>WBMZ01005803.1:98877-199717 GCA_013400975.1 Atrichornis clamosus
GACGGGCTGACGGGGCGGAGGAGGAGGAGGGGAGGAGATGGCGGCAGGAGCCGGCGGGGCCCCGCCGGGCATCGCGGAGCGGCTCCGAAGGGGTGCTCCCGGCGCGGCTGCGGGCGCGGGGTGCGCGGCCTCGGGCGCGGCGGTGAGCGGGGTGCGGGGAACGGGGAGGCCTCCAGAGCCCCGGGCTCGCCACGTCACATACTCCGTAAACGTATATCCAGCACCGTGTATGTATGTGTGTATATATTATTTGTGTATTTAAAAGAGAATACTAAAGCTTTTTCTTTTCCTTCTCCGCCCCCTTTCCCGAACGCCTGCCCACGTGCCAGTGAGAGTTAAAAGAGAACAACGGCATATAGGTTACTTTTCTGTTTAATCCGTCTGGCTTTCACCACATAATTCACTCATTTTTCTCCTCGACTTTTAAGAGGATGTTTTGCCCCTTGTGCAACAGCTGCCGTTTGATTTTATAAACAATCCAAGATGTTTGGGTTTTTTAAGCTTTGCAGCAGTACAAACCATGTGGGCAGTTTGTTTTCAGGCATGATTTGCTACCGAAGTGTAGTTCCATTCTGTGATTCTACCAGTACATTGCCCTCGTGCCTTTGACTTCAGAAATGCAAATTTTAGAATTTAGCGTAGCTGTGATAACCTAATTAGCGTTCGGATGATCTAAAAAAACCTTTGAGAAGTCCAGAGATGTCTGATAAGGTCACTGAGGACACAGTAGGTGACAGTCCTGTCAAGGGGGAATTTGAGCTTCTGCCTTTTACAATAATTTAATGAAACAAATTGGATGTCATAGCAGTGCTTATTTCTAAGGACGTGATTCATACAATGTTTCAGTTGCTACTGCTGCAGACGAAATTTGCCGGGTGCAGCTGTTAAACCTCGCCTGCGTGCCCTGGCCATAGCAGGTGCCCCGAAGGAGAAATGCCTCAATCTCACACGCCAACTTCACAACTGTATTTTTCCCCCCATACTGTTGGTTTAGTACAATTTCCACTCAAAAAAATGTGTGGATGTCCCTCCGCTCACCAAGCATTGTGCATTTTTTCTAAACCATAACTAGAAGAAACGAAAAATTAGCCATGTAGGCTCACAAAGTATAATGGAGAACTTCAAAAACATAAGAAATGCTGTCCAGCTGAGCGATCTGTCACAGGCAATGGAGAAAGGAGATGTGATTTCGGGAACTAACCTGTCCCTTAGCCTCCCCTGGTGTTCCTGCCACCAGCCGTAACAACTTCCTTGGGGACACCATATGTGTTTGAATCCCCTCTGGTGCCTGTTGTAAAATTTGTTGTTGCTTCCACTCACAGCCCTCTAGATCTAGTATTGCAGGGAGAAGTTGGGCATTTAATTTAACCAGTGTCTTCATCGTTCTGTAAAACTCAGCCGTAGCCTCCCCTAGGCTCCTCCTCTCCAAACTAAATAGTCCCAGACATTTTTTTTTCCTCTCCTGAGTAGTGGGAGCTGCATTCATTTGGCCTTTTGAAGTACCCTTCCTGAGCTGAGAGCAGAACTGCTCATAGCAGCAAGACGTGGTCCCACCCAGGTTTTCTGTAGTTCTAAAGCAATATCCTGTATGATGGGCTCCATACTTTTCCTGGTGATGCCCAGCATTTTGTTGGCTTGTCTACCACCAAAAAAAGAGGAGGTGCAATGTTTTCTGGCTGTTATGACTCACTATTAGTGTATATTGTAATTATCATAACAATTATAAACATTTAGGTGATACTTGCAATATGCAGTTTTAATTAGGTGCCCAATTTCAGTGCAGTTGTTTCAGAATCTCCGTTCTGTTTCTTTGGATAGATAGAAAACCCTGCATAGGTGGGATGCTCTTAAAGAAAAAAAAAAACATTTTGGACACTAGGCAGGGCACATACACGGTTGTATAAATTCTGATTTCTTTGATTACACAAAATGAAGCAAGTAGAGTTCTAAAGTGATCATTTAATTAAAATATAAAGATAAGCAATGTGAACCCTTGAGCCTAGGAGCCATTTATTTAAACTGCTTCATTGCTATGCAAAATCATCAGTCTTATTAGGAAAATTCATATATTAGTGCAAGAAATGCACATAATGCTTTGCATTTTGATGGCTTCTGACTGGCAAGTATGCTACACTTGGGGGCACCTGGATGCTACTGAATGGGTGCAGGAGTTGTGTCAAAGAGCAGCTTTATATATTCATTATTGACCTCAGCTCTTGAGCTGGGGTTGTTGCCTCTGGCAGTAACTGATAGTTTCAGGGGAAAATAAGACCTATCATGCACTTAACAAACTGAGCAGTTCTATATATTGCTGAATTCCTTCTTGCTTCCTGGAGGTGATCAGGTAAACTTCGAAGCACAGAAAGACAGCCTTCTTACTCATTATTTTAATATTCTTTTTAATTCTTTACACAGCTAGAAGACCTGTTTGATATAACTGTAGAGCCAGTGAGATGTTCATGATGGCAAATAGTTCTCCCTATTTTGGAAAGTAAAAAGTAAACAGTGGGATATTGGATGCTGACGTTTTAACTTTGGTCTTGCTCTGTGTTCTGGAAATCCTGCTGTACACCCTGTTGCTATTTATGATTGTTTTGCATCTGAGTGTTCTGCAGTAGTACTTCTAGGGGTTTCATTAGTTTGGTACCTTTTAAAGCCAGTGTTATAAGAGCAGATTTTAGTGATTGAAGATGCTTTCTTTACCACTTAAATATATTCCATTTGTGTGCGAGTTCAATTTCTGAGATTTGCCTTAGGATATGCTAAGTGTGTTTGGCTGATTGTAAGAAAATTACAAAGATGTTGATAGACAAAAAATCACTCTGAATGGCTCCTCAAAAGGCACACTTGAAGTTTTAGCAAGAGTTTGTTTTGACAGACGAGTTGGTGCTTTCACTAAATCAGCAATTTGTTTGCTTAAAAATAGGCACCCTGGGTTGCAGTTCTGTATGTATCCTCTTTTTTTGTAAATCAATATATTGTTCATTGTGGATGACTGACTCATACGTGCAAACAGGAGGATGACTACTGGCTTTGCTTAGAATAGTTCAGACAACTGTAGAAGAAGAAAAAGCTTATTTATTAGCACAAGGAATAGGAAGGGAGTTGAGTGCTAGATGCTGAGTGATCACTAAGGATTATTGGATAAGTAATTACAAAGATCATACTGCAGTAAATACAAGATACCAGGAGATGATTGTATTCTCTTGACCTTGTGGAATTGCTGCAGAACTGTGCAGGGACTGTTTTTGTGTAGTGCACACTGAGATCCTGCATTACCCAGCAAACTCTGGATATGCTGTGTTGGCCAGCTGGTCTTTTTTTACATATTTTCTGCATGGTTCTGGGTTCGTGTAGAATCATTGGCTTTGTAGCCAGATGAAACTGGTACAGAGCTCAGGGTCTAAGTATTGTCAAATGTTTTATGGGCAGTTAGAATATAATTAATGCCTTTTTTTACAAAATGGAGATTATTTCATTATTTTCCCAAAGACTACGGAAGAAGAAAATTAAGGGCATTATGCTGTGGTTTGTCTTCACATGTTTGCTGTTTAAGGACAGCAGATAATCTGACAGCCTTGAAGTATTAAGTAAATGCACAAATAAGTATGTTACAAATATGGGAATTTCCTGTTATGCTTGAATGGTTGTTTCTGAATTCTATGTTGCCAAGTAGTTGCATCTTTAATTGCTGTTCAGGCAATAGGCAGCCTATAAGCATGGTTATTTTTCAGGATGATTAAGAATATTAATAAAATATAATATTCTTAAGAATACTAAGAAAAATATATCATATATGATATTATCGTGGGAGTACCTCTGTGGATATCTTATTGGCTGGACTCTGGGACCAGCCACTCTTGTGCCCCAATGTGTAATTCTAGTTATAAACTTGCAACAAGTCACAGGCTGAAAGAAATGTGTTGTTGACTTGAATTCTCGGGCACTGTTTTGTGTGTGTTGAGAATACAATCTTTTTAAGCTTGTCTTAAGCAGTAATTCTGCTCAAATTTTTTGCAGTTGAAAATCCTTGAAGGCAATTGCATGTTCATTATTAACTAGAGATTCAGTATTTGCTTGTATTTCAGAATGCATGAGTCCTGTGCTCAATTTATTATTTATATTTTTTTGTGCTTTGTCCGTGTGTATCTTTTGTGGTGAATTTTCTTGTTTAGTGCCTTTCAACTGTGGATTCTTTGTAGCAGTGGAGCAGAAAGAGTTGGGAATGGAAATTGAAAACAGAGAACTAGTTTGTATTCAGAAGAAAAAAAATCATTAAAAGTAAATGCAACTATAAATGCAACTATAAGTCATGTTTACATTGATTTTAAAGGTGTAACTGATGAAGAGGTTTGGTTGGTTCTTCTGTGAAAGGGAATTTCCCCACTGATACAGCCTGAAATAAGGGAATTGCAAGAGTGAAGTATTGTGCTGTGACTTGAAGGACTATAATCTCAGGAGAGGAAGAGACACTTCTGCTGAGGCTGCTTTCTCTGTTAGCCACCAGGGCACTTGGAATTAGGGCCGCAGATACAGTGCAGTTTTCTGTGAGGTAACTTGTTCATGGATAACTTTTTGGTTTGCTGGGAAAATAGCTGCCTGGACAGAGATGAAGAAAAAATAGAGAATAACCCAAAGTTAAGCAGATCTCCTATCTTAAGCAAAAGAACCCTATGCATTATTAAACACAGTATTTCTGGTGCTTTGAGCCATCTTCAAAGACACCTGTGAAAAAGCCCAGATGATTTTTGTGAAGTTGTACAAGCTGCTGCTCTAGTGAATGCTGCAGTGAGCTTGGACGTGATTAGATCTTGGGGTTGCCGTGAAGATGCAATGGGATTTGCATTCTCTGACTAAAAGTCTGGTGTGAAGATTGGGAGGAGCAACTTCATACCTCTGATATGTTGCATCTGATAGAGAATCATGTATCCTGTCATGGGCATTCCTGTTAATGGCTTTCCAATGCAAGTCAAAGAATTGGGGTGCACCTGAAGCACTGAAATTTAATAATAATATGACTCACCCTGTGGCCCTGAAAAAGCTGTTTTGGAGAATTAGAGCATCATTTTGGGCTACGTGTAATACATATGTGCACCTTGCAAAATTCTTCTTGGCTGGGGTGAATAACTTCTTGATGAGTATATTAAATACCACCCTATTTGTCATTTTTCCTCACCCAGATACATATGTTCACTATTAAAGTGAAGGTGGGGATACACTGGTAAATATTTATCACTGTTGTGGAGGACTGTTTTCAGTGACAGCACATGCTGGGAACTTAATGACTGGAGTAACTTCTGTTATGGCAGCAGTTCTTATTCTTAACAGTGTGAGAAAATCTGATATCCAGTCATTTTTAAGGGATATTTGTGTGCTGTGGTTTGCTGTGATTTGGGTCAGCTACTAAAATGTGCTTTTTATTTTCTGACTTTGAAAATATGTCTTGTAACTACAGTATTCTTAGTGTCACTTGGTGTAACTCAGCTGGTCTCAGTGCATCTGCTTGAATTTGTATGAGGTGATGATGAGGCCCAGTAAAAGAATGGAAATGGAATTTGTTTAAATCTAAATTTCATCTAAATTAATCTAGATTCACCCTCACAGGAGGAGATAACACTTTAATCCTGTGCTAGGATTTGGGTTATTTCTGCTTTTTGCAGAAGTTTTACCTCAAGGGTGAGTGCCTCATAGCGTGCACGTATCAGTGTCTTGTTCTCCAGTTTACTAATTTAACAGCTCATGAATCAGACTGTGCTGCTCAGCACTCCATTGTGCTGCTGATAATTAATCAGATAGGGCTCTAATTACTGACTTTCAGCAGAACTTAACTGTGGTCATCTGTAACGTCATCTGTTATTGACATATTGTAGGAATATAGGCAACAGAAAAAGAACTCACGGGAACTTTCTAATGAAAATTATAATGATTTGTCCATCATAAAACCTTTTTTATAGAGCTTAAGTGTGGCCTCCTCATCTGAAGGTAACTACCCTTTAATGCACTGCCACGTGATGCATCCCCTGTTGGAAGCTTCCCAAGCTGCAGACACTCAGGATCAGGTAACTGGCGTTTCTAGGAAGACTCCTGCTTGGCCAGGGCTGCTGGTACCCGTGCCCAGAGCAGGGTACCCAGATTCTGCGTTTAAAGTTTTGTCCAGCGTTTGATTTCTCAAGAGAGCTTAGCTGAAAAATCCGTTAACTCCCTTTTTTCTGTTATTTTGAGTGGTGTTGTAGTGATTTTAAACCTTTAGGTTATTAATACCAGCCAAGAAAGTGGCTGAATCACAAAGTTTTGTTTGAAATATTAAAAGTTGTACTAGGCCTGTTGAATAGGTTTGGGGTACACAAGATTGGGGATAGTAGAAATAAAAATGTTGCTTTTTTTTTTTTTACATATATATGTATTTTATATATATGAGTGTTATATATATATATAATATCTTGTGAAACACATTTTCATTACATGTTTAATTGCTCTAAGTACAATCTTGCTTTGTTGTTGTGGCTTTTTTTTTACTTCTTTTTGTTATTGTTATTTTGATTTTTGTTTCCATTATCAGTTCTGTAGGGTTATCATTCAAAATTGCAGGTTGAAGTCTTTCCCTAGAGCTTCCAGGATATAAAAGAGTAAGAGCTGCAATCAAACCATCCAACACCTTTGTTTCAGGTGAGAAATAGAGTAGTCTATAGAATTAAAAAAACAATAAATCATTCGGTTAAGATGGCAAATAAAAGAACAGCTATGGAAATATAAACTGCACTTCATCAGAACAGGAGAGAGCACAGGAGAGCCATGAACCAGCAGATGTAAGAGCTCCCATTCAGATGCTAATGTTTTGCTCAGGTTCCAGGCAAAAAGACCTTTCCCCATGCAACAAAGATACATTTACAGAATTGCTGATTCTGAACAAAAGAACATTTTGGTTTGTTTCTTCTGAATAAAGAACCTGTAGATTTTGCATGCGGTTTTCACATCTGAGTTTGCTGGTGTCTACACAGGGACAGTAAATCAGAGGAGGGAGGAGTGCTGTGGAAGGTGCTTCCCACAGCTGCTCCAACTGTAGACCATAAAACTGTTGCTAACTTTGAATGGCTCTACAGCCAGCAAGTCTTCTCTCCCCAGAATATCTCCCCCAGTAGGATGGAAGGTATGAGAAATGAGTAAAGTAAAATAAAAACATATAACAATCTTTATATTCAGCACTAGATGCTGAAGGTACAGATGCCACTTAATGCTTCAAAGACTTTTCTCTATAAAAAGTTTGCAAACTGCTATCATAAATGATAATATTAAAGCTTGTTGCTGGGTGCACTGGATGCTGTTCCACAGTACATTCCCAGTCTTCAGAGACATAAATCCTCTGTAAATGAACTAATAGAGTTGGCAGCTGTAAAACATCAACTTGACACTGATTTAACCATTATTATTAAATTTTTCTAAGTCAGAAAAGGAAAGCAAAAGGTACTATAAGAACTGGGAACAGTAAGAGGTTGGCTGTGAGCTACAGTGCTTTGATGCACTGCAGATAGAGAGTAAGATTTCGCTAATTAGAGCACAGAATCTTTACTGGATTTGGTCTGTTTTCCCAGGACTGACTTCTGAAGTTTGGGATGCAAGTGTCTTCTGCAGGAAGACTGTTATATTTGATGGAGAGGTCTGGAGGCCAGGGGAAGGGAGGAGAGTGGTGTATGTATCATATATAGGTGTGAGCATCGTAGAGGTTTCAAATCCTAGGAGAAGCAGCTGGATTTGCAGATATATATGTTTTTATCATGCCAAGTATATCCTGGATTAGTTGTAAAAAGAGCTATGCAAATAAGTAGCTCCAAGCACAATGATTAATTTAAACTGATTTCTACTACATTTTTATTAGATGACTGACAGTTTAACTAAATTATATGAGGGTTGTTTGCAAACACCCCTGCAAGGCTCCTAACAGCACTGCTCCCTACCCATTCACCCTGTTCACAGCTTTTCCATGTCCCCAGGGTTTTCCTGAACCAGCTGTAGTTCCTCCTCCCTGCTGTTGCCTGTTGTTGATCCACTGTCCATTGCCCTGCAGTCCAACAAAGGAACCACACAGCCAAAAGCTGATAATCTGGCTACAAGTATTTGCCAGCTGGCTGAGCCCCAGCTGCTGCCTGAGGAAGTCAGACCTGTGGGACTGGGTGTTGCATGTGAAGTTTTGTCACATGTTGCAAAGGTTCACTGTAAGAAGTTATTTAAAATGAAAACCTGCTTCTGTAACAGGCCCATGGGTTCCAAAGTTATCAACAGATAGACAGAACAAAACCTCGTTCTCTAACAAAAGCAAAAAATTAAAATAAAAAACATGTAAAAATCTGTCAGTTTTTGATACTAATGAGAATTTTAATTTCTAGGAGTATGTTTTCACCATGTCTCTATGTGGGGAAACAGAATGTGTTGATGTTCTCCTAATATCCAAGAACAGCTGTATTTCTGAGCAGGTAGTTGCTGTATTGCTGTGACAGGACTGATCTCCAGATACTCCACTGGTGCTCCAGGAATACCCAGTTCTGAAAACAGTGCTACTTTTAGCTTAGGAACAATGGGCAGACTGCTCTTTCTCAAGTTTCTTTTATTTTAATTTTTTTTCCTTCAGAGTGGAGCTTTAATGCTTTGCTGTCAGAATGAAGAGGAGGATCCCTGTCATTCTTCTGGCCTGTGGCTCCTTCAACCCCCCCACCAACATGCACATGCGTTTGTTTGAGCTGGCCAGAGACCACCTGCACCAGACAGGTCAGTGAGGGCTTGTGAGCATCACACACACGGGGGCTTGCTGGGAAAAGCAAGAAAGATTTTTAAGACTCGCTTAGATAAGCTGTCACTTTACACCTGGCTTAATTTTAATATTCTTTACTGATATTAATATAAGGCTTTTGTGGTATGTTCAAGATAGAAGAGCATTACCTCCTCCTTTGGCTCGGTGTATAAACAGGTATAATGAGGGTTCATGCAAATAGAGTAAAAGTTTTATCAACAGTTTTAGGATCATATTCACAGAACTGGCTGAGCCTTGTGAGAGAGTATGCTTCATAATTTTGAAACTTAGAAAAATCATTTCTGTTCAAATTTCGTACTTTTATGGCACAATGTGTTTTAACATGAAGAAGTGTTCCAGGTAGTGGTTTTGACAGCTGGGGGAAACTGGAGAAAAGATGAAACGTTAATTATTCATTACCTGTCTTCACTAAGAGGCACTTTATCTATCCTAGAAAAAGATCAGAAAAGCAAGATATCATCAGGCTAGAATGTTTTGGCAACAAAGGAGAAAGGTGGGTAACACCAGGAATTTAAGCAAGAATCAGAAATGCTACTGAATGCGTGAACTCTAAGCTTGATCAACTCCATAGTTGCTGAGGGATTTATTTTTATTTTTATTTTTTTCATCTGGCAGCTAAAATATGCACTTATGTTTCTGGAAGTGGTTGGGAGGGAATCATTGTTTATTGGAATCTGACAGAGCAGTTCCTAGGGAGGTGGTTCAGTAGTAACCTGGACAGCAAATAATAGTAAAAGGAATTTGGCTGTCAGATTGAGCAGGGAGAGAGAATCTAGCAGCCCACTGATACTGTTGTGCAGTAAAAGCAGCAGCTACATACTCAGAATATACTGTGAGAATACTGTGACTGTCATGAGCAAGAATTACAGAGCTGGCTCTGAGGGCAGCCTCTACAAGTCTGTTGTCCTATAACTGTAAAATTATTTTGTTGCTCCTGCAGGACTGGAAATAAAGGGTTAAAAAGAAATTTGAGTTGACTTTTTTCACTGCAATTTTATAACTGCTTGTGCTGCCCAGATGTGCAAGAAGTAGAAAGGTAATATGAGACCCATTGTTAATTCTGTTTAAATGATAAATTATAGTCCAGTAACATTTATTTACCTTGAAAGAAGGATTGAGCTGGGAAACGAATTATTATTCTATCTAAATCAATTCAATGCCTAGTCTGCTCCAGGGTCAGTGTAACAAGACTAACAAGACTCCACCCCCTACTCAGAGCAATTTGCTTAAAGTCTTGTAAAAATCGTATTAAAAATGAAATTTTGAAATGCTGAAATGGAAATTGTCCATGACATTGCACCTAATGCCAGTGCTTAGCTCTGGATAGGGTGTCACTTGCCTTTTGGCTTCTTAGTTTAGTTTTTGAAGACTTAAAAGTACAAGGGCTTTTTGCATTAAAGAAGCCTTCATTGGTGTCTGGGTTACCTTTGCACTTTCTGAATGCTTAACCCAACATGTCTGCAAAGCAAGAATCCTCAGTCAGCTTGCAGAAGCTTCTCCCATCCCAAGCAGAGGTGGCTTTATTTGAGGTAACTCTAAGTGCAGATATATGAGATTTGTGTGGATGGATACACAAATCTCATAGATGGTCCTTCTTGTGACAGTGAAGATAGTTTCTCAAGCAGAAAGAGTTGGCAACATGCTGTAAAAATGACTGATTCTGGATGCCTGTTTTATAGCAGAACCCTTCCTACCCAGGAAATTAATTAGTGATTCTCTCATTATTTTAGTCCTGTTTCCACTTCTGATGTTATGAAGGGAAGGAGAGGAGAAATTGGAGTTCGTTTGCTGAGAAGAAGTAGTAGCTGCAGACTGGGAGCTGATAGTGAGGCTGGAGAAGAGTGGTTATACATGGCTAAAGCTTGTTGGACTCGAGGTGGAATCTCTCTATTCAGAGATGCCCTTCTCGGAGAGAACAGTGCCCTTCAGAGCTGACATCCACACCAGATGCTTGAAATAAGTGAAGAATTAACATGAGAGGATGTTTCCCAGGCTGTGAGAACGCCTTAATTCTGGTGCTACTTCAGTAGTTCTGCTCCATCACAATCAGGCTGAAATGCTGACTTGTGCAGCAGCCTGGCTGGAGTTCACTCCAGTCACCAACCTTGGAGGTGTGGATGTGGCACTTGGGGACGTGTTTTAGTGATGAACTCGGTAGTGCTGGGTTAGTGGTTGGACTCAGTGAACTTAGAGGGCTTTTCCAACCTCAACAATTCTGTGGTTCTGTGACTTCAGAGTCAGGTTTCACTGGTATGACTGACATGACTATCCCTGATGTGCATCCTGACTGATGTCTCCGGTAATTCTGTCTGGCAGCTTTTTGTACATCACTTCAGTTTCAAATACTGCCTAATCTTATTTTTCATACATCCCTATTTTAAGTAGGAAATTTTATTGGATTTCTGGTACTTTAAGTGCAGTTTCATTGCCACACGTCAAGTAATTCATCCTTTTTCTGTTAATATCAGCCAATAAATCTTGTCATGCTGCCTTTTAAATACAACACACACAGCTATGTGTGCCTGAATGACTCAAATGATTCTCTTTATCTGGATTTTGTGGCTGC
Organism: Atrichornis clamosus; assembly: GCA_013400975.1. Classification (NCBI taxonomy): domain Eukaryota; kingdom Metazoa; phylum Chordata; class Aves; order Passeriformes; family Menuridae; genus Atrichornis; species Atrichornis clamosus. The sequence goes on from WBMZ01005803.1 coordinate 110,247, forward strand.
TCATGCGTATTTGACGCTTTACACATCCTCACACATAGATAAAATCTTTTGAGATTCAATCCCTTGCTTTAAAATTGTTCCTTGTAACTGGCAGTGCCTGTGGCAAATGCCTTTACGGTCTGTTAATACCTAAAGTCAAGTTCTTTTACTTCTCTCTGAGTGTATTTCTCACTTGACCGTAAAGACCAAAGCAATAGTACTAGAATCAATCAAGCTAAGATATTTTTAGTCTCGTTTCTCAAGTGTTGCCAGTGGAGGATACTTAACATCACCAAGTTCCCAGGTAAGACCAAAAGGCACAGAAGGCAGAGGAGGAGGGTATGAAAGACATGTTACTGACTGTGACAAGTGCAAGGGGGAGGTGAAGGATAATGAGTTACTATCTTATGAAAACTGGGGAAAAATGTGACACCGTTAATGGGTTGTGTCAAACGCGGTTCTGGAGAGCGGGGCTAAGAAGTAGTAATTATTCATAATACTTATTTAGCAGCATCTTGGCAAAGGAATGAGTCAAGCAGCACTCAGGCACCAAGTCCTGTTGCTGCCTGCTCTGGGCACGGTGGAAGGAAGAGCAGCACTGGGGTTGTTCCTGTTCTCTGGGTAGGATAACACCAGAAAGCTGCAGAGCTTCCCAGTCTGGATTTTCCTGTGACACTGAGAGGAAAATGAGGAGTGCTCAAGTTAAATGTATGCAAGTATTTCACTTATTTGGTTTTCTATAGTGGTTATTTACTATTATTATTTACTTCTTGTATAGTTTCTCACAGTGAATTCCAGACTTATTACTAGAAGAAATTAATCTTTAGAAGCCCCACCAAAATACACATACAATTTAATATGAAATTGGCATTTGATAAATTTGCTTTAGTATTAATGAGCTAATTAAGCATTACAATTTGTGTTAGTGTTTGTGACAATTTACAATGACCTTTACAACAGAAAACTAAATACCTATTTTTCTTAATAGTCTACTTTAACATGTTTGAGGGATAGTTTTTTTCTCATTACTTTTGTTATATTTAGTTTTCTAAACATTAACTAGTTATCCTAAACAGTTCTTAGAGAATATAAATTAATAGCAAGAGAAATTTTTTTGCTGCTTTTGATAAGTATGTTTTGAAAAACAAAGCCACTTAAAGGCCTGGAGGATTTTTACACATATTTAGGACAAACAATAAGAACATACTTCATGATGAAAACAAATAGCATTCCAAAGAAATAGAATTTGAAGATAATTCTGGACCAAGGAAGGTTTGAAGCTACCTGTAATAGTTAATGGGAGAGAGAAGAAAATTGAAGTGGGCATTAAGAAAAGCCTGAGGTGAGAGGATTTAGTGATTTCTTCACTGCTAAAATTGAGGGGCACATTTGAATAGGTGAACTTTTAGATTACTGAAGAGGAAACAAGTTATTTAAAGCCAGTAATTAAATCATTTCCTATATTTTGATGGCTAAAGCTTATATTTTTATGTGGAAGGCTCTCATGTGCATCATGTTTGCATGGTGCTGGGTTACTCAGTTGTGAATCTTCTCAAACCATTCCTGTGTTTGTCTCTCTGAGGTATAACCAACCCTGATTTTTCTCTTCTGTTGGTTTCATTTCTGCTTTGGACAAGCTGATAGGGCATCAGAAGCTCTTATCTCATTCCATTTATGCAGTTCTAGGCCAGACTAGAGACTGAAATCTCTTCAAATCACAAGGGTATGGTAGATCCATAGCATTCTTGGTTAGCATGATCTCACAGAAATTTATTTTTTACATTTAATATATTCTTTTAAGATATAAGGGGATAATTGATATCTGTAGAATCTTAAAGAAACTGTTTTCCACTGAAATGTGGAAAACAAAATCATTGTGTAGGAAAAACCTTTTAATAAGGTTAGCATATTAGTGAGTTCAAACTGTAGTTCTTTCCCTTTAAATGAGAAATGAATTCAAATTGTAATTTCTTTCCCTTTAAATGATAATTTGTTATAGCACTGTGTAATATCAGAGTACAAGAGAATAATTGTTGTTCATAAATCAAGTGAAATTATTTCCAATTTCAGATCAAGAGATGGACTTAATTATATACACATCTTTGCATGTTTCCTGAAAATTTTATCTTGCTCATTTTGCCTATAATGAGAATGTTTTAGAACAGAGGATGTTTGGACTGACATCTGAAGAGGGTGTAAATCCCATCAACTCTTAGTGCTATTAAGTCCAACTCGAAGTTCTTTTGAAAATTGTACCCTGTTACATCAAAATAAGTGTGATGTTACTAGATTATCATGTTGGAATATGAGTGTCATGTGCCAGTATCAGAAATACCAGGGGTATTGTTTTCATTACAAAGCAATAAGGATAACATGCTGCATTTAAGTTTCTTTGTTAAAACAATTGAATTAGGAAAAAAGGAAGAGGTTTTTTTTTCCTCTTCAGTATAATATTTCTCCTAGTTATTTAAAATGCATGCGTTACCTTAGAAGTAATTTTGTTTCATTTCTGTTCAGTTGAAACACTCTCTCTCAGTTTCCTGAGAGCTGCAGCTTATAGTAGTGCTTTATTTTTGTTTCCTGATTTGAGGCCAGAACTGCAAAATCTGACAAGTCTGTTGTGTTAATGATTACTTTACGTTACAGGGGTAGGAAAATACGGGCATATTTTCAAATTTATTTAACAAGATCACCAGATAGTAAGGGTCTTTAGTGGCTGCTAAAAGCTGATGTTTGGACCACAGTGCTGTAAGTCTCATTTTAGACTCATTAGCACCATCTTTGTTCTTGAATCTTTTGATTTGTCTGGATCACATTGATCACAGCTGCAGTAATATGCTATAATTCTTGCTTTAACCAAGGAAAAGGCACAATGATTTTGATAAATAACAAGCATTAGATCTTTCAGAACAAAGCAGTGGTCAGTTAAGTCATCATTTCTCTGGCTGTATCAAAGCTGTACTAACTGGAGTATGATACTTTATTATATCTAACAATTTTGATAGTTTGCAGCATAAATTATGACTATCTTTACTTGTTTTAAAATTGTCTATTCACTCAGCTTTCCTTTTTGGATCATGTGATGGAAAAAAACATTAATAGTAATTATGAGCAGTTCACAGAATAACAAAATGGCCGCATTTTAATTTTGTAATTGCTGTTAATGTATTAGAAACAATACCCAAATCAAGTTGTTCATAGCATCCTGTAAGTTTGAAGTTAACTATGGAAGTTAACCTTGGAAGAGGTTGGACTGAGTGAGATCCCACCCTAAATTTTCAAGATTCTGTGAAGAGGGCATTATTTTCTTTTTTTCTTTTCTTTTATTCCAAAGGAAGATATCAGGTGATTGAAGGCATAATGTCTCCTGTTAATGATAACTATGGGAAGAAAGGCTTGGTTTCAGCAAGGCACCGGATAGCAATGGCTAAACTGGCCCTGGAGACATCTGACTGGATTCGAGTGGATCCCTGGGAGAGTGAGCAGGAGACTTGGACAGAGACAATAAAAGTATTAAGGTAATTACATTATCTTTTTCTGTCTTTGTGAAATTACTGATTGCCAAAAATCTATCAGGATACTACATTGATGCACAGAACTTGCTCCTGTAAAACACCTAAGCAAGGCAGAACACAGCTGTTTATGGCATCATTTGCTGTGAGATAAAGCATTTCCCCCTGAGCAATGAAAATTCAAATCACTTTCCTTCAGAAAGGCTGCACAGTCAAGATTCCCCACCAGGAATCTTTACTTTGCTAGTGCAAAGCAGAGAAGCTTTCCCCAAATGTGTGCAATAACCACTGTACTGCACTAGTGTCCTTTAAGTAATTAGATGCATGTGGAAAGCCTCTGCAAAATAATGGGCACAGAAAGCGTTCTGCAGGAAAAGTTCTTGGTTCTCATGTTATCTTTCTTGGGTTTAAATCTCTAAGCAGGTAATAGGGAGATTGTAATCAGAAAGTAAGAGCTTTTACAAGCAAGTTACTCTTCAGGAGCATCTCTATTCCAGATTAGCTGTGTTAGCAGTATTATACCTCCAGGTTTATCCATTCACACATCCTTGTAAAGTTTTCTTATTAACTCTAATGGTAAATTAAACCCAAGCCCATAACTGCTGATATTTGCTTCAAAATCTCGGCGTTTGCTGTGGTTCTATGCTGGAAGGAAAAATTAAACAATTTGTCCAAAACCTTGATGCAAGGACCCTGAAACATGTCTTTTCCCATATGGTAATAAATGCATTATGGGACACGGTATGAAAACACAAACTTCCTGTGCTAACTGCTTTTTGGAAAAGGTGCTACAGTAAGTCAGCAGATGCAGTTAAACTGAAAGACCACATGGAAGCCTACAGCAAGTGTTCTGTAAGAGCTATCATCAATTCTTCATTTCTATCCACATTTTCTAGGTTACTTTTTAAGTGGAAACAGGTGTTTAAGACTCTAAATTGTGCCTTGCAACAGCTGCCCCAAAAGCTCATATGGCTCTATGTGAAAGCAGTTAAAAGCCAGATCTGTTACTTTACAAAAGAATGCATAAGAATTCACTATATTCAAAACAACCAGTGGAGGCTTTTAGATCTGCTGTCATTTGCTTCACTGAGGAAACACAGACATCCAGTTGCTCCTTTTGCCCCTTCCCTCCAGGCAGCAGAATAGGATCGGGGCGGGAGGAAGGTTGGGCAACGCTACCCTGTCTTTGCAGAAAACTCAGTTCTTTTCTCCAATGATAACTGTGTATCCCAATGTGAGAAATCACCAAGGGGTCTGTCCTACCGTGTTGGTTGGGCATGGGGGTTTTGTCTGAAACTTCAGTTCTGTAAAATTCTTTTCCTCTGGAGAAGCAGTCCCAAATCTTACAGATCAGGTGATCCTACTTACAAAGGCTTTGATCTTGCACAGCTCCAACTGAAGTGAGTACTGCATCCAAGATTGGGTTTGTAAATTACGAAGCCACTTCAGAGGATACTTTAGGATACTCACTTTAGAATAAGAGATACAGTAAATAAAACCTCTATGTATAATTTTCTGCACAGGCAAAGTAGTATCAATGTGGTATGAACAACCAAACTTCCCATCTGCCTAGAAAGTGAACCTCTAGTTTTATGAGTAAATTCACAAAATGTTAAAATGACTGCTTGTTAAGGAGAGAAATGAGCTTAAATCATTTTTTTTCCACAAATGTTGACCTGTATTAATGAGCTGAATCAACAGGATTTGTGCCATAACCTAATGCTGAAACTTGTCCCTTGAATGGGGAAGCAGCATTCTGATGAAATATAGGTGTTTGTGCTTTAAGTGTCACAGGAGGGAAGAAAAAAGATTAAAAAGAGATGGCTTTAGGGCCAGATCCTTACTGAGTATAAACAGGCAATGTTTTATTCTTGATTAGTTGTTCTGGGTTAATCTCTAGATTCTTCCCTGCTCAAAAAACCAAGAACAAACTGCTGCCTTCACTATAAGCTCCATCACATAGGAAACTTCAGTACCCCTAAAAAGATATTTTCCTTTTGCAAGGCAAAGGTAAAAATCATTATTGTACTTAAATGTCTCTTCTTATCAGTATTTTGAGTTGTACACTTAACTGCAGTAGAACATTTTGTCCTGAAACACATGAATGGCCTTTTCCTACAGTACTTGTTTTAACTGAATGCGATAAAAATGTCATATTTCATTAAAATACGTGGATTTTGCAGAGGCTCCCTAGTAGTTGTGACATAAAAGAATTTTAAGCAGCAAAGCTCATATCTCACTTAAGGCAGTGCTATTAAATGAGTATGGAAAGTTTGGAGACTATCCCAAGACTCTTTTAGAGAGGAGGAGGGAACATAATAGGACTATTTTCCACTCACCTACAGTTTGTGAATATTCTTCCTAGACAAGAAAGCAGTATTGTCTGTAAGCAAAGAACTACTTTCATTCCTCTTGTAGATTTGATTGGCATGCAGCTATATTACAGAGTAATTAAAAATTGGCAAAGGTCTGCCTTGCCCAACTTTTGTTGAGTTGTGCTTGTGATTTAGTTCTACAGTTGTTCCAAGCTTCATACACAGTTCAGAAAACGCTTAAGAAACTGGCAGATGGATTTGTCCTTTCTGGTGTATCTAAAGTAATGCAACCCTCCCTACTCCAGCACGTGAACTGCTGAGCAGAGCTTGGGCAGTTCAGATTTTGCAGTGCTTGTGAGGTTAGGCCTGCAGTGAGCTCTTTGCCAAGCGTTCTTGTTTTTGAATCGTGGCCCAAGAATGTCACACAGTGATACACAGTCAGTGTGCTTGACTATACATAGCACCAGCCTGTTTACAAGGCAGGATTAAAATTAGAAGTGTGGGAAGGCACAGACCAAGCTACTGGTACCTACTCTCTGCTACCATATGTCCCTCACCTCTTGCCTGTGCAGCTTCTTTAGCCAGTGGCTGAGCACCAGAAATTACTGGAGGTTGCTTTGCAGCCTGTCTGGGTGTACGGTCTTGACACACGTGCAACTTATCCCACTGGCTAAAGTATTTGTATGATTTGAAGAGTGTAGTTTTAAATCACTAAACTGTAAATTCCTTCCTTACACCAGACATTCAAGGGGTCAGCTGTGCCTCTGTACATGCACTGAATTCAGACTGTACCTTGTAGCTCATAATTTTTGCTTTCATACAGTTCTATAAGAGCTGCTGGTCACTTTGGCTACTTCTGTGCTAGATAGAGATCAGACACTGATTTTGTGTCTGCTTGTCCTGTCTAACCATGACCTCATTTCCTCAAACAATTTTGGCTCGTGCAAATATGAGCAATGCCTAAGCATGGCTCAGGGTGGTGCAAGGTAGTGACTAAACAGGCAAGGCTGTGGTGATTTGAAAAAAGGAAGTTGAGGTGTTCAGATCTAATTTAGGCATTTGCCCTCATGATCAAAGAAAAGGCCACTCGCATGAGGTAGCAATACCAGTGTTGAACAGGGGCACCAGTGATCAGGAGCAGTAAAAGAATAAAATAATAAAAACCTGGGAAAAAAATGACAAAGGGATTCTTGCCTGCTTTATGGATCTGAACTCAGTAAAATTAGAAGCACAGCAGATGTCAAAAATCTTGTGAGAATTGTATATTTTTGGTTTCTCAGAATTGTGATTCTTTTAATTAAAATGAGAGGGAAAAGCACAAGGTAAAAACTCAGAGAACATGTTTTTATGGAGGAGGAGGGAGAACAAGCATGTCTCCTCCTGAAAACTGAGCACAGGTTATAAAATAATATTTTGTCAAGAAATTACATCTAGTGATTCAAGTGCGAAATAATCCTGTTTCAGGCAAAAAACCTACACAGTTTTTTTAATGTAATGGCTACCAAAATTGCCATAATGGTAGAATTTCAAAAAGTATTTAAAAACCGGAATGCCATTAGGGAGATTGCTTGTGAATCCCACAAAATGTTAACTACATTGATACTAATCTCATGGCAGAACGAATTTACCAAATTCTTAATTCTTAAATGGTATTCAAATCCAAAGTGCATAAAAGTAGTCCCTGTTCTTGAATGGGAAAGTGCTGGGTAATCGCTTTGTTACATCTCTGAGAGGATTACCTCACACAGAAGCCTTTATTTTAAATGCAGGCACCATTATAATGAATCACTCAGATTGCTCCAGTCCAAGAAGGAATTCATGAGAAACAAACATCCCACAGAAAGGTCTACGAGGGATTCCCTTTCTTGCCAGCACCCAGGTTGGTTCATAACTGTAAACATCATGCTTTGTTTAGCATTGAAAACTGCACAGCTTTACCAGCTTAGACTAATCAGTGAAAAAGCTGAATGTAGTAGCCGGTGAGTTTTGAGGGTTTGAGCTGCCTGCCAAAACCAAGCCGTGCCAAATGCCAGCATAACTGCTGGGGCAGTTGTTTTGTAATAACTCCCACACAGATAGGAGACCTTGGAGTTGTATTATTACTTCTTGGGTTTTGTAAGCATCTCTTTGGCTATGTCAGAGATGTATGTTGTGACCCTACTTGTTTTGCAAAGCAGAGAATATATGAATACAAAACACTTAGAATTCTGATTTTACTATTAGACAATGGACAAAGTGTTTGGATACCTCAGCAGTGGTGCTGATGTGCTGATGTTTACTGTGTTTCTGCCCAGAAAAGCTTCTGCTGACAGTAGAAGCCATGGCAGGCTCTGGAAACAATGTCAGTTTTCAGTGTCCTATCTAATCATATTCCCTAGCCCTGTGACTTGCTAGGATGCTGCTCGATTTTTGATACATTGCATTTCTCCTCTAGTATTGCAGTATCTCTTGGACATGAATAATACATTTCAGGTGTTCGTGGTTGTTGATGAGTTGTATCTCTACAGTTGGTAGAGGAAAAAACATACGGTTTTTGTGCACCGTCACTGGAATGTTCCTTATTTTCTGAATCTCTCATTTAAGGTGTTTGCAGAAGATGTGCGGATGTGCTGACCATCTGCAACCACAAATAAGTGCAAAGTGGAGTCAATACCTCCATCCTTCCCCTTCATTTCGCATGAATACAAGGCTGTGAAAATACCTAGTCAGTGTTTGTAAAATACTCAGATGGAATAATGATGAGTGCTATAGAAAAGATTTGAGGAAAGAGATAGTTCTGTGCTGGGGCTTAGGCAGTGGACAGCAAATAAGAAATGGAGAGAAAATTTTAAAAATTTATACTGGTGCAATATCATTCTTGGTCATTATTCAAAGTACAGCAAATTTGGCTTTAGATCTCTTTGTATTAGAGCAAAAATACCATGGCCATGTGACACAAAATATCTGTGAAATATTCTGCCAACTCAAATTTGTCTAAACATGAAATAAAACTTGGTAGGTCATTTTACTAGCGTATTTTACCAGTAAGGTAGGTGGATTAGATACAATCTGTCATTACTTCAAAAATAATTTTAAAAAAAGTTTAAAAAGTGATGAGTTAAAACCAATTTTAAGTATAAGCTTCCTAGAAAACTGAGCAAGCATAAGACATCTCTTATTTCCTTTTGTCTTTCCAGTTCTACCAGAATTAAAGCTGCTCTGTGGGGCTGATTTTCTACAGACATTTAAGACACCCAATCTCTGGAAGGAAGAACACATCAAAGAAATAGTGGAAAAGTTTGGTTTGGTCTGTATTAGCCGGGCTGGCTCTGATCCCTCTCAGTATATCAAGGAATCACACCTTTTAACTAAATTTCAGCACAATATTTTTCTAGTGAAAGAATGGATTCAGAATGAAATCAGTGCAACACAGATACGCTCTGCCTTGTGCAGAGGACTGAGTGTGAAATATCTCATACCAGACTCTGTTATATCCTACATTGCACACCATAATATCTACACAGAAGAGAGCGAGCGCAGGAATGAAGGTGACTTGCTTCAGCCTCTTAAGCTGCATAACACAACAGTAAACCCTCTCAATGACTGATATCTGCAGTGTGTGACACGGACAGACCAGGAGCTTCTTCATGTAAATTTGTCAAGAAAGTTGTTTCTTATTAATAAAGGGAAGGTCCAAAATTTATTGAAATCGCGTGGTGTTGTAAATACATGAATCTGTGTGTGGTAGTGCTCAAGTAAATTGAGATGCTCAGCTGCATAGCTTAAAATATACAAAAAACAGCTTCCTTGTGAAAATAAAAGAAAGGAGAGCTTCATAATAAATACTTTTCTTCAGTAATACTTAAGGGTCAAGCATAGTACTTTCCTAACTTCTAATTCTGTAATCCCTACTGTTCTGAAACAGCAAAATATAACGAACCATAATTTAAAAAAAAGAGAGATGTTTGAATATATTTTACTGCTAAACTTTGACTTTGTAAGACCCTGAGTAACTTTTTCTGGTTTTGACAGTTTGGCCGAGGTATAAATAAACCTTTCTTTCATGCAAGCACTTAAAATGCACGTGCCATTTATGCTACTGTTAAGCCTCCCAGTTCCCAAATGACAGACAGTCCTCATCCCCACATGTGAAGTGGGTTTCTCTGCTTTTCTGATCCAGAGTAGGTAATATATCCAAGAGAGACTCCTGTTGTACTGTATAAAAATACCAAAGAGGCTCAGTATCTGAGCTCTAAAGTTAGCAAGAAAAATCCACTCTCTTCTATATTGGTTGCCTGTTACGCTGACTCAGTGAACCTCGTTTCTGACAGAAGACACTTGCAAATAAATAGAACTCTATAAAGTGCTACTTCTGTATTTCAGAGCTTCTTAAATTAACTGAAAGCATGCATGCAGTGGTGATGTAGCATTTATCAATACACAGAGCTAAGCACTGCTTCCTAATACAAGTTTCCACCTTACTGGCCCTTTTTGAGCCCTCAGTTGGCCAAACAGCTTCCACTGGTAGTTCTCTAAATTAAGAAGCTTGTGGAACAAGTTAAAGTAATACCAGACACAAATGGCTTTCACTGAAAGAGTCTGTATGATTGTTTTCTTGAAAGAAGGCATAAAGTAGCTGAAACATATTCAAGAAGCAAGAATTTGCCTCAAAAAACCCACAGGATGAGCACTTGTATAGCTATGACTAATATCCTAAACTTAAAGCTATTTGAAGGGGAGGTTTTTTCTGAGTGGCATGAAAAATGAAGAGTAATATTATTAAAATGGATCTCCCTTACAGAAGTTATATGAAAGGTGAATATTTCATTCATTTTAAATCAAGTCATCCTGCTGTCATTAGAAATCTCAGAGGTTCAACTTTGTGGAAGGGTTTAAAGGCAGCACTTCAACAATAATCGGATTAGAAGGACTTGCATAGCTACATGGTCTAAAAAAGAGATAAAAGAAACCAGAGTTCAAACTTGCCACAAAGAAAGGCAGTGAGCTGTGTGGTGCAGAATCGACACACGGTTCTGAGACTTTGCTGCTGACAATCACCTAAAGTAGGGATGCCTGCAGACTTCAGTGGGTACTGGAAAATGGTCAGCAATGACAATTTTGAGGAGTATCTGAAAGCACTGGGTAAGGTTTACTTTGTACTTTAATAAATAATCAATAAATGCCACCTGTCTCAGTCTTTGAATGAATCTATTTTTTTCTTGTACAGTCATAAATCATTTTTGTGAGAAATATTTTTTTCAGGGATGCACTTCAAGGATTGCCTTAAGCAAAATTGTTTTGCCTTAAGCAGTCTGTACTTTTTACCATCTTGAAGCTTACATTAACAAAGATTAAACTACATAGGTTGAAGAGGTAAGTGGCAGGTTCCAAACTTTAAAAAACCCCTATAATTTGAAAAGCAGTAAGATTTTTATATTTAATAAAGAATCAATACAGTAATGCAATTTTGTGTGTTTGTATTTGATGGTGTGTTAATACTTATATAAAAATATTGAAGGCCTTACTAACTGTCAGATACAAATGGGGTTTCTTTAAGATTCCACATAATCATAAAATGAAACATTAAGTTATTCAAGTTATAAGGATTAGGTTATGGACTCTTTCCTGGTGAGAAGGTTGGTTTGAAAGATTTGGGCATTTATTTATCTTTGTTCATTTTAGTTCTCCCTAGAAACAACAAACTTCTTTTTGTGGAAGACTTCTCTAGATAAAATAATTCTTTTTCTTTTTCAGATGTAAATGTTGCTGTAAGAAAAATAGCAAACTTGCTAAAGCCTGACAAAGAAATCTTTCAGAATGGGGATCATATGATCATTAAAACGCTAAGCACTTTTAGAAACTACATCATGGAATTTGATGTAGGAAAGGAGTTTGAGGAGGATTTATCTGGGGTGGATGATCGCAAATGCATGGTAAGAATTAGAACTGTAACAACAGACAAAAAATAGAATATTAATAATCTGAGGCCTTTCAGAGAACACATCTTTTAACCATCTTGTGTGGCTATTTCTAAAATTATTTCGTACTTATCAGTTTGCCAAGGCGTGCCTTCAGTTTTGGGCATTCCTTTATGTTAAAAGTATGCTAATTTTAATCAGGAACACAAAGCAAATTTATCAATCAATGAATACTAACCTCAGTGAAACTGTGCTCATTTATACTGAGACATTTGTTAGTCCAAAAGACATGTAGGTTCACTTTCAGAACCTCTCCACTGAGAAATGTTTTACAGTAGAGGAAATCACTGATTGCAGGGTCAGGCACTATTCCCTGTGTAAGAATGGCCAAGTGCTTAAAAATTGCCTGGGTCTATTTATTACAGACACATTAATTAGCTCACTGGAACAAACCTTACTGAAATGAATAAGCAAACACCAAGAACTTTGTTTCATGACTGTTCTGCCTTATGAGCTCTTTTTGCTTTCCAGCTTGTGACTGATAAATATCAATTTACAGGGAAGAACTTGTGAATAGCAAGTTCTCATCTATTAGTTTGACAGCATGACACTGGCAATATTCTACAGTGAGGAAGTTGACAAATAAAATTATCTTAGGAGGGACTATAGAGGAGAAATCTCATGAAAGAGAAAGAATAGATTTCCATTCTTAAAAGGATAGTGCTATTTAAAAGAAATGCTTTTCTCCCACTAAGATATGCAAATTTGCTTTTGCTCTGGTCATGGCAGGAAAGGGAAAGATTGTGAGGACCAGAGGAAAAGAATGGCTGGCTACCAAATGCCTCAACTAATCCCTCTGAAGTCCTTTTACACAGGGTACACATCTGATAAGAGTGCTGAATATAAAATTCACAGAAGGGAGGAGCATGGGTATTAGTGTAGGAAAGTGCCCCAATAGCATAATGTGGTTTTGACTCCTGGAATGCTCTTAATCAGGATATTGAGGTCAAGATCCACTGAACAGTTATGAGCCCAAAGAAAGATCTAAGACTTAGGTGATTAAATTACCATCAAAGATAGCAATGTTCAAAACATCTGCTAAAAAAGTTTGTGTGTGCACAAAACTGTCTCCATCTATGTATCTGTACTTAGATACATTGAGCTCCCATCTAAAGGAGGATTAAACCATCCTCTATATGGTGAAAAAAAGTAATATTTCATTATTTTTACAAGCTAAAATTCTCTACCTTATTTCTGCTAAATTGAGTGATAGAGAAGGATTCAAAGTGTTATACCAGAAAGTAAAAACTAGAGAAAGATTATTTTAGTCACTACAACAGGTATTTGACTTGGAGTAGAACCTAGTTCAGTCTACTTTCAAAGGTTACTCAAATATTTATATATTTATTGTTTAGTGCAAAATGCTTATTCAGCTTTGGAAGCAAAAGGTACCAGCACCTTCTTGCCTGTTCCAAACAATCAAACAAACAAACAAACAAAAACCCCGGGGGAGGCACTAACCCTGAATGTTTTTTTTCTTTAACAATTACTTAGGGACTCCACAAAAACTCCACAAAAAGCTCCAGAGATCTCCAGGTCTCCTTATGGCCTCCAAGAATGCCAGCTGCACTGAACAGTTCTGGTCACTGATCACTGGTTCTCTCTTTGCCTTGTACTGACATATCACACATTATAGTTCGATTTTCTTATTAAAAATTTCTTTTCTACATGAGACGTCTGTTTTGTCAAAGGCAAAACAGTACATGAAGCTGTCTTTCTGAAGTCACTTCAGTCCAAATCTGATAACCATAATGTCAGGCAAAATTTGCAGTTGTTAAGCAACAAAATAACTCCAACAGGGCACAAGGAGCCTTGTGAGAGAAGAGTCATGGGGGTTATAAGAGATACTGGACCACTCCCTGAGTGGTATTATGAAGAAAATCCCCATAAAAGCAAAGGTTGATTATTCTTGGTGCTCCCTTTGTTCACGTAGAGCTTGTGGAACTGCACGCCATAAATGGCTTAATCATTAATAGTCAGCCTGTGTAATGGGAGAGATTGTGAATCAATTATTGTCATTTATATTGTGGACTGAGCAGACCACTGGGCAAGTTTTATCCAAGTAACTCAATGTATGAGCAGTACAAAGTAACATGGATAAGACAAATTACACATTAAACATTAATCTATAGAGCAGAGCAATCATAAGGACACTAGCAAAAATACCCTTAGAAGTAATTCATCCTATAAGTATGGATTGCTTTTTCTCTAAATGAAGAATATATCATGTAACTAGAGTTAACATATCAGTAAAAATAATATTAGTGCGGTGAACAGGTCAGATCTTGTGTGTAATTCACTGAAATTGTGTTCACCTTTCAGTTGTAAAACATATCCTTGAGTCAGTCAGGGTAGAATGTAACTACAGTAATTCCAAATCAATACTGTTCATGATGAGTAAAGGCTAAAAAGTTTTGCTGATACTTATTTTAGAAGTAAGTTGCAGTTTTGACACTTCAAAACTGAATTGATAGTCTTGTAATAGTACAAGCCCTCTCCTCCTTTTCAGTTAGGGTTTTTTCATTTTTATAGTTGGTCACTTCTGGAAGCCTGTCAGAACTTTCTGGATCAGTGAGTTAATTGAGTAGGATAAACCTCAGCAATTTCAGTTTGTCCTTCTTCTGACCCTCAGCTGTCACTTTCTTGCATGCACGTCTTTTTAGGTGACTCTTCTTAAGGGATAGAAGTAACAGCAGTTGATGACATCAGGTCCTTTAAGATGTTGTTTCTGTTGGGAAGTGAAAATTTGCTACCTTGGAAACTCTAAAGCCCTGCTAGTTTATTAAAAATGCAATTTGGTGTATATGAGATGGATAATGTACCAAGACAGAAATTTAAAGTCAAATGGATAGGCTCTGGCTTTGGTATTTCCTGAACTGAGTATTTGGTCCTGCTGTCTTAATTCTCAGTGAAGCTCCAGTCTCATCATGAAATCTCCTCCATTTTGAAGACAATTTCTACAATCTCTAGTTGTGATTAATGTAGTGTCTCAGGTATTGTAGTAAGTATAAAACTTTGTTTCAAGTATGTAAACATTGCTGTGGAAAAAATTTACTGTACATGCAAGAGGAAGATGTTATTGAAGCAATTAATACAAAAACGTCTCTGAAAATGTATCTCATTCATCAGCAGATAGTTTTGCTTCCCTTTATCATTGTCAGTAATAACCAGTGAAGCTGATGAAACATCTACAATGTGAAATACATACCAGCGCACATAAGAATAGGGCAGGATCTGACACTAAGCAGAAAAGTATAAGCCATATGTACCTGAACAGTGTTATTTACTTAGTATATTGTAAAAAATGTATGAAAAAGATAATGAAAAACCCTCAAAGGCTGAAACAAAGGCTGAAGTTTCATGTTGCAACTCTTTGCACTCAATAAATCAAAGCAGATTGAGAATTGGATAGCTCAGATGCAAAACTTACTTTCCTAAAATTTTTGTTTTTCTAAGTATTTTGCTGCTAAAGTCAGAGAAAACTTTTGCATTATAATTATTTTCTGCTTTTCAGGCATTTGAGAGACTGAACTGCTTTTGCTTACATTATGCAGAATTAATCTCTTTTGACAGAGTCTAAGGGCAAGTGAGCTTTTGAAAAACGAAGAAAGATTTTATGTTCTAAATACAGGACAGTAGGATTTCTTGGATAACTGAAAACAGTGTTAGTTGTGTTATAACTGAATATTTGTCCAAGCATGTGAGAGGTTCTCTGGGAACTCAGAACCTTGTGATCTCTGATATAGTAATTTTCTTCTCCTATTGAAACAGGAAATGAAATGACAGTGACAGAGAATTGGGGAAACAGAGAAAACAGCAGGAATTTTAAACTGAATGCGGGAAATAATAAATCTTAACCATTTAGTTATCAAAAATTGAATACAAGTGGAATATAACCATGAATAAGTTATCTAATGGGTGTTTAGGGTTCCTTTACTGAAATTAATATAACTTCTAGTCATAGTTAAGACTTGCTGGAGTGGAGTAGGGTGAGGAGGATTTGGGAATTGTAGTATTCACTCATCAAATCTATCATACATCTTACCATATGAAGTATCTTCCTGAAAATATAGTCAATTAATATTTGAAACAGCCACATAAGAGCTATTCACAGGTACCTGACTGGCCCTTCTGTTACATGTGCCATATCCTACTGAAGGGAAAGTAGTTGTTCAAAACTGATCATGGCTCTGTTTTAATTAACAAACATGCCTAACATGACACTGATTTCTCTCTAGCTTGTATTCAGGAAAAATGCAATGGAGTTAGTTGTTCTGGGCATGATTTGATTTATACTGCTGCAAGGTCAGAATAAAGCCCTGTTACAAAATCACATGGCTCATGAAGCTTATTTAACTATTTAGGCAGGATTCCTCTGTTACACAAATGGAATTCACAGCTGTTAATCTAGTTTAGAGTAGGTTTTGGAATTAAGACTTTGCTGCCAGAAAAACAACAACCAACAAACAACATTCCAGTACATGGAATTGCAGCAGGGCGAGAAGATTCAAAATAAATTGGGCCTGTCTAGTAAGATGCAAGATCAGCAATATGTCTTTACTCCATCTCCTGATTAATCTCTTTTGTTTCTTTACCCTTCCAATGCTGTCCTTTTTGGCTTGTAAGTATTTTCTCATGTACTTTGGTGGAACAAGCATTGTTTAGAATCACTGTTGCTGGGCCTAGTCTTCTCTCAGATGTAGTGCCCCCTGTGTCTCTGCAGTACTGTAATTTCCACAGCTTCTCATTGGCATAATCACTGATTATTTTGGGGGGAGGGGAGGTGTAATTTAAAAGAGGTAGACTTTATGTAGTTTTCTGGTGGTATTTCTGACCTTTAACAAACTGCTCTAACAAGTGAGGAAGAAAAGTCCTCCAGTCAACCCCACTGAGGCTCCAGAGAACAGAGGTCCATTTCTGGGTCTGTCTCAAACTCTCAGAATGGACTCCTGTCCATTCTGTGTCTGTGCCTCAGTAAAGAGGAGCTGTTTCCTTTTTTCTGCCTTGTTTCACCCTGAATGCTCTTTTGGCATTGCTGCTTATTACCTGTAAGTGATATGCTCAGCACATTTGCACAGTGATAGCAAATGAGATGATCTGAATCTTTGCCATATAATTTAAGATGTCATAAACTTCCCATTTTGCAGTGCTGGATTCATATCTCAAACATGAGACTGATCAGAAGCTTTTGAGCTAGTTATTCACAAAACTACTGCTGGCGTACTGAAGCTCGGTAGGGAGAGTGGCTTTGGATAGGTTTAGCATTTCAGCTTTTTGTGTGTTCTAAAAAGCTCTGAGAGTTATGAATGCAGAAATGCAATCAGAAAGAATCAGCTGAAAAGCTGAGAACCAGACTTAACAAATCTGATTTTGAATGACAAACTATTAGTGTTATGCACAATTGAATCTTGCAAAAATTACACAGGGGATAAATCAGTTATACACATTATAGGGTATAAGTGTCTTAGAATCGATTCTGATCCTTGCACAGAGTGAATTGCATGTGATGGGTTTTACTTTTTTTTCTGGCATAGGATGTACACAATTTTCCTATTTTTGTATTATTTGTATACAATTTTATTTCAGTAAGGAAAAAAAATCCACCATTCCTAAGAAATAAAACAATATGCACCATCTAAAATATGGATTCTACTCCTCCTCCCACATATTGTCAGCTGCATAGCCTGGAGCATTTACACATTTACTTTCCTACTCCCTGGAACATATCTTTAGTCTTTGCTTTCCTCTCATGCTCTTATGAGCACGGATTCAAAATAAGGAATTTGAACATTTAAGATCTGATCCTACCTAACAGTTTACCTTTGATCTAAAATTTTTCAGTTCAATCCTAAGCCCCTTTTCTAGCAGTGCTACCAGTGGAGATGCCGACAATGATAGAAGCAAAGAAGATTTTGTCATGACTGAGCTACAGCGTGGTAAATACGTTCAGCCTTTGTCCAGCAACAGGATCTTGAGATAAAGTCCAGAAATCCTACCAGGAATTGTTCTGTTCAGTTTAGTGTTGTTTTCTCAGTAGTTTATCTCTCTGTTGCTGACCTTCCAGGTGCAGATTTGATGAGATAAAAGGGGTTGCAGGACAGAGAGGTGACAAACCTGACCATGGCTGTGCCCTCCTGGGAGCAGCCTCCTACACAGAGGCCAGAGGGAGTGGCCACCTCACAGAATTCCCCTTCACAGCTACCTTAGACTTCATCTGTGACATCAACATCAGTTTATTCTATCAGCACTTCATTTTTTCCCCAAAAACTGCTTACCAGAGGTGTTTCTATCACTGATACTTGGTATAGATGAAATGGTTTATCTTGAGAAGCTATTAAGTATCTTGTTGGATATACTGCTGTGTTTGATCAAAAGTTCTGGGATATTTTCTTTGGTGTTATTTACAGGACACAGCTCAAATCGGATTTTTCTGTTTCATCTGACCTAAAAAATTACTTTCTATTTTTTAATCCCTCTTAGATCATAATTGCAGTTGTAAAATGGCATGTCATTCTCAGAAGCAGAGAATGACTGGATTAAGATGGAGCAAGGAGTGTGTCGTGCACTTTCATAGCTGTGCAGTCATTTGGTGCACCATATATAGAGACAACGCTGAAGGAGGGTAGGAGAAAAATAGAATTGGTACTGCTGTGTTTCTCCTACAGATGGGAAATCAATAACATATTTTTGATGAAAGGGGGTAGCTGCAATTCGTATCTGTAAAGGCTATGTGTCAAAAATCTATGTAGCATTAACAAAAAATGTTCATGAAGTACTTTTGAAAAAAGTTATTTTCTTTCATTCATCTGTAAAATACATTATGTGCCTTCAACTGCCGAGTACCTGACACTCAGGAACAGCCCACAGGGGAATGAGAAACATTGTGCAGAGCCAGCACCAAATGTCTTTGCCCTTAGACCTCACTGGGAATGCAAAGTACTCTGATAACGTTTGATGACTATGTCAGTAAATGACAAAACTATCTCTGGCTGTGGGTCAGTATGACTTGCCACTGGAAACTGAAATTGTGCAAGACTTCTCTACAGTTACTGCTACTAAAGAAAAAGCAAATACTTAGTCAATAATTTGTTTTGGTTTTGCTACATTTTTCGTTTAATGAATCTACCTTGTTTCATAATTATAAGCAGTAGTGAGAATACTTTAATTATCATTTCTTCCAGCTTTAATATTCAGGAAGATTCTGGTGTTACTATGCACGTGAAATTAAATCTTCATAACACAAAGAGATTAAATCACTAACAAAAGTATGTGAATGACCAAGTAATAAAAGGAAAATATCAAAGTACACAAAAAGTGAAAGACTACAGAAATCATACCATAAAACTAAAGAAAATTTGAACTTTTTTTGTGTTTCTCAGGCTTCAAAGGTTTGTCACTTCCCAGAGGAGGTCCACTCTCTAGAATTACACCTCAAGAACAAAGTGTATATAATCTGAAAAATGTGCAATATTGGTGGTTGGAATTTTTGAGAAGAGTTAAATTGAGGCAAGACTCATTCTTTTTTACCTCATTCCATTCCTTTTCTTTTGTTCCTTCAGTATTAATAGCACTGTTGACTAATTGCATTCATCACCATTCTCTATTGAAGTCTCCTACAGAACTGTATGCATTTGACCTAAGTATTCATCTTAGGTTTAAGTACAATCAGGGTGTAAGCAAGATTTAAGCTTGCTTAGGATGAACTAGATTATGGAGTACCTAGTTGAGAAGAATAAATGATGTATTCCATTTATTATGCAAGTAGTACAAGAAGTTCAAAAAGATAGGTGTCCTCAGTTCTAGAGAAATGCTACATTTTCAGTTTGATTCTGTTACTATTAGGAAACTGCAGCTTCCCAGGGTCCTTTGACCTTGTCCACCTTTCCTCCTCTTGTGGAGGAAGATAAAGAATAGGAAGTGTCTGCCTGGGCACGCTGTGTCCACCAAGCCCTGGCAAAGATTTTCAGTCATTCCGCATAGGTGAGAGTAGCTTGGTCTCCGTAATCAGGCAAACCTTAGGTAATGATATTGTCAAAATGGGGGCAAACAAGGTTAATTACAAAGGCAGACTTCTCTAAGAAAAGTAGCTTTACATAAAAGGTAAAGCAATTCTTTATCTCGATAGTGTGTGCCAGGAGAGGAAAACAGCAGGAACAGAAGGGTCATACAGAACTGCCTTAGCAGTCTGTTCAAGTGCTTGGCTCCTGCTTATACCATGGCAATGTCCTGATCCAGCCTTTGAAAACAGATCCCTGCTCTTAGATACAGCAAGAGAGATGATATATACAACATTAGCCCTACAGGGGTATTTTTGGAGTATTAGTTTTTTGTTCTGATTCAAATATTTGGGAATGTTCTAAGGCAAGCAGTGCTCTGGTTTGTGTGTGGTAGAGGGTGGACTGTTGGCAGCAGCCAGTGCACATGTAACAGCCACAGCAACTCCAGCCTCAGCACTCACTGTGTGTCTCAATAGAGATGTTTAGGGTGGAAGAATTTGTTTCAATCTGAGTTAAAAGAAATTTTCTATGTTCTTTATTAGTTTAATAAAAGAGACATTGAGACATTACAGTTTGACCTAAAGAAAGAAAAGATACAGGTGCCACTGATTAATTTTACTGTCGTAAAGCAGTTGTTCCTGCTAACAAAGAAAATGACATTATGTTCTCTTCCAATATACTCTCCCCTTTATAACCTTCAGAGCAAAATAGCTACATACAAAAATCAGAAATTGTATGGTTTACTCATATCCCTTCAGTATTTATATTTCTCAAAGGGAAGGCAGAGAATACCTGAGAATATTGTCTGATAAAACAGCGTGGTTAATGGTCTATGGTTTTAGAATCATTGTGGTTATCGCCAAATTGCAAAAAGCAATATCTAATCTTGACTGAAAAAACAACAAATCCAGGGGAAAAAGTGTGTTGTTTTGTGAGATGAAACAATTTCGATCACCTTGGAGGCTAAAAAGTTAACATTTCCTTGTGCTGCTACAAATATTTCTCTATTTCCTCCAACTGTACTAAGTCAGTGAATATTATCAAGCATAGTAACATTCAGAACTGACTTCGAACATTAGTATGACCAAAAAAGTTGTATCTTACTTTATCATAATGTATTGCCTTTGAATTCACATATAAAACCACAAAATTTAACTATTAAGCTAGTCTAATTATTAAACTTTGCTGAGCTAATGGATACAAATAAGTGCAGTTGCTAAACAAAGTTGCATATGCAAATGCTTCATTCCATGGTATCCCTCACATCTACAAGTCATCATTCATTTTCTGGGATATTCATTTTTTTAAATCAGAAATTCATGGATATGCTAACTTATAAATTTGACATTTTTCACTTTGACGACTATTATTCGCTGTCTTCTATCTCTTAAGTGGATGTCTGCATATTCAGATATGGGAGAGGATTTAGGTTATGGTGACCGCAATAACTACAGCTTTACCCAAACTTGTTGTTCCTTCCTGCATTAGCATTTTTTGCATTAAAAGGATATGGTTTCATAAAATGTTATCTACTACTTGGTTTAAATACTTCACTGTCCAAAAGAAAATAGAAGAATTTGTGAATGCATTTTCCAAATTGGAGAGATTTTTAGCGAGGACATGAGAGTTTGTCCCCATGTGGTGCAAACAGACTGTATGGGATCAATACCTTTGCCTTGCCTGTAATCACTCTTTCTAGTGATTCATTTTCCATACTTGTTTAAAGCTTCCCATGGGAGAAGACTGCTGGCTGCACTCATTCAAAGATAGTGGCTAATATAGTTATCATTTAAGAATTAATTGTTTGTGACATACGCAGATTAAATAAATAGGACTGCATAGTACTTGAGTGTTGAACTGGTTGTAATTCCCAGAAGGAAAAATGTAGGCTGACATCTTCTCTTAGAAACTGCACAGGATGGATGCAGTAAGTTTCCCTTAACAACAGATCAGGATTCATCATCTCTTTTTATTTGACTACTCATGCAAGCAGTGGCTAAAGACTTTTACAACGTAGACAGTAATTCCATATTTAGTCCTCAGAGTCATTTCAGACAAGCTGATTTAAAAGCCATGTGCTAATATTAATGTTAAACTATCCTCATGGAGCACGAATTGTCACTGCTCTTCCCTCTTTAAATATTTCACAGAGTACTGTTTCTCTTTATGTTAGGGAGATGTGAAAGGCAAAGTGTCAGTAAATACTAGCCCAAGTAACAAGCTGTAGGATGCACATTTAAGTAGTTTTATGAATCACATTTTACTGAACAACTCAGGACAGCACCAACATTCACAAAAGTGCTGTGTTAAATTCTGCAGCACCTGATTCTCACTCTGACTCTGCCAATCCAGGCTCAAGTAGTTCCCCAGTCTAAGTTGCAAAAAGAAGGATGCTGGCCAAGTTGCCAAATTGCTGATACTTCCAAACCACCCTGCTGGATTAAGGCAGGCAGATTAAGACATGAGGAAAAACCACCACAGTATTCAGAAACTTTGTTCATCCATAGTGCCAGTAAATGGGAATTTTTTTCAGGTAGAGCAGATAGGGAATCGTTCTTTGGGTGGATCTTAAGTTTACAGCTCCTTTTGTAAAAACAGTGTTAGGCTGCAGAGCCCTTCTGCTGCTGTATTTTTCAGCAGGGAGAGAGGAGTGTGTTCTTACACAATGATTTTGATGATATTTTTTCTTGCTTTATCTCATCCTTCCAGTTTTTGGCAGGCAGTTGAGCAGAAACTTTCTGTTCAAGCTCATTTCTTTTGTAATTATCATAAGTGTTACAACACTCTATTCTTTTTATGAGATATACTAATCATTTGAGATAAATTTTGCTTTACAGAAACTAATCAGAATATCAGAGAATACTACAGTAATACCAAACATGTCTATTTTGTTAGACCACTGTGTCTTGGGATGGAGATAAGCTTCTTTGTGTACAGAATGGAGAAAAAGAAGGTCGCGGTTGGACTCAGTGGATTGAAGGAGACGAAATGCACCTGGTAAGATCGTGAAAGAGGTTTTGAATGCCACTTTATTAAAATGGTTAGATATAACACAGCAGGGGATGTGCTGTGTTATTTTGGCTTACTTTGAACTAATTATGTATCAGTGCAGCATTTGACTTGTTTCTAAAGCAACAATTTCATTTGGAGCCTTTATGTTTTTATGTTCCCCAGAAAGACTGACAATTTCAAAGCAGTGCTCAGTGTGTTCAGGGTCTGTCCAGACCCACCAGGCTGGAATGCTCACATGAGGAAGATGTTTAACAGAATGCCCCTCACAGTCTGTAAAAGACTCAGTATGGCAGCTGTGAAACCGAGCACCCAACAATAAGAGGAAAATACACCATTGTTCTTTGAAAATAATTACAGGCTACACTACATTATAGCCTAGAGAACTAAAACAGCAATTAAGTTTTTGAAATGGATGTTCTTTCAGATCATCATTTTTATCTTTCTAAATTAACAGGACCTGAAAGAAGATGCCTGTTCTTTTGTTCTATAACTCTTTATAGCATCCTCACTCCCTCATCAATGTGGTTAAAAGGCAGTCTTCCTGCTGAGATAATAAATCCAACCTTCATTTCTGTTCACTGTGCAGTACTATTAACATTCAGCAGTCTAAATGGATATCCTCTAAATGTTCAAATCAGTAGCAGAGTTATGAAATATTTGCAAAAGTACCCCAAACTCCTTATTACTAAACATAATTTTCAGGAAGTACTGGAAGTCACAGAATCCAGTTTAGGAAAGGAATGTATCTGACAGATCTTACCATCTGTACTACATGCTTGATGAAGTGCAGGTAGGGAGAAAGTAGCTGTGTAAGTGATCACTTTATAGCTGAGGCCGTGGGCTCACCTAAAGTAGGGAAAGATGCAATAAAAAGGAGATGCCAGAATTCCCTGTGCATGCACACTCCCTCTATGAAGCACACTACAGTATTTCCACACTACCTCCCTGCTTCACATCAGGTAGTGCCATGACACCAAGCACCAGCCCCTTCAGATTCTCTGCTGGCAAACAGGTTTCAATTACCCATTACAACGCCTGGCCTCGAAGTTCAATTTGCTGCACTCCATCATACACATCTGTGCATTCGTCTGCACGCACATGAAACAATAGCACTAGTTGCTCTTGGATTTCTCTGTATTGGCATTCTGGTTTCTGTTCCTCGCTATCTCCGCAGGCATTATCTCTTCCCAACATCTGTGCCCAACATCAATTTCTTTAGCCCCAATTTCTGCTATCCTTACTCTGATTCCTGCTCTAGCCACACAAGCTGGCCGTGGACCTCCAGCCCAGACCCCTTTCTGTACTTGTCCCTGTCAAGAGGTTGATTTTAGAAGTCAGAAATTCAGATTCAATAGCTCAGATATAGTTGTCTCGTGCCAGTTTAGGTAGCCCAAGGTAAGCTGACTGCTCTGATGCTGCCTTTCAGAAGGCTGTGAAGGGTTCTGTGTCACACCTGCCAGCTCAGCCATGCACCCCTTGGTACAATTTATCGCAATCTGTCTCCCACGTATACAAAAGTCAGTACAAAATTGCTGCATGCAGAGGAAGTAACCAAGTATTTTAGAGTCCACTCCTCAGTATTTCAATTTTCTCACTTATATTTCATTAACTTCAAAAGATGTCCTTTTTATTTCTCTGAATCCTTGTTAATGCAACTCTCTTCATTAAAAATACAGTAAAGAGTCCCATTTAGTATCTTATTTTTGACCAGCTAAAATTACTAGGTCCTGTACTTTTGAGAGTGCTTTGATACAATGAGCAGTTACCTCTTAAAAAATTGATACTTCAATAGCTTTATGATCCTATTGAACTTTACACAATGAGCCAAGTGTTACTTTAATTCTTTCCACAGTTCTGCAGAGAGTAGGGCCACATCCTTTAGTAGTTTATCACTTCCTATTTTCTTTATTTCATTCTATGGTCTGTACTTTGTAGTTCTTTTTCCTCCTTAGATTTTATTTTATGTGAGTGACTTATTTGACCATTCCCCATTTCCTTTTGAGTTTTATCGCCCTTTTCTATTGTATTGATTGCTCCTGCTCTGTAGTTTTTTGTTACTGTCAGCAGATCTCTCAGCCCTTATTGCACACTTCTTCTTCCAGGTTACCTATACAGTAGTGAACAAAATAGGTCCTAACTAAAATCACTGTATCAGTCTGCTTGTTTCACCAATTCATCATGAGGCACTTTCTCTTATTGGGGTCTAGCAACATCTGTCAATAAGGTTATTGACTTAGTGTATGGATTTTTAAAGTCATTTTATCAAAGTGCCCTATAAGAAATGTGCATAACTTCCTCAAAATATTCCAGTAGCTTTATTAAAAGTCTCATCTTGACCTGGAAAGTACATCCCTTCTGCTAGGTCATACATAACCTCTCTCTTTATGTCCCTTAAGAGCTTCCGTGCTATTTTTTCTTGCACTTAAGTTGCCACATGCACACATCCCATACGCACACATCTGTGTGCACTACCCAGGTCAGACTTAAGGAGTTCCAGTAGTGGAGATGGCTAAACAGGTAAACAGCAGCAGGCCTCACAAATCAGAGCCCAAGATGTAAACATTGCATCTCCTTGTACCCAGTTCACAGTGACCCAAGGATCAGCAAGTGGGGATTTTTAAAAAGCCCTTATGGAACACAAAGGAACAGA
Source organism: Atrichornis clamosus (assembly GCA_013400975.1). Lineage (NCBI taxonomy): Eukaryota > Metazoa > Chordata > Aves > Passeriformes > Menuridae > Atrichornis > Atrichornis clamosus. Next base: position 135,669 of record WBMZ01005803.1, read on the forward strand.
AGGCAGCATTAGGCATCCAGTATGGTCAGGTTCAGTCAAAACTCACCGCCGACCTATTTTATAGACCTAGATCAAATCTTCTATACACAGTTCCCTGTCCTTTTGTGCCCTTGATCTCCACGTGGCTGAAGTGGGCCTTCAGCTGATTTCTGGTTTTGTAGGCTTGAGCTACCAGTCGTCAACACAGAGATCCAGAACTTGTTAGTCAAATCCATCCCCACTTCTTTATGTGGCCAAAATAGAGAGTGCCCATTTCAAAGACCTAAAGAGTTCCATACACTCCAAATAGAGAATAATGCACCAGGAACATTTTTGGCCCTTTAAGATCTGAGATCCCAAAATAACTTATCTTACTCTTTTAGCAGAAAACAAACCCAAACCAGATGGTTTCTTTTAGGTCAAAAAATAGGCTAAAATATGTACAAGCCTCCCAACCTAATTTAATAAAAAACTGTGGATTCCAATTAGGCTGGACATACACATGAATCTATAATGTATGTGGCCTAAGTAAAAGTTGTATTTTTTAATTATTTTCTCTTCCTAGGAAATAAGAGTGTGTGGAGTCACATGTAAGCAGGTCTTTAAGAAGGTACAGTGAACCTACTGCTGATACAGGAGTGAAGACCAGTAGAATTTACAGACGTACCACCAAATCTCCAAATCTAGTACTGAACATCATCAGTAACAACAGCAAACACAGAAATGAAGATCACATTAGAACTGCATAGTTAGAATATAATATTTTTAAGGAATAACTTTGAAAAATAACTGCAAATAAAACTATTTTTAGAAATGTCAATTAAAGATACTAAACACTTTAAATGTGTGCATACCATAATTCTTGACCAAAAAGGACTGTTAGGTATAAAACAACATGCTGGAGTTTAAGACCTTGTGAGCTGTGTTTTTACTCTCAGTAGACATCACCCTTTCATAGCCTTAGCAAAGGACTTCCAGGTAAATTTGTTTTCAAATGTTGAACTGCAGTTTTAGGGAAGAGAATGAGAGCTGTAGGATGCAGCTTGCACTTAAATCCTGAATTCACTGAAGCCAATGAGAATTTTACCATTAGCTCCAATAGAGCAGTACTACACTAAAAGTGTTCCATCAAAAGTAAAAATCTGATTTCTCAAAATGAGTAAAGTTATGAATCAATAGTCTGGAAAACCGTACTTACAAAAACATGGCTAAGGAGCGATTCTTTTCTAAATGCATTAGCCAATATCTGCCCGTGCATTTTTTTTTCTTGTTCTGGAGAAACTAAGAGTAAGATTATTGCTAGGAACTGTATATAATTGTACACCACACAGAAGATATGACTAGCATTGCTTGTACAATATCATTTGCAGACTTTTTTATGCCCCATCATAGTCCTCATGTTTTCACTGACATACAGACCACCAGTTAATGGTGATCAAGTTTTCTTGTTCTTGGAGTGGGACAGGTCAAAACTAATTACAAATAAATAAGATAGAAAGACTGTAGGAGAGGGAAAAGGATCAGAAACCTGTGGATCTTGAGCTAAAATGCTGCTCTGCTTAAGTAAAATTGCAAATAGTTGCCTATTTAAAATGTTATTTATCATCTTACACAAGGTTGAGGATATCCCAGTTGCCAAATTTCAGTGCATCACTCATTTGTTTTTCTTGAAAGATTATTGGACACAGAAACTTCTTTCCTTCAAGTTTCTAATTATTGATTTCATAACCACGGACACCCTCCAGGTATATCTCTACTCTTCAGCCCTAAGGAGAGCAAGAGAACAAATAACTATAATAAAGTGATGGTTCCTACTACCTACACCACTATCCACAGTTAAACTTGGTATGATTCTTTTTAATGTTCAGCACTGACTGAGACCTTTTTTGAAATGTAGTTTTCCTTCAATAGAACTTGGCAGTTCATAACCCTTAATTCACCAGATGTCTTCTAATTTTTGCCTGCAGATCTCTGCAGTCTTGTGTAACATTCACAAACTCTTTTTGCAGAAGGTTGTAAGTGGATCAATTAACATCTAGCTAAGTAAATCCAATTGTTAAAAGCTATTATTATTGTAATCAAACAGACAGCTTTTCCCCTTTGGGTCATTTGGTACAAGGGCAAATTTAGCACCATACTAATAACTAATGGCTTATCAACCAGAAGCAATGTAACCTGCTGCTAATTATGGAGAAAAGGCAAGCTCACAAAGTACTTCCACAGCTCATGGATGTAAAATACAGCAACTTCAGAAATATTTAACTTTGAATATATTCGCTTCAAATCATCTCAATTGCTTGTCATTATAATTGTAACCTCTTATCTCAACTGCAGCAACCCTTTCCCTTGGAAAAGGAAATTATGTTCATTCATTGCTTCCACAACGATGCTTCCCAATTAATGTGTATAGAATTAACCATGCTGTTTCCATGAACCTTTAACAACTTGTTATCATAAAAGTAATTTAAAACTTTCTCCATAAAAGAGATGCTTACTGAATGTATAGCATTCAACAATTACTTGACAAACATCTGCATTCCTGGCTACTTTCCTAACTACATAGTAGCAAAGACCTTCACAGTGAATTCATATCCAGATTTGCTGCTACTCAGGAATCAAATTTTATAATGATTTTATTGATCTATGGTTTGCCAACATCAACTCTGTATTTCTGCAGAACGGCATTACTTCCAGATAGGGGACATTTTGTATTTGTAAGGAAAGACCAGTACCTACAGAAGCAGTTTGAATGGAAAGGCAAAAAGCTGCATTTCACCATTTCTAAAAGTTAAATCCAGTCCTGATGTTATACTCAATCCAGAAAACTCTAGGTGAGAAAAGCTGAGGGTACAGGCCAATGCGTTCCATAAGCCTAATTGTTCTACTTCAGTTCCTACAGTTTGGGCTTTTCTGTGCATCTTCCAGGTGGATATGGTCTTCTGTAGATGATTTTGGGGGAACTCACTGCCACATTTTACAGTTCTGTAGCTTTCCAGTGAAGGACACAGAAAGAAGAAACACATACCTGCTGTCTTTACAGCACATGATTGCAAGTTGTGCATATGAAATTGCAGCTTTATAGAAGTAGAAAGAGATTACCAGGTTTTTAGCAAACATGATGCAACACAAAAAAAATTGGAGCCTGAAAGTTCAGCCTGGCCAAATTTACTGTGAAAAAAGAAGCAGGAACATGTAATACAGCTAAGAGCAACCTGCTTATTATGCTGAGGATGCAGAGAATTAAACAAACAAAGGGTTAATTCAGGTTGTGTGCTCAGAACACACAATGGTTTAGAAATCACTTAGCAGAGCATGAAAGAAGTTTCAGTAGGATTTGAAAAGCATGACACATCTGCAAATGCCAGTGATCAAGGACAGAATTACCATGGAATCTGAGAATGGTTTGGGTTGGAAGTGACCTTAGAGACCGTCTTGTTCCAACTCCCTGCCATGGGCAGGGGCACCTCCCACCTGACCAGGTTGCTCAGAGCCCCAGCCAATGGAAACTCCGTGTAGTGGCAAGATCTGTAAAGAAAACAGGATGGGTTTTAAGAGTAGGAGGAGAGGGACGGGTGAGAAACACAGAAATATTAGTACCACTATTTTTTTTAATAAATTGATTATGTTTGATAGAAAAATCTGTATTGATATATTTTCATTTGGAAACTGTATTTCATTTTGTATAAACACTTCAAAACATACATATTTATTTTAGTGGGGCAAATAAGAGTGTAAAACATCTATCTCACTACTTGAAGACTGCATATTTTATATGAGTGCTAATCTAATCTAATCTAATCTATACAAAATAAATGTATGTCTAAGGACTGTTAATTTTTTTTCTGCCCTGTAAAACTCCAGGACTTTTTTTAGTAGAGGCCAAAATATTTTGCCAGCAGAAAAGGACACAAAATAAGCCAGATTCCATTACCCACAAGAGGTATTTTAATATCAATTAATACTATTGAATTAATGGTATTAATGAATCTTTGGAAATGTCTTTAATGTTGATAGACCATTTCATCTGCAGATATATTCTGTAGTGCCATGTAGGCAGAACACCACCCTTTGTGGTTTCCATAAAATATGTCTAACATTACAGCACAATGTTCTCCCAGCCTTTACTGGGATCTGTAGCTGAACCCAGAATGTTATCTCTGGATTTCATAGGCTTCACCTTTTTTTTTCTTAATGAAACTCTCCAATAACTTTTCAGATCAGTGTTAAAAAAAGAGCATCTTTCCATTGTTGAGAAATACCTCTTTTTGTTTACTTGTACCTGCTATCTGCTATTACAATGTAATTCCTCCCAATTCTTGTAATGCAAGAGATACCAAACAGCCATTCCCTGTTTTGTCTGTGCTTCAGTTTTTCTTTACCCCTTCTAGTGTATAAACTTGACTTTTTTCATTCCTAAACACTTTTGTTTAAAGCATCAGAATATCAGTGTTTTCATTTCAGTCCACACCATGAAATACTCCATGGAAACTCGTGAACTAAGAGTAACACTTACAGTCTAAGCCACAGAAACCAGAACTGAAATAAAAGGTAGGGTTACAGTCTACATTATGCAACAGTCCAACTGTGAAGGATGGGGTTGCTTGTGATGTTGTAAAATAAAACATGGACTGAATGGCAAATCCCTTTCAACAAGAAGGTGCTTTAGAGTCCTAAAGAGCCTCCCATGGGACTGAGCAGTAGAGCATAACAGACTACTGGCATGGCATCTGCTCCCCTAGATACATCCACTTCCATCAATGTCTCTCATTTGGTTGACTCTACTATTTGAAACTTGACAGTAAAAAGTGAGAGTTCACCATTACAACATGAATAAATCTTCCTAGTATGTATCATACTGTGTAATATCCTTTTTCGGACAGCCTCTTCTGGGATCACCTAACAGATTGACAGCTATTCATCCCTTCATCCTCTATTAGCAGCACCTTTGTCTTGGATTATTTCCTATGTGGTACAGCTATTTCTATTTTAAGGAGGTTTTTTAATCTCAAAGCAAATGTTTATTTAAATAATTTACTCCTGTCTAGGAAAAGTGCACACAAAAGTAGAGTCCCTTCAGTACCATGTATTTTATTACCAGGGCAAGCACTTTCTTTATATTAATACCTAATAATAAGTATCCACACTGAACACTTAAGCAGAATGGCATTTCAGTTCTTCACCAAACCCTTCAACAGGACTGCCTGACAATTAGGTTTCTGCCCATGGAGGCAAAATAAAATTCCCTCTTCCAATAGCAACATTCTTATTAAAAGAATGGAGGAAAGAAGGATAGAAAACAATCTGTGGTTATTGACTTCACACTTATTTACATAGCAAGAGACCATTTGTCTTGTGGTACACCAGTGTTCTAGTGCTGAGCAAATTAAAAGGTCAATATTGTGACAAGAGCATTCCAAATGTAAAATATTTTATTTAAATGTTCAGCTCTTTGACAGTTCAAGAATGGAGCAGAAGCAAGAGCAGTTATTTATAGGTCCATAAGGATTATAGAGTAGCTAACATTTAAAACTTGTTTGTGCATGTGTAGAAATACACAGAGCACGATCAGCAGTACACTGCAAAGATATGCCGTCCTTAAAAGTGCTTTTACCAATATTATAGACTCACATTCAGAGCTTTCCTGTAACTGTTTGACTGGCCTTTCTTTCCCCTCCCCTTTCAGCTACACAAAGCAACAGTACAGAAGTGCAGAGTTGAAACACAAGAAATGGTAAAGACAATGCAAAATTGTATTGAAATTTGAAGTTACACTTAAACTGAAAAATTCCCACCAAATTTGTCTCTAGTGCAAGTCAGTGAACTTACTACAAAAAGGAGATGTTAATAATGCAATGCACCCACCGTTCTAATTTGGTGGGGCTTAGAACCACAGCATATGGGAAGAGCTCGCTGCAATTTAACATTTGATCAAATGCAGCAAGACTCAGAAGTTCCTTGCTTCTCTTCTCTAATTCTAAAGCAGCATGATTCAATTTATATTTTCTTACGAAGACACTGATGCTTATCATCCATAACCATTACAATTTCCAACGCTTGTCTCCAGCTGGGCATGTTAAGGGCATACAAAAGAAGTTAACACAACTCACAATAAGTACTTCTGTGAAATGACTGTATGATCTTTCACTCATCCTGTCAGGAAACATGCTGCCATTCTTGATGCTGACATTTCCAAGTTTATTTTTGTAGAGGAAAATGAGAGAAAAATGCCATTTTATATACGTTACAGCAACACAGTTATAAATGTTACAAACACGGTACCAAGCTGCTCCTCCAAACAGTGAGTTTTAGGTACAACAATGTAGTTCACTGTAATGCAGTCTCTCCATTGTAAACACTAATGCCAATGTTCATCAGAGACACTTAATTACTCAGGACAATCCTTAAGGGCACACATATGGTCTAAAAATGCAGTAGCAGGAAAGCGAGTCATAGCTACTCCTTTATTCCAACACATATGTTCCATTGTTTTAGTTATAAACACAATACTTTCTCAGTTCCTCAGTTCTTAGGCACTGGTAACAAATTCTTACTCTGAAAGAATGACTTGAGAGTTTTAGACCTATTACACATAAAAAAACAGCCAAAAGCACAGAGCAGACTTTCACAGCACTCTGCAGCAGTAACACATCATCCCAACTTCGCCTGAGATCGGCTTCAACCAGAGACACGGGGGCTGACTTAGGAGCCAGACAAACAAGAACTGCACATTAGATTTCACACTCTCCTAAATGATGCAGAAACAGATGATTCACTCCCTATCAAGTAAAACAGAAAAGAAGTGGAATATCAGAGTTCCTTAGCAATATAATCTGTGAACAATCTGGTTCCACCTCCTTAAGGACTATAAAGCTCCACATTTCCATTAGAAACTTTCCTTGTCATCTTTTGTGCAATTGAACACAAGGCAAATGTCTCCCAAATACAGACGCAGAATGATTTCAGATAATGGTTTTTTTAACATATGTACAACCTTTATAATGTATTTTTCTCACACAGCAAATCTGCCTTGTAGACATTTGAATTATCACATTACACAAAGTTCCATTTCTGGTTCCACCTCTCAGCATGGTAGCATCTATTTTTGACTGTCTTTCCAAACTTATTTTGGGAACCAAAGGAACAAGTAGGTAAACTGCTGAAGGTCACTCAAAAACCTTGTGCTTACTGTTAACACCAGGTGCTTAACTGTTAGTTAAAATTAACAGATAACAAGTACCTAATTTGCTTGAACATCATGTGGAATTTTTTTTAGAAGAACCTTTTTCCCTCTTCAGCCACAAAAATGCTTGGAAAAGCTGGCTCAATGTCACGCAGTACTTCCCACTCCAGCTTGAGTAACTTCAGGGACACCTAGTTGCCTTCTCAGTCACACATTCTCCTAAAGTGATTGATTTTCAGTACCCATTAGAAACTAAAAATTTGAAAAGGGAATGCCTAAATCTTAATGAAGGTAAATATAGAGCATATCCCCAGACAAATAATATTATTCTCTTTTAATTTCCCCCCTGCACAATGGAAGGAAAAAAGCCACACAGCAACAAAATCATCAACAGCAAAATAAGAACAGCTTTCCGTTACAGAGCTAAGGTTCAGGACCAAAGGTTCATTACAGTTCATCTCTGAAACATAAAACCTCAAGACACTGGATCATGTTCCTAAATTCAGGATGGCACACTGCTTATTCTACCTGGCAAATACTCCTCCAAAAAAGGTTTATATTAGTCAAGAGAAAAAAATAAATGCAATACGTATCCACAGAAGAGGGCACTTTTCATAAGACACATTTCTTAATCAACTAAGGCTTTTCCTGGATGCACTATAACTTTTTTTTTGAGTGCATTTTGGTTTGTTGTGCAACATGTGCATTCCACCAGACAAAAAATTGTTGATGAAACAGCTTGGGCAAAGAAGAAGATTTTTCTTTCCTCATACTCCTTTCCTTTATAGTGCAAGTGCTCCTTATTTTTAGAAAATTCAGTTTTGTAAGGCTGTAGCACAGGTCATTTTGGTGCTTATTTGCTTATAATTTGCTCTTTTCACAATGAAAGTACTTGCTGAAATACCAAATTTTAAATCCTTTTTATTTTTAATCTTTTGAAAAGATAGCAAAACTACCTGTAATTTCGCCAAGGATTTCAAAAGTAGGTATTTCCATGTTTAAGATTAATGTAAGTATGTTTCCTTGTTGTAATTAAATACCTAAATTCAAGCAAATGCCCTTGAATGGGATTCTGCAAGGTACTGAGATCTCTACCTTGATATGAGAGCTATTAAAACTCAATGCTACCACTGACAGAAAGCAAAAAGTTATGTCGATGTGCTGATCAGATAAAAGGCAAATTATTCAGCAGCTGCCTGGTCAGACACTAATGAAAACGCATTAATGGGGGGAAGAGGAACAGTCTTGGGCTGCTTTTGATAAATCTCAACTTTCAAAGCCTCCAATCACAGACTTGGTCTAATGGGTGTGTGTCTAATAGCCACTACAGAAAAGGTTATAATAATGATATGATGCCTTCTTTGAAACTTCAGATACGTCCAATTGCCACTCAGTAATATAACCTTTAACTGCAAGTGAAGGATTTGTTGTTGAACTGAGATAGCAAATCAACCTTTGAAGGCCATGAGCATGTTCCAAGGAATGGCAGGCACGAGGCAGTTTCACAACTGTTTGTTAATAGGGCTCACAGACCTTCCAGCCGTGGTGTACTTTGTCACTGTCACTATTAGAACGTGGTGCTGTTTGAATCCTTAGGACTGCTGACTGAATAAGTAGCTGTAACAGTCACAAGGAGGAAGAGGGACCATTTTTTCCCCTCATGCTGAATATTGTTCTAACAGACATTTTTTCTACCTCAAAATACCCACTAAATTCAACCTCTTGACAACAGAGCTAATTCATGCAGCAGTCCTCTCCCCAAAAAGTTCATCTTTCAGCTGGAAAGCAATGGAGCACAATACCCTGATAACCAAGACACTTTCTTTTCCCTGACAGGGTTGTCTTTTACTAGCAACAAAGGCAATGATAAACATCATTCTAACAGATTACTGCAACGACTTCTGTTTATGTTTGGAAAGTTAGAAAAAACTGCCCAGTTATCTATATTTTTACAAGTAACACATTTCATTCCAGCACAGGACTTTGTTTTCCCTCTGTCATGAAGGGAGACTTCCCTTCGCCATGACAGGAATGGTACTGAAGAAATACTTCCTAGCTCAAACTCTTTTTTCATGGTTGTTATCACAAAAGTGAAAGCTGACACTTCACTTGTGCTGCTTTCACACACCTGACAGTCTGTGTCTATGTTCATAAAACGGAGACATTGTATCCATATTGGTTTTTGCTCTGCTCAAACCTCAGATCATCTGGAAATTGCCATATAATCAAGATGAAGCCAAAAAACTACAATGACTAGGACTTCAAATACAGTCTAAAAGGGGCAAGTGGGAAAAATCTCTAGACACCAGTGGGTGCTTTCATTTTGCACTAAGTAGCAAACAGATTTAGAGAGACAGAGGTAAACATGGTTGTTCTGCTTTATTCATTCAGCTTCCTTAAGTTCCTTTTGGCAACATTCTAGGCAAGCTGTTGTCCTTCCTTCCTTCCTTCCTTCCTTCCTTCCTTCCTTCCTTGCTTCCTTCCTTCCTTCCTTCCTTCCTTCCTTCCTTCCTTCCTTCTTCCTTCCCTCCCTCCCTCCCTCCCTCCCCCACTCCCTTCCCTTATTAAATCCAGTTAGTATATAAAAAGCTCACTTGTATAGTTATCCAGTTTCTAGGAATTTTTTAATGTAAATTTGGAGAAGTAATTTTCAAATGCCCTATGGAAAGTAACTCTCCTTGCCAATTGATTAATTTTATTTTCACATATAAACTAGAGAAATATATCATCATGAACATGGCTGAATTTCTGGGGAATTCTTTCCTAGTTGGAGATTATATTTATGTCTCATGTTTTCAATTTTCAATTATTTTTGTCTTTTCTTTTACTCTTCTAGTGAAACACAATCTGCCGTTCTGTTATATATGTAGATATAGGTGTAGGTATATCTACACCTATAAATTTTCTTCTAAAATACACAATTTAAGAAACTTTATTTTCTCTGTTATCTTCTTCTATATTAAATATACCTGGTTCTTTTTACTGGAAAGTGAAATTACCATATTTATCAATTTCTTAATTCAGTTCAGACTTCCAGTGGCAATGTCAATAAATCGGCTATAAATGGTCCTTCCCCCTGGTTTGCATGCATGTGCATCCAGTTACTGAAACCACAAGGTATCACTGCTATTAAGAACCTATCCTGTCATACCTCTGGGAGAAATCTTGACTTCAGCAATGTGTCCTGAATTTTATTGCTTGGCCCATCACCAATGATTCTTAAATTGATTGATTATACACATGCCTTAAGAGCCAGCTTGCAGAGTCAACTGTGTTGCATTTTAATAACACTGACTATACCAACACATTTAACTACATCACACAATATTTGGATTTTTCAACCTTAGATTTTTTTTAAGATTACTATAAATTTCAATCTTAAGTGCCATTTCTATTTCATGATTAGAGCAAGAAATTCACCAAAACAGAAACAGACATCTAAACGCCACTGCTACTGCAACAAATTATTTTCTAATAACTTCCAGGATGCATTGGAGAGTTAAACACTGGGTCATTTCTCGAACAGGCTGTGCTGGAATGAAGCCAGAGCCTTTCCCACAGCAGGGGTGCTGTTGTGGAGCTGGAGATGAAGGCAGAAAATAATTAACCATACAGCACTGTAAGAGGAGTAAATTTATGAGATTTACTACATGGAGCATCCTTTAATCAACAGGAAATAACAACTTGTGCCTACATTCTAAGAGAGATGCAACAGCACAGGATAATTGTATTCAGTTATCCTGAAGATTTTGCTGCTGGGTTTCTGAGCTGGTATTTTTTTCTATCTGAAGCAGTAAAACTGATTCGCGCCAAAAGAAAGCATTCAGGAAATAGATACTCACCTATCTAGGAATTTTCCTAGGGTAGGGTACCCTAGGACTAGGGTAACAGTTCTGTAACTGCTCTGCACTGACAGCAGCATAGTGAAAGAAAACAGGCTGAATATTGTGGATTTTCACCAGTATACCTGGGCCCTGTTTGAAATCCTTATGGGACAGTGACTTTCAGTCCTTAAGGCTATCACAAGCATGGTTCTAACCTGTTCCTAAATGGCTACAGTCAATCCAAAATTGTGCACTAATTGCAACTGTTGACACAACTTTTTCTGTTCATCTGGATTCTAGAACTTGAAGCAAAATCTTTCTATCATTAAATTCTATCACTTACGTGAAAACTTGAGGCCTAAGGTATTTGAAAGTACCCCTAAAAGGTATTCTTTAGATGAGGTAAAAAGGATTATTTCTGTTAGACAAAATTGATTCTTTAAAATGTTCTTCTAATGGATGAGACCCTGCATTAAAATGACATTTCAGCTTTTATGGTCAGGCATGAACAAGCCAAAGGAGGTACATATTTTCTTAGCTCAATTGTGCTTGTCACAGAAGTATCAAAGGAAAAAACTCAGACTTCTTTCTATAGATTCTTTTAATTCAAAACCCACCATCAGTATTCCAGTTCAATGTCTAAGTAATGCAACCTTTATCTGATGAAGATAAGAAGTGGCAATTGCAATTACAAAACTTTGCCACAAAATAAATTCAATTAAGTTATAGATTACAGTTACAGATATTAATGCATAGCTCATGCAGGGAATTCAGGTCCTGAAAAAATATTTTAAGTAAAAATTCATCAGCCTTAATGGCAAAGACTTAAACTGAGTTCAAATTTTCCATCCATGTTAAAGTTAGCCCAGAAGGAAGTGAATGCTTCAGTGGATAATGCAGAGGGTTATACTCACTAACTTGCTCTGCCTAGTGGCTTCTTTCATGATCTTGGTCAAACCATGTTGCTCCCTAAGTTCTGATTTCACAAAGGTTAATGCTTTTTATCTGCTTCCTCGAAGCCTGGATAAAGAGCTTTGTATAAGTGCTCAGGAGAAATAAGGAACAAATAAATTCGATATTCCCCATTTGTTTTGAAAATCAAGGTCAGCTTAATCCATTGGCTAATATTTCTCTACAGCATAATTTTTCATAATGTAAATAACCTTTATAAAAGTAAGTTCTCAAGACAATGGGATCCACTGGATTATATTTTTAATATTATCAACTCAGCAACATGTTCACTAGTGACATTATGAAGTCTCTAAGAGCTAGGCTCAAGTTCTTAGTTAAGAGATGAGGAAGGCTTTTAATTAATAGAGTGTGTAACATCTGCATCCCACTCCATCAGCAAAATCAGATGGAGTAAGAGAGATAGAAATGACTGAAGACAGTCATCGATTAAAAAAAAAGACAAAAATTCAAAGGCTGAAAGCCAATTATTTAATTTCTAAGAGTGATTAAAACCATATTTTTGTGCACCTTTGTGTAAGTTGAAGATAAACACAAAATGTGCTGAACTGGCAAAACTGCGAGCTCTGTGTGCTCTGTGCACACCCTCACCCTTCCTGCAGCCCGCCCCTACTGTTTTGTCAACAAGGTGTCACACATGTTCCTCTACTGAGGTGTGAGTGAAGGAATTCCCCCTTCTCTTAGGCATCAACAAAAAATTCGTTCCTGCAGATTTCTGTTCTGGTATGATCAGCTAAGAACTGACATCAAAAAATAAAAGTGTTTAGCCAACAACTATGTGTACAACTGGGCAGACTTCCATTCCTTCTCTCAAGAGCCCAGGCCTGAACAGACAAACAAGCTTAAGAGCCAGAAGCCAAACCTCCAAGTCCAAGGCACTGAGGAAGGTTTGCTTGTACAGAGTCGTACCTGACCCAGTGAGAAATCTTATCAGCATGGGATATCCAAGGTAGGGTAGTGCCACTTGATACTGGGGGGGCAACCATCAGCAAGTGGACTATCAAATACTATTTGCTGAGCCCATTTTGCAAACAACACCTTTTGATTCTGTCCTCTCCTGCTGCACACGCCTCTCCTACTGCTCCTGCCACTTCTTGGTGAGGTGTCTGCATAGTAGCTGAACCCCCAAGCCTTCAGGCCGCCTGACACTCTGACAAGGAGCTGATTGCCTCCTTCCAGAGTACTTTTAGTTTTCAGAATGTGACTCCTCATGTTTGTGCAGAACACAGCCCCAAGCCTGGTGAGATAGCACCTCTGACAGCTTTTGCAGTAGCAGCCATCACTGAATACATTTCAAGTGTTTAATTTTCTTAAAAATAAAAATAAACCTAGTGAGTGCACATGTGCTAACAAGTTAAAAATAATAATAGGTGTCTGTGACCATGCTGCTTCTGTCTGAATCCTTCAGGGGAATTCAGTTGCTAAGAACAACTTACGCACTTTGCCATATTTCTGTGTGTTAAACAACAACCAAATAACTATAGGCAAAAGTCCCAGCTGTCAAGCATGAGGAGTGTAGGGGCTGCTCGGGGGAGTACAAGGCATTTTTCTCCTGTGTTATATCTGCATATTGGATAATTTAAAAGGAAAATTAAATGAGGCAAGGACAGAGTGGGAAGCGTGCTACCGTCTCTTCAAAACACCATACCCAAAAGTTTACAGGAAAAATTCCATTTGACTGATCGTTCCATGCTTTATGTAGTGCTCCTCACAGTGCTTTACAGAAGAACCTTCCCAGGGGGAGTGCACTACCAACTCGTTCAGGTAGCAAAAAAGGCTGAACTTTGGTCAGCTACCTCGATAGAATTTCTCTTCTGGGCAGGTCTCAGACACCAAGAGAGGAGCTGGAGGCAAGTGTTGGAAGCAGCATCTGTGACTGCTGACTCATTCCACACAAGCAGCATTTGGGCCTCACTGTCCAGTCGTGTCAGCCTAGGTGCTTTCCATGAGATCTTTTCCTTTCAAACAGCCACTAATCAATACTGGTTCATAGGAAAGAGGCAAGCAATGCCATCTTTGTTTCTTCACGTACAAATAAAGACTGAAAAAAATTACTTGGGCTTTTTAGCAAAAGCAATTTGATGTTTCATGATTTTCTTTATTTCCAGAGTCTCAATATTCAGCATCAAAACTTATCCCTGTGTTGAAAACTGAAGATATGAGTTCAAGTGATTGATTTTTAGCATGCATATTGGAAAATATGGAGAAGACACCTTCCCCTCCCCTTTCCCGGGGTTCAATACATGGTATGGCATCCCTGGTGGTCTTACAAGAATAGAATACTGAGGACAAAACAATCGTGACAATTAGAAGAGGACACCTTATCTTCATTTCTCCAAACATTGACTTCTCCTGTGGAAAGGAAATACTGGTTTGCCATTCTGAAATTTTGTTTCTATGTATGCAGTATATAAACAATAAATACAGAGCACAAAGAATAATTTCTAAGATTTCAAGTGGATAGTCACCAAAATTTTAAAATTTCAATAACCAGCAAGACACAGACCTGAGACTTAGAACTCTCCATCCAGGGCTTTAAAAGGATTGTGGTAGCAGCGTCCACACTGTGTCCTGGCACCCTATGATTCAGGCAGGCATTTGACTGTGGTAGAGCTTTTACTGTCTTTCAAGATATTGATTTGTAAACTGAAAATTCTCTTTGTGGACCTTAACAGAATGCTCTTTAAAAGCTCATGAAGCATCACAGAACTTTGTCAAGTCAATATTTCATGTTTAATTAATTCGCTACTTAGCCAGTTCTTTGACTGGTTAAATTTAGTGTCTGCAAACCTCCTAGTTGTATATTTACCTGGAAAGGCTCAAAATGCTAGTTTAGTCTGATGGACAAACACATGCTTAGAAAATACATCTATTGAGAAAAAATATATAAGAAGTAATAAGGGATGAACATAACCAAACCACTGTGGGGAAAAGCTGTACAATTATATGTGTATGCTGTTAATTAATTATGATATTTTACGGAAAGGATGTACTCATCTCGTAATTAATTTTCACTGAACGTGCCTAGCTCTGCATATCTACAGCAATGGAACCGTCTGTTACTTTATTAGTTGTTAATGGACATTAATTTTTGATGGTCACACGATACAGCTTCAGTCTCTTCTGCATCTTACAAAAATTACTGTTATATGGGAAGCAAACTACATCAGAATTAAAATCAATGAGCATATAAAATATCTTACTGTGAGTTTCTAGCATAAGCTCTGATTCTAGGTGATGAGTGTAGACAGTCTGATATATTCACATTTTTATAGAAACTTTTAGTATATACATAAAATGCATAAAGAGTAAAAATGTAATTATTAATGTTGATGCAACATGAAGGCTAAGAAAGAAAGTAAACAAAGATGCAAAATCAAACCTATTGCATAAGTGTTACATAATATCACTACAGAAGGAAAGATTTTTAATTTTCACTTTCAACGTGACGTCAATCATAGTGTTCCATCTAGAATTTCTTGTAGACGAAACAAATACGTAGGTAGATGTGTTCAGCCCAATAAACTGTGTTTGAAATGAGACATATGTTTTAGGAAGCCAGTCTCTTCCTAGGTATAGATGTCAGTGATTATCAATTTCCCTGGGTAAACGGGTCTATGGACAAACAGTACAGTCAAGAATGCAGGTGCCTTCCCATGGGCATTCACAGAGGAATTCACCTCACTCCAACTTTCAGTCACTGCAGTTCCCTGAGCCTTTGTCTGGTGTCTGACTGAAAACACACTTCATATCTCCTGTAAGTACAGATCAAGATACTTCATTTCCTTGTCTTAAATTAGCTCCTAAAGTTGAGGCATTTTAAGAATTCAGCTCCCAGAAAATCTCAACTTTCTTTAGGTTTATTTTGGGATTTTTTTAATCCCTGTATAAATTTTCAGCATTTGTGGAATTTTGCATTAAATTTTAACAAAGTAAAGGCATAGAAGACACATCATAAGGTCAGTAAGTCTTCAATTTACTTATTTTTGAGTTGGAGTTCTAGACCTTGATACTTTTTCTAGTTAATTTTTTAATAATATTCCCATTAAAAAAAAAAAAAAGAGAGAAAGGCAAGGAGTTCAAGAGGTTTTTGACTTTTGATCATTTTGATTATCATCTCTGTAGAGCCATCGGTAAGTTACCTTGACTGATTAAAGCCACATAATATAAAACCTTATCTTATATTAATTTGCTTTTAGTACTTACTTTAAAATCCAATGCACATTCAAATTCTCCATTCAGGCACATTCTGAATGTGCTTATTTGCACAACTGAAATCTATGTTTTTCTTCACTGTAATGCTGCTGGATGTAAAATAGCTTTTAATGCAAACTGCCATGTTTCAGAGTAATTAAAAATAAATTTTAGGGCGGAATTGATACTAATTATGATTGATTTTGATTCTTCACATTTGCTAAACTTGCTGTTAAACTAAAACAAAAATATGGAAGTGTAGTTGGTATAAGTACAGCTATTTGTATATAGAAGATATTTGGATAATCAAAGGAAAACAAAAATATTTTTTACAGGAATGCTCCCTTTTCTTCCCTGTCTTACATTTGTTTCACGTTCAAGACTTCCATACATTTTCAGTGGGAGTTCTGGGTATGTCAGCTCTGTAAGACTGTCACTTCATAGTGAAAAGTGACACGTAGAAAGGAATTAAGAAGAAAATTCACCTTGGAAGCCTTAACGGGGTTGTACAATTTGCCACTGTGTTCAATATAAATAAAAGGTATCCCATAATAGCTACTAGCTCTTTACAAAGGTCACTGTAAAATCATATCCTGTATTACTACATATTTCTGAAAATGTTCCTTGTCTGCCAGCTGTTCAGCTGAACTTTGTTAATGAAGGCAAAGTTTCTAGGGTTATCACTCTGCCCCTTAAACTGCACTATCTAGAAGATCATAAACCTTATTTAAAAAGAAGGTATGAAAGGGTTTATGAAACATTCTCTAAGCAGATCCTGTTTCCAGCCTCACCTCTTGAGCTGAAGTTGATTTTAAGTTCTTGCCACCATGCCTGCTGATTACAATGGGACGTGGGAAATGGAAAGCAATGAAAACTTTGAAGGCTACATGGTTGCTTTAGGTAAATGAAAAAAAAAATAATAACTATATAGAGATCAAGAGAAAATGTTTCAGTTATAAGTAAAATCCTTCTAAAACTTGAGATTTTTTTTTCTGTAATGTACTTTGTGGCATAAGGGTTTCTGCCAATCACATTAAAAATCAAGTATTTGTAATGTACTTATAATTACAATGATCTAAGTATATAAGCTAATGAAGATTCATAGCCAGAGATATTATTCTTTATTTAGATAAATGAAAAAACAGATAGAGATTGGAGAAAAAAACCCCAACAAAACAGGCTTTCAGATATAGAAGTTCTTTTTTACTCCTGGTATATACTTACTGTAACAGTGAAGCCACAACCTGGTTAAAGAGAAACAGGATTTTCTATATCACTAAAGTAACAATAATGTTAGTATTTAATTAGTACTTTGAACTAATTATGTTACACAGATGGAAAATTTCATGCTTTAACTGATTTTCTACTAATTTTAGTCTTATCAAAGAATCTTAATGCTAATTATCTGTTCAGATTGAGAGAGAAGAAATACACATAAATACATAAAAATAAACTCTCATCATTATTCATCAACAATTTAAATAGTTATAATTTTCTCAAAGCTTCAAGTCTTTTAAGAGAGAAAGGGAAGTTTCACTATTCATAGTTTTTAGCCTTTGCATTTATGGAAAGCAGCTCAATAACTTTGGGGACATCTATAAATAATATGCATACACACCTGTGAGGTACGAAAAAAATTTTAAAAATAAGAATGATTAGTCAATATCATGAATTTCAGGAGAAAGATATACACTAACTGAAGTGATTTGAGTGCTGGAGTTTGGCAGTTAAGCATGAAGAATAATTAGTACTTCACATGCAACTGAAATGTGATTTCAGCATTAAATAAGGAGCCTGTTGGTCTGGCTGATTCCTAAGTCCATTTCTAGTTGTGACAAATTGACTGTTCCAGGCCATCTTCATCTCACTCAGGCTTCTCCCTCTGCTCGTCTTGGCTTCTTGTCTTACCTACAATTCCTGCCTCTAGCCCAGTGCTCTCTGCTTCAGCTGTGCTGCACTCCTGGCTCAGATCTCTGCTCCAAGACCTGAGCTGCTTGTGTGGGTGTTCCTATAACCACCAGTCATGAGGGAGGTCTTGCTCCAGTTCTGCCTTGCTCTGTAGTCATAAATTTCATTATACCTAATGACTTTTGTGATCATTATCAGTTATCTGGATCTGGGCCTTCATAAGTTCATCATTATTTTTGTGCCTACGTGCAGATATACACTCTAAGTTACATATACACTATAAGTGATACTAATTTAAAACTGCCAACGAATAAGAAAAAAAATCCCACTTCAAAAACAATGCAAAGGTGCACATGATACAAGTGATTCTCAGAAAGAAAAGAAATTAGAGGGAAAGGGTGAAAAGATGTTCTTCTGCTCTGTTTCTCAAAATTTTACATTTTGTTGATATTTTAAGTATTAATGTGCTCAGATTCAAAGCATGCTGAGGTTTTGGGGTAGTTTTTTTTAATTCATCAGTCCTTTTAATTAATGCATACACATTTCTATACTTTAATTAAAGAATAGTTTTGCCCTTTAAGTCAGAAATGTTGATTTTATTATAAACATGTTACGAAGTATTTAAATCTACTGTAATAGAATTATATATCACTTTTATTGCTTTTATTGTTCGAAGTGCAGTTATGAAAACCATGCTTTAATAAAACCTCCCTGATTTTTCTCCAGGATCTACAAGACTAATATATTAGTCAGAAATAGCTTTTCTTTAGAAGTCTAGACATTTTTTCCCTCAGAGGGAACTAAATTTTATGTTGTCTGGCTGTAAATCAGACCCAGAGATACCTTTAATCCACCACAGCAGATAAAATATACCCAAAGAAGTCTTGAATATAAATACTGAAAAAGAACATTATTCCCCATGTTAAAAAGTCACATTTTTTCAAGCCTATCCTCTTCCTCAATTCGATTAGCACTTCACAAGTAGTATAATGAATCTACCAAAAGAAAAAGGGCTCCATTAGCAAGTGGCATTGCTGAGCTGACAATGATTAACGCACACGTGAAACCACTAAAGGATGGCCAGCACACCAAAACCATTTCTCAATCTCTTGCAGAAGCATGTGAGATTATTTCATTTGCATATAGCACCATAATAAGATTCACTGCCAGCTGGTCAGAAATATTTATTGCAGATGGTAATGCTGCTGGCACTGGGGGGGGTTGGCTGGGGCAAACAGATCATGGTAACATATATTCTCCCTTTGGTAACTTGCACTGCATTCAGTCACAACCAGTTGTTTACATTATCATGTTACTCTTCATCATGAACAAAATAAGGATGTTAAGGAGATCAGGACTGCAGAAAATGCTGACTGAATATTAAACAGGATCTGTCAAATGCTCTGTATGAATACTTTTTTGACTTTCGACTTTGAATTTGTCTCCGTTTAATCTGTAATTTATTTCTGTGTCTCCTATTTATCAATCATGAATAAATCAGGCTTTTATTTGTTTATTTTTTGATTAATATAATTTTCATTATTTTAAGTTCATTAATTAACCTCTTGTATACTCCCACAGACTATAGGTTCATCATAAAAATAACATGCCCGCATCCCCTTGATTCCATACTCATTCTAACATGCTAAATTTCTAAAACAAATGTTATTCTGAGATCCTTCTTTAGGGGTGGCCTAAATAATCTGTAACCCTGCAGGACACACACTTAGGGCTCCATGAGTTACACTGCATGCTTAGGAAAGGGAATGTCTCCCAGGCCTAGGATGAGACTAGCACTCCTGCATCCCACACCTTCATGGGAGAGTGAGGCCAAAAAGGCATTGTCAGTCTTAATAGCCCCTGTTGCTTAACATTCCTTAAAAACTCTGGAAATTCAGGTGATTTAACACACCAGTATCAATTCACTACTGGCTGTATGTTGTGGCTGTGCTCACAATATTCCCACAGATATCCTGTTAATAAATAAATTTATAGGCAGTGGAAGATCCTCAAGTTGAAAGTGTACTTGCAAATACAAAATGACTTTTATTTGAAATTATCTTTTTCTCTGCAAAATGTTGCAGGTAAAAGCATCACTTGTGGGACTATGTTTCACTTTTTTTTCTTTTTTTTAATGTGTAAATGTAAGTGCTGTGGGTTTTTATTTTTGTTATCAAATACTAGAATTTCCACTGTAATACTTTCTTTTCTGGTTTTTGACAGGTATTGATTTTGCAACTCGTAAGATTGCAAAGCACTTGAAACAATCAAAGGAGATTGTTCAAAATGGAGACAATTTTAAAACAAAAACACTCAGTACTTTCAGAAACTATGATCTGGATTACACTGTGGGAGTGGAGTTTGAAGAACACACCAAAGGACTGGATAACCGGGTGGTAAAGGTAAAAATCCGGTACCTGCTATCTATTTATATTACAGTAAGCACCAGGAGTCAGCAGTTCCAAAAATCAGCTGAATACATTAAGTAAAACCCCAGTATTTTAAAGACATCAGAGGATTTTTAAAAAGCAGAAATAATTTGAATCTTGAGACAGTTTTCTTTCCTGCTACAAGCATTTATTAGAAATGCAAATCAGGATGGCTACTGAGATACGTGAGGACAATCATTAATTACGTTTTTCTAGTAGGGGATTTTTCCAGCTTTTCTATGATATACCTTTATGTACCTAGAAAGAAGCAAAACTGTAATTTTACCTATGTATCCTCCTTAATGAAACTGTGGATTAATTTTGGTGAATATAGGACTGCATCAATATAAATTTTCATTTCAGGATGGCTGGGCTTACATTGATCAGTCTCAGTTGAGCAGTTTAACAGTTCAACATTGTTAAAAATAAACTTGCACTTAGCTTTTAATGCTAAGAGAGCTTTGGGAAGGGGTAAGAAAGAAATGTGAGCCAAAGCTAGCAGTGGTTCGCGTGGCAGGGCTACCAGCAGCGGCAGAGGGGCAAGGAGGCCCAGCAGTTTATGTGGCCTTTTGGGTTATAGGAGTAACCTGAGCTCAAAATTACCCCAGGAATCTGGGGGCATAAGTTCAGACACCTCGCAGTGAGATGTGTGGACAAGTAAGGTTTGCATCAAGGGCCAAGTTGTAGCCTGTTCCCTACCTCCTGTGGGAGAGGGTCAGTTCCTGTGGGGCATTCAAACAAGACTCTACCACAGAAGTCAGAGAGGAAAAGAACACAGATGAGCACTCATTCATTTACTGAATTCAGCTTCATGTTTCTGTATCAATACTGCTTCTGTTTTACTTCCTTCTCACCCCTAAAATGCTTAACCAGCACTTTCAAATGTAGAAAGTCCAGTAGATCTTAAATTTCCATTGACCGTCCCCCTGTAGTCTTGCTAATCCTGCATCACTTTCCTCATTTTATCATCATTCACTGAATCTACCTGTTCTCAACTCCGCCAATTGTATTCTGCCACCCAGCTCGCAGTTGCCAAACTCTGAGAAGCTGAGATCAAAACTCACTGTCAACAAGACCTGTTTTGTTTTGGCAATCGCCAGAGGAAATTGGCAGCATAAAGGACATGTTTACATTGGAATTCACATCATCCTTCACTGGAGTGGCACAAATTTAACAGAAGACATTGTTTACTCACCATGGATCACTTTTAATTCTCAAACTAACTTTGTGCAGTGCAATTTCTATTACTTCTTCCAAATTATTTCGCACTCACAGCACTGCAAGCCATCAAATCATAAGATGCAGTTTTTCCCACGATCCTGAATATCCCTATCTCTACATTTTCTTTCTATCTCTTTCTCTGGTGAGCAGTGGGTGAAACAGATTCCTGTGACAAAGTCTATGCTTTAAAACACTGCTGCCACATTTCTTCAGATCAGTTGAAGGCATTATTTAGGATCTAAGGACTCATTAGTGGCAGCACTCCTTAAGTCCATTGATTAGTGCTCCTCTAATGATCATCATCAGTACCAAAGCCATTGCCTTCTCTGCAAAATCTTTTCACTTGCAGACTCTCCTACTCACTATCAATGGGAAGAAGGAAGGCAGGAAGGCAGGAAGGCAGGAAGGCAGGAAGGAAGGAAGGAATGAAGGAAGGAAGGAAGGAAGGAAGGAAACACATTTTGTGCACTTATAATCCAACCTGATTTAATTACTTTTGCCTAATATTCTTTCCTAAGCAAATCATATTATTTGTTTCTAGTGAGAGGAGAAGGGAAAAGGAAGCATGTCATGCCATTATTCTCTGAATTGCTCTAAAAGTATTTTCTGGTCATTTTATTAACAAAACAATGCCTCAAACACATTAAAGTTAGATGAAGGTAATAAAATTGGTAGGCAACATTTAAATGTAAAGAGGGCATGGATAATTTAAAGAGCATGTAGCTTGAAATTTCCGTAAATAAGAAAGAAATTAACTGAAATGGAATGAGCTTTGTCTCATTATTAATAGAAAGCTCCCTCATAAGAGAAATAAATCATCCAGTGCTGAACTAGAAAATGAATTAAGCTCCCAATACGCTTGGAGCTTTATAATAACTGAGCTTTCATGGACTGCAACTGGTCTCTAATAAGGATTTGTCTGATACTTGGTTAAATTTGTCCCGAAAGTACAATGGTTCAAATCTAGAACAGTTCAAACAAAGTTGCTCTAAATGTACCCTATCACATCTGTAGATAATAAATAATTTAGCCTGTAAAGAGAATTTTCCTTACTCATAGGGTTATCCTGCTCCTGGACAAGAATCAGCATCCCAATACCTGGTCTGTTGTGATAGACTCTGAATCACACCAAGTCAGGAAATGGTTGAGGACAGAAGGGACCTCTTGAGATCACTTAGTCCAACTCTGCTCAAGCAGGGTCAGCTATAGCACATTGTCCAGCTTATGATCACATCTCTTTAAATTTCTTTGTGAAAGTACATGAAAATATATATTTAAATTTATTGTATGAGATGAAATTAACATATACTTCCCCTTGTTACTTTATTTAAGAGCTAGAAAAGATGTTAGCACTGCACTAGTTGGTATAAGCCCTTAGGTCTTCACTCATGAAACCCAATAATCTTTTCATTAATGGCTTTAAAAAGCAAGAAAAAATTACATTTTACATACATTGCACAAGTAGCTGTAAACTCACTCAACAATTCACTAGTTAGTATGAATATTTGATATTCATGTATGTGAAGAAACACATGGAAATGACAACAAAGCACTGCAAAAGCTTTCCATCAACACACTGTTGTCATCTTGAATGCATTTGGGTTTTGGTTAAATGCATTTGCGTTTTTTTTAGGAGAAAGATGGAGAATAATAGAAAGAAACTGTAATTGTGTATTCACATTGTTTGATTGAACTTATTTTTATATGTTCATAAACTTCTCCTTAACATAACTGAGTTGTTTATCTGATTCATGCAGACACTAGTGACCTGGGATGGTGACAAACTGGTCTGTGTTCAAAAAGGTGAAAAGAAAAACAGAGGCTGGAAGCACTGGATTGAAGGAGACATCCTGCATCTGGTAAGGGCTGCTACATACATACATAGCACATCACTGAGGCTCCAACATAGGCTCGGGTTTTCCATTTCAAGGGATCCATTATGTTTTTCTAGTTAGAAAGGTCTTTATTTTAACAGTTCTGATCTCTGAACTCTAAGGAAATTCCCCCTCTGTTTCAACTCAGGAATGCTCCACCTGCACCCAATCAAGTCATAACCCTGCAGTGTTTTTTTTGCTCCAGTCCACTGCCCTCCAGCAATTAACCGTTCCTGTTACATTGCACCTTTAACATAATCTCATTCTTATGTAATCACTGGTAGGGAAAAAAAGAAGAAAAAAACATAATCAGAGACATTGCAAGAAAAATATTATACCTTGTTCTGAAAGAAGGACTATGAAATTTTGGCACACTATGCTGTAATACAGATCAGAAACTCCAGGATACTCAAAAAGGTTCCTGCAAACATCCTATACTGAAATTATTTTTTTCTAAAACAATAATACATTCAAACATATTCATGCATCTAAAGGAGTAAACTGTAGCCCACAGATAGGTGAGGTGAGTCCAAGAGAGGCCGGAAGAACCCATGCAGGAAATAAGCAGTGACAACTGAAATAAAATTTTCAAGACCAGCTAGAACAGAATCATAGAATCATTAAGGGTGGAAAAGACCTCCAAGATCATTAAGTCCAAGCTTTGACTGAATACCACCATGTCCATTAAACCCTATCCTGAAGTGCAACATCTAGTCATTTTTGAACATTTCACATAATGATAATGATTCGAGTTTAATGGGAGATCTATCAAGAAATGGGCATGATAATGTTGGACGGCACAATAGGTGGGTGGAGAAAGTTTCTTGAGGAGAGTTTGTTCTATCCCATGCTTTTCATCCAGACATCTGCTCCTTCACAAGTTTACTCTACACATACTTGGTGTGGGCAACCACAGTGGCTCACATCTCTACGCCTGAAAGGTCAAAGCTAGGAATGAAAAACCACAGTCTGCCACCTGACTAAAAGCCACCCATCCAGTCCACTTCTCCAGCTCTGTTTTAACACATACTCAAAAGCTGACCTCAAGGGTTCTACATGCTGGCACCAGAATTCAGGGTAAGGCTGGTGGAAACAGAGAAGACAAGTAGATCCTTACAACAGACTTCAGCAACTGGACTGCAGGGTTGGCCCATCGCTGGCCAAAAAGCCACCTTCAGCTCCCTTCAAAGTCCTATTTGGCACGGGAGTGCTGGCTAATGACACCAACCAAACTGACTGCATTGCAGTGTGCACCTGTGACAACTTTTAAAAGGTCAGCTGCAACATTGGGCAAGAATGGTGTATTATTCTGGCCCTTGAGAAATGGCTGGGCACACCTCTGAAGAAAATCATCTTTTTAAAGCATTCCTCTTTTTTTTTTGTTTCCTTGTTTCATGAATTACAAACTATTACAGTATATTATTTTAATAACAGAGCGTGAAAAAGCCTTGAATTAAAGTACAATTTTAATGTATTTTTCATGTTTATTCTTCTTAGAGCTCAATTCAAGTGTCAAAAACTACTTACTTCAACATGAGGTGCATGCCTGCTGTTTGGTTACATATAAAACACTATTCTTTCTGTTCTCTTTTCATAAGTATAAGTTTTTAATGCAGGCTCAGTTGTAGGAATTTCTGGTGGGATCTTCTGTGTATGCAAAATAGAATTTCTACCACTATATAATTACTCATTGTTTTAATACTCTAGGAACTGACATGTGAAGACCAGGTGTGTCATCAAACATTTAAGAAGAAGAACTAAAATTGAGCAGAAAGCGTCCCAGATGTTCATCTCACTGTTATGCTGTTATGTTTTGTCTAAAAAGAACAAAGCCAGATTTTCATTTCTTTGACACTGCTGTGTGAATATATTATGTGCCTGTTTATGGAAACAAACACATTTTATAGAAATAACATCAAACAGTTACAAACCTCATAAATTCCTTTGCCTTTCAGTCTGGAGTTAAATAAAAGTAATTTTCTTTCAAATAATGTTTCCCTGAATCTTTATAATCACTTGCAGAGGAATGTCCATTAGCAACAAGGCTGAAAATTAACAGTCACAATTATTTCAACCACAGTGTATCTCTCCATGGTGCTGTATTACCATAATATGTTTGGATGACTGAGTCACATTGGACATTCATTGGACTGTTTCTATTTAATTTAGTCCTGGATCACTAAATCCACAGTTTCAGCCAACAGAATGCCTCACTGAGCACGATACATGGCCTTCCACATCCGGATTGCTCACTTGAATTTGGCCCAGGTCTATAGCTGCTACTAGTTATCACCTAATAAATATCTCATGGCCATTGTGAAATGTTGCAACTCCTATCGTCCTAACATGGATCAGTGACAATCCTGTAACTTCCAGTTAGAACTGGTATCCTACTAACGATCCCAGTGGAGAAATCTGCTGTTTGAAGCAAACTCTACATTGAGGAATTGCTCCATGATGTGAAAACTAAGGCATACTTAGGACTGGAAGAGGAAAACTGCAGAGTATACACAGTCTGCACATACCCTGTGCATAAAGAGCACTCAGCATGCTGCAATCTTCACCTTGGACCTGCCTTTCAGAGACTGTAAAAAGAAAAGTCTTTTCCATACAACTCTTCTCAGTTTTATTCAGGATTTTTCAAAAGAATTCATGTTCTTTGCTAAAGGCAAGTTTAAGTTAACCATGGATGATCAACACTACTTCAGTGGATAGAAACTTAAATTATTTGACTAAATATGTGCACACCTTCCACAGAAGAGCTTGAATGCCCAAAAGCTCATCTGCTTTTTCCCAACTATATGAATTATTCTAATAAAATATACTGTCTTTCCTACAACCTTGCCTTTCAGATACACAAAGGTTCACAGCAACTTTTGCATCAACTTTCTCACTGTTAGGTTCCCTCTTGTCCAGAGGCACCCATCTTCTCTTTAGTATGGGAGGAGTGAAAATTCACTAAACAGATCACTGGTAGGGAAAATATGTGAAAAAAAATTTTGCAGCAATGGAGAAACATATGCTTTCTCCTCATCCCCACCTGCTCCTTTGCCCACTCACTGTCAATACCTCAAGATAGGAAAGGAGTGAGACAGTCTCCCAGCTGAAAACTAGGTTACATCTGCAAAGATTTGGTTAATATATCACCAACACTTACACGGCCACGGGCATTATCCTGGTTCCTGCTGATTGAGTTAATTTTCTTCTTAGTAGCTAGTACAGGGCTGTGTTTTGGATTTAGTATGAAAACAATGTTGATAACACACTGATGGTTTAGTTGTTGCTAAATAGTGCTTGCTCTGAGTAAAGAACTCCGGGTTCCCATGCTCTGCCAGTGCAGATGTGCACAGGAAGCTGGGAGGGAGCAGCGCCAGGACAGCTGACCCGAACTGGCCACAGGGGTGTTCCATACCATAGGACATCATGCTTAGCATATAAAGCTGGAAGAAGGAAGATGGCAAACAGTTGTCTTTGTGGTGGCACTGTCTTCCCAAGTAACCATTACACATGATGGGCCCTGCTGTCCTGGACATGGCTGAACACCTGCCCACGGGGAGTGGTGAATGAATTCCTTGTTCTGCTCTGCTTGTGCATGCAGCTTTTTCTTTACCTGTTAAATCATCTTTAGTTCAGCCCATGAGTTTTCTCAGGGAACGGCTGTGTGGTGCTTCGCTGCCAGCTGGAGTTAAATCACGACAAGCATGGAAGTGCATATGTAAGGATATTTTTATGAGTTGGACTTTGCTTCTCCTGATAAAAGTTGACTTGGTATCAAACTTGCTGTGTACTTTGTCTGAGCAATGCTTTCATGTAAGTTTGCAACAAAGAAACTGCACTTGGAGTTAGTAAACTTATTTTGCCTAATTCAGCCCTGACCTGGACTTCTCAGTAGAAATGTATTTAACTCATATTTCTAAGTCTCTAGTTACAAGGATAAAAGGCACCACAGTTCATTAAGCTTTCAAAATGTTATCAGAAGAACATACTCACTAGGAAACAAAATGTGCATGTTTTAGTCAGTGACATTTCTCCTTGCTGGTTCTTGCCAGGAGAAAGCCTGCACAATACAGGGTTTTGTAACTCCACACCAAATCATTAATCAAAAGAAAATCTTTCATATATCACAAAGAACTATAATCAATTCACAAATGATGTGTTTGAAGAGGGAAAGCAAACATTCTTCAACTGGTTTCTTATTATGCTTACTAGTTCTATCTAATTGTTATGGTTCAGAAGTAAATGAAGTTGGCAATTGAGCACGAGTAGACTTTGATTAGGAGAAAACTGGATCGGACCTTATTTTTTTGCCTATCTTGAAAATGAAAATTTCGGACTTTTTAACAGGAAGGGAGAAAATGTGTGAGGTTTTTTATGCTCCAAAACAACATTTTGTTTCAGCACACACTGATATGCAAGAACTTGCCGCATCCTTTACAACTCTATGCACAGAACTGGAGACAGAGGAGTTATTCATTATGTGGCATTATAATTGCTTCCAAAGGTATCCTTGTTTGTATCATATTTGTGATGTCAGGTTGGTCTCTAAGCCGTACAAAGTCCCTTATCTCCTTGTCAGCAGATTAAATACTTGCGCTGGAGGAATGGACCTTGCTGGTAAATCAGAAAATGTTCACTCACATTCTTTCAGCCCTCTGGCACTCAGTGCTGTCTCAGCTGTTTTGAAGGATTGCCATTTGCATGGATTCTCTTCCTCACAGAGAATATTGCTCAAATACAGCTCCAGGAAGGGAATTTACCAGCAATCTTCTGATCCAGTGTAGGGGGTTGACACTGAGTGGATGCCAAGTACCCATCAAAGCCTCTCTCTCACTCCCCTCTGCAGAGGACAGGGGATGGAAAATATAAAAAAAGGTTCATGAATTAAGGACCAGGAGAGATCAGGACTCCGTAAATACCGTCATGGGCAAAACAGGCTCAAATGAGAGATATTAATTGAGTGTATTACTAATTAAATCAGAGCAAGATTCNAAATCAGAGCTCTGAGAAGCAAAATAAGACCTTCAAAACACCTTCCTCCCACCCCCATCCCTTCTTCCCAGCTCTACCTCCTACCCCAGCAGCACAGGGAGACAGGGAGTGGGGGTTATGGTCAGTTCATCACCCGTGGTTTCTCCAGCTGCTCAGGGAGAGGAGTCGTTCCCCTGCTCCAATGTGGGGTCCCTCCTCACAGAAGACAATTCTCCATGAACTTCTCCAAGATGAGCCTGTCTCTCCAAAATGAGTCCATCTCATGAGCAACAGCTCCCTGTGAACTGCTGTAACATGAGTCCATCCCACGGGCAGCAGTTCCCCTCAGACTGCTGCAGCGTGGGTCACTCCTCCATGGGGTGCAGTCCTCCAAGGACAGGCTGCTCCAGCCTGGGCTCCTCTCCCCATGGGCCTTCCCTGGCATCAGAGCCTCCTCCCAGGCATCCCCCTGCTCCAGTGTGGGCTCTTCCACAATCTGCAGGGGGATCTCTGCATCCCTGTGCACCTCCATGGGCTGCAGGGGCGCAGCTGCTTCACCATGGCCTTCACCAGGGGCCGCAGAGGAATCCCAGCTCTGGCGCCTGGAGCACCTCCTGCCCCTCCTTCTCCACTGACCCTGGTGTCTGCAAAGTTTTTCCTCTCACATGTTCTCACCCCGCTCTTCTCCAGCCACAATTACAACTCTGCAATAACTTTTTTTTTCTTTCTTCCTAAATCTGTTCTCACAGAGGAGTTACCACCATTTCCAATTGGTCCAGCCATGACTAGCAGCATGTCCATCTTTGGGGCCACCAGGGATTGGCTCTGCTGGACATGGAGGAAGATCCTAACAGCTTCTGTAGCCCCCCTGCTACCAAAGCTTGGCCACACAAAGCCAATACATCCAGAATCAGAAAAGCCTGTACTATACAAAAGCACTTTCTAGTGGGTGCAATACTGGGAAAAGAATCAGTAACATGACCTGTCACTGGGTTTTTCAAATGACAGTGACAAAGCTGTGTGTAAGAAATGTTTATGGTGGAATTTCTAAAAATCCTCTGCATTGAGCCAATTTTTCTCCCAAAAAGTTAACTGGCATCTTCTTGCCAACTGCTAAAAGAAGAGAGCAACACTGCAGGCAAAGGCTGTAGAATAATGTAAATGCTCCTACCGATACTGTTCTGGGGCAAGTCCCTGCAGTGCCGTCTTTCTGTTGAGCTCTGGAGGGTCACCGAGAAATACACAGAATGCCTTTCAAATTGTCCATGAATATCCTAGATGTTCTGCTGATTTGCTGCTTGTGAAAGATATCTACTCCACTGCCATCTGGCAAGAAGTTTCAAGTTTTTAAATCAGCATTTATTTCAAGATCTGATGAAGACAAAATTTAACCAAAAATAAATGTTGCTTAATAAGATTTATTTGTATCCTTTTAAGCAAGGATATATGTTTTGCTTTAGAGGGGAGGGATTGATAAAAAGGATTTCTTTAGAAAGTTTTCTTCCCACTAGAAGACATCCTTTTCTTTAATTTGTGACTGATTTAAAGGGCAGACGTTCAGATACTTTGATTTCAGCTTGCTGATTACACTTGTTATGTAGATTGTGAGGATGAGAGAAAACCATTTTGTGAAAATGAGATTTAAAATATTAGCGAGACAAGCTTTTCAATAACTGCAAAAATTTTGTCAGTTATTCCCTAAATATCACATTTGCTTTAATTATATTGCACACTGCAGTTCTTCAGTCACCGTTAAATAGAAATGGGAATGCAATAGATGACAGTACATATTCTTAGAGGTGGAGGAATCTATGGAAATATTAGGAGCTTTGTCTTATGTGACAGCAAACAGAGACTTCACTTGGCGTAGAATATAAACATGAAAGGCTACTGCTAAAGGAATGTGGGCACACTGTCATCTGTACTCAAGATAGGAAAGGCAGGACAAGAATAACAACTGAAACTGCAGCATGGAGACTTCAGGTGGACATTAAGCAATGCCTCTGCACTCGAAAGGTAGTGAAGGCCTGGAAGAGACTGGCAGATGAGCTTGTGGAGTCTCTACGGTCCAGCCATAATATCCAATTTCTTCCATCAGCAAACCCGCAGTAAGAGTTGGCAAAAAGACTGCGAAGAAGATCTCAGGAATTCTATATTCTGACTGTTTTTACATGAAAAAAGGGTCAAATAGAGTACCTGTAGTAAGAGAAAAGCTGCAACATAAACTAATGTTTAGCAAGACCCAGAAAAAAGCCTTAAGAACCATTGGAAATTCTCTTTACCTGTTTTCATGGTTCTGTACTTTGGATTTCTGCTGGGTTTGGTTTAGGTAACAGAAGGGCGTTCTGATAATCTGATAAAGCCTTCTCAAAGGCTTTTGCTGTAAACTTAGTTATGACTTCAGAATTAAACCACAGCATGAAAGTTAAATGGGATGTCTCTGAAAGCCGCAAAGGACATTCCTTTGAATTGCTTTTTAATATGTAGTGCCTTTTGCTGCCTGCACCCAAAGTTAATTGTTTTTCTGTAGTTTCTGAATTGTCTTTCTCTGTCACCTCTGTTTCATTCACTTTTGGATATACATAAGCACCACATACAAGGATATATACATATGCATCTTTAGACACCCAAGTATTTACATTCAGAGGTAGAGGAGTTCATAGGTCTCCATGATATTTGTTTGCCCACACCCCCACAGCTTTTGAACCAGTTGCCCAGCATAGATTGGCCAACCAAACCTGACTGTAAAAGATAAAGTCTCCAAGATATAATATTTCTACAATATTGTGTGAAAATTAATGGCCCGAAGGAATGTCTCCAGTAAAAGAAAGGCTACAGGGTGAACTTATGTTTATCAAATTCCAGAAAAATCATTTAGGATAAATGCCTGTAACCATGGAAAACCTTCAGCTGGAGTTCATATCCTGATGCAAATGAATTCAACCATAAAACCCGCTAGACACCAAGCTTTGGTAGCTCTGCTGCTCACGGTAGTACTGGTTTCATTATGTACTTTACAATATTAATATTCTTTCTACTTACTCAATTATCTGATTTGTCTTTTTCTGCCTATTTCTAATATCTAATCACCTGTATTTTCAAAATTTTCTCATCCTTTCCTACACATGTGTAGGGAAAAAAACTTTAATAACTGAAGAATAAGTAATGGGGTTTGGCTCTAAAGCCAAAGATTGCTTAAACTTTCTGACGATCAGACTAAAGCAATGCTCTTCCAATAGGGCAGCAGTCCTAAAAGCCAAATGAAGAGTGTAGTGTGCCTTTTCAATATATTGAGTCACTGACTGAAAAACACCCCACTCCGTGGTCATGCATTCTAGCTTGACCAGAAAAAGGCTGTGGAGCCTTTGGCACAAAAATGAGCAAAGTCATAATGAATGTCAGTTGGCACAACAAGTTAGAGAACAGCATATTCTCAAAATATATAATTTTATATTTTTATATGGCTTTAATTAATTTTCAGCTTTTGAAATAACTGTAAAGGTGTCAAACTGCATATTGGAGCTTGTTTTGCAAGTAGTTCTACTTAAGTCAGAGCACTTCCATGGAGTCATTTATTCCATTAGCCAGATCAGATCCTGATCAGGTTGTACACATCTACTGACAACACAGGATGTAGACTCTCAAGTGCAGAATTTAATGCATTCAAAGTTTCAGGGAGAGAAAAATGTGTATTGCTGTTCACTGTTCTGATACCTGCTTCAAAGATTAAATAATAAATGAATGCAATAAAGTTCCTGAACATTTAGAAACACGGGTTTAAGCTAAACATTTTTCTTTTTGCTTAGATGTTGAAAACAAGCAACTAAAAATAAAGGCATGTGATATATGGGAATTTTTTTCTGTCATTTAAAAAAAAAAAGAGAGTTTACATTTATTTCTATAGATACATATCACATTGTATTTTTTTTAATAAATCACCAACAACCTAATTTAAATTAGACTTTCATTTATTTAAACATTTTTGAGAAGCCAGTAGCAGTAAAATAGTCAGAAATAACACCGGGAAGATGAGCTTTACTGGATAGAGGATTAAGGCAGAGTTGAATTGCTCCCTTTGTGAAATAACAGCCTTGGTTCTCTAAAAACACAGATTGCTGTTTGCTACTAATGGGTGCCTTGTGTAGCATTACAGCAAATTGCTTTCCTTGATGGCATAAACTGAATACACAGAAAACACGAACACTTAGTTAAAATGTTAGCACATCCGAAGTCACTAAAGGAAAATAACTGTTTTCCAGAGAAAGGCTTTGTATGATCATAATTGAACGATTTCTGTTTTAGTGAACTTGTGTCATTTAAAACAAGAAGCAGAACCAGGTTTTCTATGGTCATGCTGATTGCACAGCCATTCTGCAGCAGAGCAAAATGGACAGTGACTGTGACTAAATGACAGTGGCAGGAATAAATCAACTGTTGGATATCAGGCTGCAGGATCCAGTGTGGTCCCCAACGGAAGTCAAGACAGCTCCAGCCTTTGCCTGAACTTGGACTTCCAGATACAACATCTGCTCACAGCAACAGGGCTGTCAGACTGGTTTGGTTCCAGCCCTTCCTGCCCGACTCACCTGGCTTAGCTTGTCCTGTACCTGCACAGGGACAGTCGGCAGAGGCGAGGCAGTTCTGCAAGGGGGAATGGTTATCGGGAGATTATCGCACACCAACTGGTTGGACTCTTTCCATGGAACTAGGTAACACAAAGGAATTGCAGAAAGAGTATAGTAGTTTAAACCTCTGGAATGTTCCATTAACACAGCATGAATGCAAGGCAATGAAGATTCTGACTCAAGCTCAGACCTTGGTTTACAAGTTTTCATAACTTGCTTTTTTGCAAGGATAAATCTCTATATTCTGTTGATACAGTTTGTGTTTGTCATTTGTTTCAAATAAGAAAGTCAATCCTTCACGAAGTCACAAAAAAAAAATCTCTTTTGATTACTATATATCTCAATATAAACGAATATAAGCAAGGCTGTGCATGAAAACACCACAATAACTTCTCAGATCTCTGGTTTTATTTAGAACAGAAGTATATGACAGAACTCTGTAGCTGTCCTACTGCAAGTAATTTAAATAAAATGAGACCCAGAACATAATAGGAATCTTCCAGTGAAAAATAGAATATATTTTGGCACCTTGGGATAGCATTAAAAAAGGCCCAAATAATTCACCTCACACAGCAAATTTGTTTCCCAGTGGAATTAGATAGAAATTTAAATTCTTTGATAGAATAAATCAGTATCACTCTAGTAGATATAATAACAGTGCACCAATTTATCTAAAAATCTGGGCCTGCAAGATATTTTAAATATATGTAGTCCTTTGCCTAGATGACCAACAATAGTAACAACCAAGACTTCTAAATAAATCCCCTCTGGATGTAACTCTGCAGTCAAGCATGTTCACAACCTCACAGTGAACAGTCAATGTCTCCTTAAGCACTTTAAAGTCCAAATAATTTTCTCAAAGATTCAATGCTAGAGCACTTGGGGTACACGTTTTGGTTGTTTTCTGGATTCCACTTGGACTTAAAGACAAATATATGGAAATACTTCAATCAACTGGTCTCAGTTTGTTAAAAGATTATACCTTATCCTTCCCTGACCACTCCATTAGGTTTTGGTAATGAAACCATTACTACTCCTATCCTTCCCTGCCAGCTGCCTCAGCAGTAATTAATCTCCACTGACTGAAGAGCATAAAGGTGCTTTTATCACCATTTTTCCCCTGCATTATAATGATTATGTAGCAAAAAAAAAAGGTACAAGAGAACATCTTTAGGTAGAAGATGATTTAATCTGAGAACTTTATCTAGTTCAATGTCAGGTCTTCTTATCTGGCAGTATTTAGAGAGCAAAAAAAAAAAAAAATCTTGGTTTATGTAGTTCTCTTTAATGTGTAAGATTGTAACCACGTCACTGCATGGTGACTAGAGCTTCAAAGTAGAGCATGCCTGTCCCATCCAATGCAGGGTATAGAGAACCTCTCTACAATACCTGATATTAAAACACTCCATGGTCCTTCCAGAAGTTACTTGAAGCCATAGAAGAATTTGTAGCATGTTCTCTGAAGACAAATGCTTTAATTTAGTGATTTTTTTAAGAGAACTTATATAAGAGTAATACAGAAAGAATTTTATTTCTCTATTATCATCTTCAGCATAGAAATATTTCCTCAAAAGTCTGCTCTACACTGCAAAGGCTTATTGGCAGAAATCTCCTTTTGTCACAAAAACTATAAACACAAACCTGATGTAAGCCGGTAAAGCCCAGTTTTTGTCTTGTCCAAATCAAATCTACGTTCCCAAACAACCAAATTCTCTCAGCCAACATACAGTCACCAAAGATACTGCTGACAGAATAACATTGTCTCCAGTGTTATTTTATAAACGCTTCCAGCTCCTATTTGCAGCCAGAGTCAGTCTTCTGAATCCCATCTCAGAGAAGCCCTTCAAACACCTTAATCTCTAATTTCTAACACATTGAATGTAACAATATTCATCAGGTGTCATGAAATTGTTCACATAAAAAATCAGAAAGCATTTTAAAGTAATTTTATAACTAGTTTTTAAAAATTCAAACATGACATCTCTTCCAGTTACAAACCCATCTAATGAGCCTGGATTTTTCAGCAAAAGAGACAAATGCACAGAACACAGCAATATCCTAACATACAGCATCTGTTATAGCAGGGTATTTTTGTAAGGGATGGCCTACTGCAGCCCTTTGACACACACAAAAAAAGGAAGTGGGTCTTGTTGGTCAACTTGATGCCAGGAACCATTCCCATGCCACTGTCTACCTGCAAATATTTACATTGAAGAACTGCCTAGCCAAAATTGTGAAAATTCACCATCTTTCATTGAAAGTCAGGAATTAAAAGGCATCAGTGAAAATTGAAATAGTTTTATTTATTTCAGTAGAAGACGTTAAAAACTATCATTTAGAAATATGTGATAAGCATTCTTTCCCAGACAGATTTACTACAAAACCAGTTTTGGGATTTTGTGTCCAGACATCAATAAGAGAAAAAAAAAAAAATTAGATATTAACAGAATCAAGGCGCCATCGAGTGGCAAATCTTGTAATCACACTGTCCTCTTCTCTCAACAAATACTGTTATTATAGTCATTTTATATCTCTGTGGTAAACTGAATAACATTCTTATAATTTCTTTTTAAGAACAGAACTTTTAGGATAATGTGTGTACTCTTAACCACATCACAACTTTACAAGCGCTTTTATTTTGAAGGGATGAATTTCCAATGACATACTGGCTACATATTATGAAAACTCATCAGTTTTAATTTGGAAAGCCATATAAAAAAATAATCCATATCCATTTTCGATGAAAGAATTTATAAAGGATATCAAACTATGTGCGGGTGATAGTTATTATCACTACTTGGAAAGAGGAGTAAGGGGGAAGATGACTATTACAGAACGGTAGCTTTTGCAAGAATAGCAGCGTACGAGTTGAAACAGAAGCCTTTAGAATTAAAAGCCTAAATATTTTTAGTTTAAACTAAGACTCTATACCGATCCTCACTCATCAATAGATTATATACTTCATCTTCGAGTGTGGATTTGTCCATAAGATTTGAATGCTGCAAATCCAATGTCAGGTTCCTTTTATGTAATATATCGACAAAGGACTGAAAACAGAGACATTCAAAGCTACAAGCATACAGTCTTAACTGCTACAGTCTGAGTTTAAAAATTTAAACAATGGACAGAGATGGTTG
The DNA here is from genome assembly GCA_013400975.1 of Atrichornis clamosus. Taxonomy (NCBI): domain Eukaryota; kingdom Metazoa; phylum Chordata; class Aves; order Passeriformes; family Menuridae; genus Atrichornis; species Atrichornis clamosus. Next base: position 171,977 of record WBMZ01005803.1, read on the forward strand.
AGATAACTTGCAGTCTTCAGACTACATGAAGAGGGTACATAGCATACACTATTATTATTGAATTATATATATGACTATCTCTGAAAAAAGTTAATGATTCAGGCTCTACTAGAAATGGGAAAACAAAAGAAACAGTGCTTGTATAGGACTTGCATTTATAAATATATTGTTACATTTGCCTCTGGCAGTATGTTATTTATGTGTGATTATTATAAAAGAGCAAGGATAAAATTTAATATAGCTTTCATAACTGCCTGCTCTCCTACATAAACAACTTGGTGCTGTGTTATTGTGAAGAAAAAACTTTCAATACAAAGACATACATTCGATGCTACAGAAATGCCATAGAATTCTGTGTGTTGCTGATTTTCTGAACACAATGCAAACTGATAAACCATGTAACTATGCAGCTCAAATCACAAATACAGAGTTGTCTTAACTTTTCTTAGAAAAACAGCTACATATTACACCTACCGAAAACAAATTTTAAAATAATAATAGATTTTTTTTTTTTTTAAAGCCTCAAACCTATTGACTAAGCCACTTTCCATCTGACAGGCATGTCTTCAGAGAATAGTGTTGGATTATGGTCACATTTTGGGTTTCTAAAAGGTTCTTCTGACACCCTATGTAAATTAGCCTGACCTGAAACCAAAAGACAGCAGGGGTTTAGTTTTCTGTGCCCAGCACACCACAAGCCTGACCTGCATTTGAGCCCATGGTGAAACAACTGCTATCAAGTTATAAAAACAAAAGACTGCTCATAGCAGAGCAGTCACGTGGGATGAGTGCCTAAGCAATAGGCTTGTGACAAGAATGACATCTGCACTTCAACCCAAATTTCTGTACCTTTGTTTGTTGAGCAAATTCACAAGGGAAAGAAACTGTCTTATACACCTGTACCCCCATACAAGCAGTTTTAACATTGTTATTTTCCTTTAAAACAGACACTAAAGTAGAATGTTTAGATACTAATACTGTTCAGTTCATTTTAACTAAATAAATGTGCTTTAACAGCTGGGTTCTGGATTGCTATGTACATTGTACAGATGTTGCAGTAGGAGCTGGAGCCTCACCTCTGCAGCTGGCAAACACAGAACTGCCTGATGAAGAGAAAACAACCAACTTCATTCCTTCAGAAGCAACAGTCAATTATCAAAGTCTGGCCACTAACCTTTCACGTTGACTAAGTGTCCAAAGTGCTGCTCTTAAATTTCCTTGTACTACCACTTTATATCTGGATAAAAAATAACTCTATGCCATTTGTCTGACTTTAACAGAAAATAAACAGAGTATTTTCAGTTTCCCAGAGTGCTGGCAACCCATAATATTCAATAAACATTTTTTGCAAGTTTATGGAAAACCTGATGCTGAACCATTTCCCAAGAATGCTCCAACTCTGTAGTCAGCATTGATAAGATAATAATATATAATAGCAAATAAAAATGAAAATCATAGAATCTTTTTGCCCTGAAATCAATATTGTTATAGAAATTTTTAAGTAGCTACTGTACTGATAGTCCTCAGACAAGGAAAAATCATTTTACAGGTTTTCTAGTTCATGTTATCTCAAGACTATATTCAGAGCAAACTAAACTGCTTGCTGAATCAGATCTTAGAAACAGTTTGGCAGGTTGGAAAATGAGCAGAGAAAATGGAATAAGTTTATCTGAAGCCTCAAAACTCAATAGAAGAACCTTAGAACAACATTGAACTACAGTGAAAGGCATTGTAAATCTGATAAAGAAAGAAATTATAAGCTCCAAACTTGGAATACCTGGGAGGATACATACTGCTGCCTTCTGAACCACTTCTGTGGTTTCAAGGCCTGCCCTTTTGCCACTGATCTTAATGGAAGTGGAATCATGCCAAAATTGTGACTGTGGCCTCCAGGAAATAAAACACGAAGAAGCAAGTGTTAATAAATCAGAAGTACTATCAGGTCAATCAGGATCGTTTTTGCTAAGTGATTACATGAATGGCATAAAGATAGCACTTATCTAATGAATCAAATGTGCCCAAAGAAGCTGTAGCACAAGAGGTCAAGAAATGGAGCCTTTATATTATGTACAACACTTTGTTCTCTCTCACTGACAACCTTCTTTTTTATCAGAGTTCCCTGTTTATAGACATCTCTCTCCTCATTATTAGTGTGTGGGTACCACATACCAGTGTGCTACCACAATTGATACTTTATATTTTCTCTTTAAATTAAGTCCATCTCAGATGCTGCTAAAAATATTGATGGTTATCCTGTTGCTGATTTTAAAGCAGGTGGCATTTGTGCTCCCTTAAAATCCTTTTAAAAATGGTAAATCTTTCTACTGAAATTTGAAAATACAGTCTGAAATAGGTCATCTTGTTGAGAGGAAAATATCCAGTACAAAAAAAATCCAAACCCACATGGTTGAAGTGTGGCAGACTTGTAAGTTGAAAAGGCGGGTCTGTAATGAAAGTGTCAGGCAATATTATTTTAGATGATATCAAATATAAAACTCCCAATCCCTTCTTTACATACTCTGTATGCACCACATATATGATGGTACTTGAAGGAACAACCATTTTTTGAAACTATCAGTTTATGCACCATCAGGTTGCTACTGGCAGGTTACAGGTTTGAAGAGGATGGGATTATATTTTTTTCTAATATGAACACAAGATTTTTGACAGTTCTGTTAGAAGTTCTCATTTCTTTACTGGCATTTTAATTCCTCATTATCCCAGTCAGTTTAATGCTCAGTATATGAGTCAGGAATGTATCCAAGTATGTTTCCAAGAGCATAAGAGACAGGCTGGGCATCTCCGACTGAAAGAGACAAACTGCATTCCACAACGCTGCCGTGTCCCTGAGCTACCACAAAGTGAAATGCTATCGTAACAGGGGAGGCTTTAATTCAGATTTACAGTGGGGTTTGTCTCACAGCTCTGCCACCTACATGTTAATAACACCTTTTCTCTAAACCCATCATGTTCCATCAATCTTTACTATCTTCCAAGTTAAGACTGCAATGAGTTTTGCTTCAGTTCACTGCACTGCAAGTATTAACTCCTGGCAATCAACTGCACAGCACATTAATTTTGCATCTGAAATAATGCTTTACAATACTGTAGAGCTGACCTTAAGATATAAGAGCCTGTGTTTATTCTAAGAGAATGGCTCTTACGAGAAAAATACTGCAATTGAAGTTACAATAACTCAGAGAACACTTAGAGAATTAGTAAGCCATCAATACTACCTCAGCTAGTCAAGCTCAGAAGTGCTGGTGACCTGAATCCCAAAGGGAGAGCAGTGATCCCAGGAAGTGCCACATAATCCCATAAGGAAAATCAGCAATGGCTGAAGTCTATCAGAACAAAGAATTTGCATAACAGGGGTGGTGTCCTGAGTAGATCAATCAAGGCAAAGAAACACTGGACCCTCAGGACTGAGCTGCCTACTGCAGCAAGCAGCAGCACACACTTTATTGATTACACCAGGTATAGGTCTACCTAACAGCAGTCGATAGACTCTTGCCTGAATATGAATTTTCACACATATGGGAAGAGTCACATAGATACAGCTCTTACTTTCAGACCTCTAGTCTTTACTTGAGAGAAAAAGGAAGTGGACTGGTGTTTTATTGTTACCATTCATTTGGTACACTAAGGATAAACTAAAGGTGCTTGTGATTGGTATCCCAAACTGCTATAATTTTTTCTTTGAAATTATGAAATTGTACTTTTTTTCTAAATCTTAAAATGCTATATTCTGCTTTCAAGAAAACTTTTTATTGCCATATAAATTCAAAGCCTGCCAATAATTTCATAGCCAAAAGGATCTAAGCTGAAGTCTCAGAAAAGTAAGGGTGAGTGGATTGGCTCTCCTGAAAGCCAATTATTTGGGTAATAAAAAAAGGTCCTTTTTAATGCTTTGCACTGAGAACTTTCAAGAGTTTTAAAAATAGCTTTGCACCTACAAGAAATGTGTCCTGCAACACCTTATTACCAGTTCCTTTATTATACACTTATATGCACAGGTACATCCACATTTTACAGAAAGGCTGTTTTGTGTTTCTAACAAGAAGACAGTTGTGGAATGGCACTACACACTGCATTGTAAATATTCTGTACTGCTTTATTCTGGTTTCTTAAGGAAGCAAGGCCTGTGGTTGCACTCAAAGCTGTAACCATCCCATCATTCCCCTGCATCATCCCCTCTTCCTTTTCCATGTCTCTGGTCTTAAAGATACCAAATACCCACAGGAGACAGACAAACTCAAGTTCATGCCCTCCCTCCAAGGCAAAGAAAATGCTAGATTTTTTTTTCAGGCCTAGGAGGAAAAAGCCAAATGCCCAGCACACTTGTGTTGCTTCAGGGAAGCTGCAGCAAGTGCTATTGGACATCCAAGCAGGAAGAGGTAAGAAAGGGGCAATGAAGAACTTCTGGGCAATGATCACAAGAATAAAAATTACCTCTCTTTCACTGCTCTGGAATAAAACATTGTGTTGGGGTTTTTTTAACCTGAAAAATATCATTCAGTAAACAAGCATAAGAATAGCTGTTGAGTCACAAAAAAGAACCTGAAGTCGAGATTTTGCTCTCATGTAATCCCTGTACTGAAAGACTTCTTAGAGACACCCCATGGTTCCAGATATTTTGTACATGACCCCCAGTGAAACAGGGTATATAGGAGAGAACGGGAAAGGCAAAATAATATATACATAGAAATACATAATATATTTCCTCTGTATACTCATTTAATTTCCACAATGGATCGTGGTTTTGTCTCAGAACTGGCACCCACTTGGTACCCTTGCATCTAACAGCTGTGAGGGATATTTATTTTTAATTTAATTGCCTTTTTTCATTTCTTCTCTCCTACTGTAAGGTCAGTCTTGGCTGATACCCTGTGCTTTTTTTCTCACCCTTAGGTTTTCTATTATTACAACTTCCCAGGAGAAGCTAACAGCAAAACAATTTCTTCCTTTCTCTGCTGTTATTTTCTAGACTAACACGCTCTATACCTTCATCTTTCACTTACCTTGCTGATCATCTTTAATTGCCCTGTAATGCCCTCATCTCTCTCTGGACAGGATTTCATTGAGTTTTTCAAGGAAAAACATGCAGTGTGTGCTGTATATTCCCCACTACCTACATTCCCTATTATGGTATCTTTCCTCTACATCTCTTCTTTCAGTGTTCCACCTTAGCTGTCTAAAAATCATGAACTACACTCAAAATTCATAAATTTTACTCCAGTCATTACTTTCAAGCAAGGTTAGCCGGATTCTGCATCCTGAAATTCTGTACTCAAACATTTTAAGTGTTATTCTATAGTCATTACTGTAATGCATTCAAAGTGGAAAGCAAGCCTTAAAGAAAGCTGAAAGTCTAAACTCACCCATAATAGTTGTCAATATTGTGCCCCTTTTCTTGCTTCAGGCATTTCTCTACTCACTTTCTCACTTTTCATCAGGCTTGTGGGGGGGGGTTTCTGAATTTTAATTATCTGTCTTTTCTGTCTTGGAGTGAAAATGACAAGAATCGCAGTAACCATTCTGTCTCTCTCCCTTTTGTTTGTTTATGTCCTTTAGACTGTAAACAGTCCAGGCCAGTGTAATCCTTCGTGCCATGTTGTGGGATAGAACACACAGAGCTGATAATCCCCAGGTGACACTTGTATCGAAAGGAGAATTTTCTTTAACTGAATCCCAATGAATATAAATATACTCCGTGTTATTCCTCTCCTTTATACAACAAAATGTGAGGGATGCAATTTTTAGACATGGGACTTCAATCTGACAGCAGGGTAGGAGAAATTCCCTCGACAGTGGTTCCTTATATTCTAGTGCTTCCCAAGGCCTCACATTCTCCATGTTTCTCTCAGATCCTGTTTGAAGTTGCAGTAGCATTAGCTGACAAAATGATTAAGGGGAGAAATGTGCCACATAGCCTGTCACAAGGTCTGCAGGACTGACCAGGCTCACATCTTTGCCTTTGAGAGATGGGCACGCTGAGCTCCTTGCTGGGTCACCTCATAGCACTGTCACCGACGACCTGTCCCCTCAGCCGGTGTCACCATTTGCACACTGAGACTGCACTGAGCGGGACGGGACCGGGGACATTCACACCTGGGCACCCCTGGGAGCTCTTCACCACTGTCCTCGAACTGAGAGGTCCACGGTCACACAGGGGACTGCGTCGGGGGGACACTGAGGGGACAACGAAGGGACACAGTTTGAGGCACCACAATATAAAAAAGACATTAAGCTGTTCGAAAGTGTGGAAAGGAGGGCCATGAGGATGGGAAGGGTGTGGAGTGGAAGCCGTATGGGCAGCAGCTTAGGATACTTGTTTTGTTCAGCCTGGAGAAGACTGAGAGTCTTCATTGTGCTCATTGTGGTCTTCAACATCCTCACAAGGGGCAGGTTCCGATCTCTTCACTCTCATGACCAGCGACAGGATCCAAGGAAATAGCATGAAGCTTACTCAGGAAAAGTTTAGGTTGGATATCACAAAAAAAGTTGTTCAACCAGAGAGTGGCTGGGCACTGGGACAGGCTCCCCAAGGCAGCAGTCACAGCACCAAACCTGACTGAGTTCAAGAAGTGTTTGGAAAACGCTCTCAGAGACATGGTGTGATTCTTGGGGTGTCCTGTGCCAGGTCAGGACTTGAGTTCGATGATTCCTGTGGGTGCCTGTCAGCTCAGGACAGTCTATGACTGCACAGCACCGAGCGCTCAGCTGCCTGCTTGAGGGAGCGCGCGCCGACTACACCTCCCAACCTGCCCCGCGACACGCGGTCCGGCCCCGCCGACTACATATCCCGGCATCCCACGGGGCGCCTCTCTCTCGCGAGACCGCGGTGCGTGCCGGTGGCGCTGTCGCGAGAGCGGCGGGCCCGGAAGCTCCACGTCGGAGGTCGGATCCTGCCCGGGCGGCGGCACCGGAGCGACGCCGGAGCGACACCTCGGGACAGCGCGGCCGGGAGCGGGGCCATGGTGAGCGCGGGCGGGGACGGGGGGTGCGCCCTGTGCGAGCCCCCGCCGCGGGAGGGTGACCATCCCACCCCGAGCTGTTCCTGCGCGGCCCCGGTGAGGCAGCGCAGCACCGCGATCGGCGGGAGACGAGGGACAGGAGGGGTGGCCGGGACCGGAGCACCAGCGCAGTGTTGCCGGTGGGGTGTTCTTCAAACACAGGGAGTTGTCCCAGTGCTCTGAGTACGTGTTGCAGGTCACTCCTTAGATCGGCCATACCCGGCCCTTGGGACGTGTAGATCCCAGCAGTCCAAGAATAAGCACAGAATCAAGTGCAGTTGTGCTTATTCTTCTGCTGTTTATGGCAGGAGAAATAAACCCCAAATTCATTCTCTACCTTCAGATGTAGTGTCTGTAATACATAATACCATGATACATAACTACATGACAACTAGGGGATTTTTTTGCTGTGCAGTGTCTAACATATGTAACTGCAGGGTTTATTAATTTTATTTTACCACTAAACGCAGGCGGTGTTCTTTGATCAGATATTATCCACTAAGTTCTCTGAGATAAAAGCAGTGTTAAGTGATCTCGACTGAGTGTCTAAATGAATCTGTAATGCCTCGAATATTTTTAAAAACCACTTTGTTAGACTTCATCCTTTTAAATACTCAGCCTTTTCGTTGCCAGTGATGAAAGTGAAAGGTCAAAGCCTCCTTTGTAAGGGAAAGACTTAAACCTTTCCCTCCTTTCAGTTTGTACGACAGAGTGTTCCATTCTAAAACTTCATTTTGAAACTATGAATGGAAATAAATTTATAATGGGCAAATGTTGTGCTCTATTGTGATAACTGACTTTTCTATCTGATTTTTTCAGGTGAAGTACAGGAAGATACATTTTCTAACATTCGTATTAGGAGCAAGTTCTCTTTGCTTTGCTTTCGTAGTTCAGGGACACCAGGAAGACTTTTTTTATTGTGCTGGAGGGACTTTTTACAGTATAAAGAAATTCTGAATTTCACAAAATTAAATTAAATGGACCCCTTGCCATTGGCAGGGATGTGATGCTTCCTAGAAAAACAAATAAGCAGATGGATAGAAAAGAGCAGTAACCTTCTGCCTGCCTGAAAAGCAGGATTGGATCCCTTTATTTTCCCTTTTCTGCACCAGTTTCCTGTTGAATAACTTGGTATTCCCAACTGTTTTCCCCTGTAGCCTCTCCGACTCGATATAAAGCGGAAGCTCACAGCCCGGTCTGACCGGGTGAAGAGTGTGGACCTGCATCCCACTGAGCCATGGATGCTGGCCAGCCTTTACAATGGCAGTGTCTGTGTTTGGAACCATGAAACACAGGTGATGGCTTTAGTTTTCCCTTATTATGAAATATTCATAACTGATGTGTATATAGTATTGAAAAATGAAATTTATACAAGAATCTTACATCACTAATTGGCTGTGCCCTCCTCTGTCGGAGTACACAAGTCACTTCATTAGTAGACAAGGAAGTAACGTACTGGACACAGTTAAGAAAATACAAAGAGCTGATTTCAAACTGGTATTTTTCCCAGTGCTACAAACTTACTATTTCTCTTTTTAGACCCTGGTGAAGAATTTTGAAGTGTGTGACCTGCCGGTGAGAGCTGCCAAATTTGTGGCGAGGAAGAACTGGGTTGTTACTGGAGCTGTAAGCTGTTATCCTCTTGTGATTTCTTATGCAGCTGTGCTTCCTCTATTTTATTTTCATGTCCTTACCTTGTGCATGACATGATAATCTGATCTGATATGATTTGTAGAAGAGAAGGGAATGCTTCACTACAGTTTCCCAGATTTTTTGTCCTTTAGGTAAGCTTAGAAGTTTAAACTTTTCATTTCAAAAGAGAGCACCCTGATAAGGTGACTAACTCTGCAGGTAATGCAAGGTAGATCTAGTTCAGCTTTTACTGTCAACTGGAACATACTGAGCACACAGTTTTGACTCAGTGTTATTGGTGCTACATTAGCTAAGATGAAGCTATTGACAGTCCTAGGTAAGATGAATTAGAAGTTGCTTTCTACTTTTTTCTTGGTTATATTTAAACATGTTTTTTTTAGTTTTGCTCACTTCTAGGAAAAAATCTCTGCTTTTATTCAGTGAATCTATTTTGAGAGGAATAGTTGTAGTCTAATCTTGGTAATACATTTTTCTTTATGGAGTTAATATTTTTTTGCTAAAATAAGGTAATGCCTAAATATTTTTGTCTCAACTTTCTTTTCCTAGTCTTCTGTACGCAGAGTAAAAATTTCTTTTCATTTCATTATCTTATGCTGCCATGACCTAGTTACATTTAAAAATGACATTTTGGTTGAAGTTTTTTCCATTTCATAAATGATTTGGAATAGCAATGCATAATTTATAGATTTCTGAATCTAAGTGTAATTTGTATCATTAGCAAACAAAATTTCTTTAACATTTTGTTGTTAGAGGCTCTTCAATGGTGGAGTGGTTTTTTTCTAGCTCACCTGCATTGCATAGAAGGTGCCCTGAACAGAGAGATTTATTTTGATAATGGCTTTTCTTCCCTTTGTAGGATGACATGCAAATCAGAGTTTTTAACTACAACACCCTGGAAAGAGTGCACATGTTTGAAGCCCATTCTGATTACATCCGTTGCATTGCTGTGCATCCCACACAGCCCTTCATTCTGACAAGCAGTGGTAAGAGTCCTGTGGGATATTTTCATGTTCAATAACCAGCTATTTTTAGGCTTCTGTTTGGTGAGGTATTGCAAGCCTTCTCCTTTTTCTGCGGAAATGGGAATCCTTGAGCAAACAGCCAGCATGACAGTTGTCACTTTGTTATTTCTTTGCTCGATGCATTCATGTTTCTTTAATGGAGTATCAACTGCACTTACAATTTAACATATAATAGCTTAGGTTCTTGTCAGAGAAGAGCAAAAGCCTTCTCACTTGATATCTTGTCAGAGGAAGCATTCATATATGTGCTAGTTAGTGCAGCAAACTCTCAAATAACAGCTCAAGTTCTGTTTTTTAGAAAACATAATGGTTTGGAATATGTTTTCAGCTGGCAGTCTGACTTGAAAGCGACAGGTAACTTTCATCTATTTTTCCCAAAATATCACTGAGTTCTCTGTTCTTTGAGGTGATCTGTTGCCTAGGTCTGGAAGATCAGTGTCCCATCAGATCCTCCCCAAGAACTCCTAGATTGTGCTGCTCAGTCCTTTTTTGTTCCTAGAAACCCTACTAATGTAGTCGGAGCTCTGCAGGAATGCAGAGAGCTTTGAGTCACCAGCACTGTGTATTTCTGTTTTCTGTTGAAGGTGCCACGGGGCAGCTTGGCTTTCTAAGCTTCCTGATCCTTAGCACTCATCAGAGTAGGAGCTGCAGAACAAACCATGGGGCCCATTGCTTAATGCCTGCCCACTATTTTAAGATTAATAATTCAATACCTTAATTCTTCACCTCCCTATTAAAGACAGATGCATTTCTTTTTAGTTTTATCACCATTTTACTGGACAACCTTTTTGAGAAACTTTTACTTCCTGTGGTCCTTCAGCAAGGAAGGACTGGTAATCTTACAGATGAAAATAGTTAGTATTAGCAGTGCCTCCTTTCCAGTCTTTAACATGAAGTAATGGAGGATTATGTAGTTTAAAGAGGTAGTAATCACCCACTGAAGCTTGGTTGTTTGTTGTGGTTTTTTTCAGATGACATGCTGATTAAACTCTGGGACTGGGATAAAAAATGGTCTTGTTCCCAGGTCTTTGAAGGACACACCCATTATGTCATGCAGATTGTCATAAACCCAAAAGACAATAATCAGTTTGCCAGTGCCTCTCTGGACAGGACAATTAAGGTAAAGAAACTATATTTGGGGTTTTTAGTCATTAAGTAATTACTAGCATACACAAACCAATAATCCTGTATGGACCATGGATCAGTATTGTTAAAAGCAGGTGCAAGAATAGAATTTTGATTGAACAAAAACCTGGACATTGGTTCAGTTACTAGGCACCTGCTAAGTAATTCAGTAAATTTACCAGATTGCCTGTTGCCTCTAATCATTGAAATGTAGTTCTTTAAACTCCTCTGAGTGCTGCATTACCATATGAACTACACAGAAATACTGGAGAGGAGTAATGGTTGTACTGTCAGTGAGTGGTTTGGGAGTATTGAAACAATATAGTGGATAAAGGCTTTAACTATGCATTAAAAAGAAAAAACAAAGCCCCAGTAAAGGTGTCTCTCCTTGGCTGTCCTTTGATGTCCTTGGCTGTCCATCCATGGAATTGTTTCCAAAGATGCCTTCAGCCTTCTCATGGCAGACCCTGATGAATCTCATTTGCTGTGAAGCTGTTACTAAATATCTGTGACTACAGATTTGCAGCCATTGAACAGTGAGACTTCCTCATATTTCCTCTACGTTTTCAATATATTGGCTGTAAAAAGACAGTTTTGATTTCATATATCCACAGATGTTGAGATGTTGAATTGATTTGAAAGACATGAGAAAATAGTAGTACATCTACACTTGACTTGTTTCATTTTGTAGCCTCATTTAACACGGATTTTGTTACTCATTAAATATAACTGGAAAAAATAAAGTTCAGGATGCAGTTGGAGGAAACTCATATATAATAATAATTAATTGTTAGTTAACTAGTTAATTAGTTAATTTTATAAACAGGTATTACTGCTCAAAAGCAGTGCTTTGTGTAGTTTCATAAAAACTTTTAAGTTTTAAAAAAAAAAGTTTAAAGAAACAAACAGGGGTATGAGCAGAGCATGGGCAACTTAGCATGTTATTTGTGTTTATCAGGGGGGAAGGACTGGTAGTTTGATGAGCAGTTGTTGAGGTTTTTCGCCTAAGAAGACAACTGTGTCCTTGGAATTCTGTGCTATTTATCTCTGGACTTGTAAAGTGCAGCTGAACACCTGCAGTGTTTGGCAAGGCTGACCTGGACACAAGGATCACTAAGTACATGTGGTTGGTGTTTTGTTGGGTCTTTCTCTGGAAAGGTGTGGCAGCTTGGATCATCATCTCCCAACTTCACCTTGGAAGGCCATGAGAAGGGAGTGAACTGCATCGACTACTACAGTGGGGGGGACAAGCCATACCTCATCTCGGGGGCAGATGACCGGCTGGTGAAGATCTGGGACTACCAGGTGTGTGTTCAACTCTTCACCAGCCTTTGTGCAGGCTGCCCCGTTTGCCTTAAGGTTTCTATTATTAGCATTAGGTTTTTTATTGTAACATATTGACCCCTGCCTTTTAGGCTTCATGTTTGTGGATTAAGGTGCTCCTCTTTTATGTTCAAGTATCAACTCTTTCCATCCTTTCACGTCTCATTGTTTTTTCCTTTGTTCTTCATTGCTATCCCTCTCTCCTTTTTCATCCTGTGCCCCTTTGCACAGACACACTTGTTGTGCACACACACATGTGCTTCTACTTGGCAAGAGTCCTGAGGTGCCCTGTTTGAGTGCTCCACAGGAAAGAGAGAGATCAAATCCAGGGATTCAGTTCTGTTGCTGGACCCTAGAACTCTTAAGTTCTCCCTGTGTACAAGTGTATGAAGGGCCAGAAGGGCGAGACAGAAGTTGTGGTGGTACTTTGTGTTGTTAAAGCATATTGCTACAGAGTAAATCCAAGCCCAGAAGCTGGTGCTGTTAATTTAAGCAGGCACTGCAGTAATGAATGTTACACAACAGTGCTGGAAATTTTGCTACCATGGACAGCTGTAGACATCAGATACATACTCTAATCTTAGTTATCTCAGGCAGAGTAGCCTTTTCTTCCACAATTGTGTGAATGAACATTCTTACCAAATGACATTAGATCTGTTTTCACCTGTCATTCAATAGGATGTTTTGCTCTGATTTTTTTGCAGTGAATTCAGCTTTCTGTCTTGCTTTAATCAGTTGTGCTATGCAGCTCTGAGAAGGCATATTTTCTAGGCATAAACACATCTGAAAATAGGGGAAAACACCTCTGTCAAGGGAAATAAATTTTCTTTTCTGGGCAGGAGGTGCAACTCAATAAATAGTTTTTAATACCTTAATGCTGTTGTTTGAGCATCTTGGAAATCTAAGAAATCTAGAGAAATACATTTTCAGATAGATTTTGGATTTGGGGGAGACTTTTTTTTTTCCTAAGAAATAAAGGTTAGAATGTAGCACTGTGTTCATTATCTGTACCTGTACTTCTCATTCTTTTTTGCAGAACAAAACCTGTGTCCAGACACTGGAAGGACATGCTCAAAATGTGTCGTGTGTCAGCTTCCATCCTGAGCTGCCCATCATCATCACAGGCTCCGAAGACGGTAATTTTGTGACTTCTGATGTATAAAGGACAGGAAAAGAACTTAGGGGAGAGCTCTTCTTGTGGTGTGGCTGCACATCTCTTGCCCTCACTTTGAGGAGAGATGAAGGGCATCCCTGTCTTTCCTTTTCCCTAGGAACCGTGCGCATTTGGCATTCCAGCACGTACCGCCTGGAAAGCACCCTCAACTACGGCATGGAGAGGGTGTGGTGTGTGGCCAGCTTGAGAGGCTCCAATAACGTGGCTTTGGGATATGATGAAGGCAGCATTATTGTTAAGGTACAAGTAATGATTTGAAATGAGAACTGGTGATTTGTCACAGTCCTGTGTTCAGAGCAACTGATTTCTGATTCTGGGATAATATGGAAAGTACTGAAATTTTGGCATTTTAATTGGCATTTTTAGACAGAGGTGGGCTATTTCACATGGTAGTTTCAACTAAAAGAAAATCAACAATGTATTTTTTCCATAATCTAACCTCTTACACTATACTTTCTAGCTTGGTCGTGAAGAACCTGCCATGTCCATGGATGCAAATGGAAAAATTATTTGGGCTAAGCATTCAGAAGTCCAACAGGCTAACTTGAAAGCTATGGGAGATGCTGAAATCAAAGATGGTGAGAGGTTGCCACTGGCTGTGAAGGATATGGGGAGCTGTGAAATCTATCCTCAGACAATTCAGCACAACCCTAATGGACGGTAATACATTCTTTTATCACTTCTCTTGAATTGTTGGGGTTTTTTGGTTAACAGATAGGGTAAAATAAAGGGATACAAGGTACAAGAGCTGCTCAGTGGAGACCAGAAGGAAGAGGGAGTAGCAAGTAGCTAGCAACACAGTGTAGAAAAACAATCCAGTTCTATCACATTTTAGAAATCTACAAAGCTCATGCTCTGTTTGCAGTGGTTACATTGGGCGTGGGAGCCTTTAATTTGCCATCTTGCTGATGCCTGTTGAACTGAACACAGATACCTGACAAATGCATCTTTCTCATGCCCCAGGTTCGTAGTGGTGTGTGGTGATGGTGAATACATCATCTACACAGCTATGGCTCTGAGAAACAAGAGCTTTGGTTCTGCACAGGAGTTTGTATGGGCACATGATTCTTCAGAGTAAGTGTTGCACGTTTTCTCCTTTGTATTACAATTGCTGCTGCAAGTTTTCAGGCCATGCAGACTAAAACCTGCATGGATAATGAACTTTCAATAATTGTCCTGCTTTAAAAGTTTCTATTTTCAGCAGTCTGCTAGTTTTTAGAAGATAACTCAAATGCAGTTGTTTTGTAGCAATTTATGATTCAGTATTTTGCTGCTTTGGAATCTGAGTAATTGTTTTTGTTTCTTTACAATTTAATCTCTATTTAGATACGCAATCAGGGAGAGCAACAGTGTTGTAAAGATATTTAAGAACTTCAAAGAGAAGAAGTCGTTCAAGCCTGATTTTGGAGCAGAAGGTAATTACTTTTAAATAGATGTGTTGGTGTGGGTTTTGTACAACGTGGATTTCTTCCACCTTTATTTTCTTGCAGGCATCTACGGTGGCTTTCTGCTGGGAGTCAGATCTGTTAATGGCCTGGCATTCTATGACTGGGAAAACACAGAACTGATTCGCAGAATTGAAATCCAGCCCAAACACGTAAGTTTCTAGTTGGGACTGAAGATATTTATCAGTCTATGTTCACTGATTCATATTTTTGTTACGGAACTGCTGATTTTCTTGCATGAAGCCAAGCTGTCAATCATAAAGTAGCAACTTCAGTTTATCTCAGTCACGTAGCAGAAAAGGAAAAAAAATCCTGTATTTGTTGGCTTTTCAGGTCCCAAAGCTTCTAGAGTTAGTGTCTTTCAGCCTTAATTTACACATCCTTCTTTCTTAACAACACTGTGCCATTGTTGATTCTGATGATACAGATCTTCTGGTCTGACTCGGGTGAGCTTGTGTGCATTGCTACAGAAGAGTCATTCTTCATTCTGAAATACCTGTCAGAAAAAGTTGCAGCAGCCCAAGAAACACATGAAGGTGTCACTGAAGATGGAATTGAAGATGCCTTTGAGGTACCTTCTATTTAAAAGTTGGAATAAGATTAGAGGTGGTAGAAGCAAGTCTTCCCAGAGAAATTTAGTCCTTAACATAGTCGTATTTAAATTTCAGTTTCCAGATCATTTAATATCACACATTATACATCTGCCTGAGGTACACTGTTCATGTTTTTTTTATTCCTGAGGAGAGTATTCTGGTTTGAATCCCAGCATAACACACCTTGATGCAAGCATTTCTCTTCAGTCATCTGTTTGCTATTCTCACAGAGTTACAGAGACTGTTTTTGTAACAGACTGTTGGGTCATAGCTTACATTTTTTTCTGCAATTTTCAAGTTTTGAAAAGTTACTCAAGTTTGAGAAGAAGGGAAAAAATGCTGTGAAATGTCAGAAACAAATATTTCAGAAGGAAAGTTGTCTTTGATTATCTTGCTTAATGCTTAGTTTGGTGCTTATTTCCTAGATTTATAATTGACTTAGTTAAAAATTAAGGTAGCATTTATGTAAACCTAAATCATCATTTATGTACTTCTATATCTAAACTTATTTTTGCAACTTGCCCAACTATTTACTGAAGTATAGAATATGAAATTGTATTTCAAAATGCAGTAGTCTTTCCACTCCCTAGAAGTACCTTTTTATGTATCTAATTAAACTAGATTTATTTTGCAGGTTCTTGGTGAGATTCAGGAGATTGTGAAAACAGGCTTGTGGGTTGGTGACTGCTTTATTTACACCAGTTCTGTGAACAGACTCAACTACTACGTTGGAGGAGAAATTGTCACTATTGCCCACTTAGACAGGTAGGTTGCTGCTTCCAGTTAGAAGCGTTCAAGGTTCTTTCAGTGAAGTGAGCACAAAGTGAACTCTGTCACCTGCTTGCTGTGCCTTACATTAGCTTGATAGGTAACAAGTTGTATGTTCTGAGGCAGCAGTGTCATTGTGGAGGGGTTAACAGTGCTATGTGAAAGTGTACATATAGTAAAAGTAGAATCTTTTATGTGAATATTGCTACTGTAACAACTGCTGGACTCTCTTTTTATAGACTGTTTTGTAGTGGATCTATTGAAGATGAGTATTCTTTGTTTTGTTTCAGAACAATGTATCTTCTGGGGTATATCCCAAAGGACAACAGACTTTATTTAGGTGATAAAGAGCTAAACATTGTTAGTTACTCTTTGCTGGTCTCAGTGCTTGAATATCAAACTGCTGTGATGAGAAGAGATTTCGGCATGGCTGACAAAGTTCTTCCCACAATTCCAAAAGAACAGAGAACCAGAGTTGCACATTTTCTTGAAAAACAGGCAAGAAAACTACTTCTTAGTTATCACACTAAATAAATCAGTTTATTCACGTGTCGAGTTTGCTAAGCAAAACCCAGTCATGTTATCCATAAGCATTAACTCTTGTTAATTACCTGTATTTGTTTGAGAACACTGTAACTTGCTCAGAGTGTTTTTGTTAAAACATTTAGGATTATGTTTGACCTGACACATCTCAGCTCACTTTCAGATTTTTATTTTAGGGCTTCAAACAACAAGCTCTTGCAGTATCTACAGATCCAGAACATCGTTTTGAACTTGCTCTTCAACTTGGAGAATTAAAAATAGCGTATCAGCTTGCAGTGGAAGCAGAGGTAATTATAGAAATTTTGGTGATTCATTCTGGTTCTAAGTATCAGTGTGAATCTGAGAGGCCCTGTAAGAAAAGGCAGTGATGCAGGACAACTCCCTGTACACAACAGAAGTGCCCCCAGCTCCTCTGAAGTTCTTCTGCTTGTAATTCCTGTAATTCAAAGGAATCTAAGATGTGGGATGGGGACAAAGAATGTTGTCTGCTCAGAAAGCTACAGGAACTCTTGAGAATACAAAACTTGAGCCAAGAACCAAGCCTTAATCTCCAATACTTAACAGTGAGAGGAGGAAAGAAAGGGCTGAAGCCTTTAGGCCTTTATTCCAGCCTTGGCAAACTTAGACTGCTGCACTGGAATAACTGACAGGCAGTGATTTGTCCCATCATTATTATGTAGAGAATTGATCTCACAGCTCCTCCTGTAAAATAATGAAGTTATCTATAAGGATTGTTAACTTAGTTACAGACACAAATGCCTGTCTGCAGTCTGAAGGTTAGCCTGGGAACTTTGAGATTGTAATAGTTCAATTTCCAAAGTTCTTCCTACCTCCCCCCTCCATGTTTACTGAGAAGCTGTTTATTTATGTAATGGTACAGCTGTGTAGTGATCTGCTTCTAACACTCAGTGTCGTGCTGTGAAGCCACAGTAATCACAGCATCTCCAAGGGAAGTCAAGGGTAGTGATGGGATACAGCACCTCCACTAGTAAACTTGTATTCTCATACTGAGTGCTCTGCAAGCCTTTAAATGCTGTTCAAAAATCTGAGTGGTTTTTTTTTCTTTCTCTCCCTTTCCCCTTTTTGTGCAATTAGTCAGAACAGAAATGGAAGCAACTTGCAGAGCTTGCCATTAGTAAATGCCAGTTTGGCTTAGCCCAGGAGTGTCTCCACCATGCACAAGACTATGGAGGACTGCTGCTCCTGGCCACAGCTTCAGGAAATGCCAGCATGGTGAACAAGTTAGCTGAAGGTGCAGAAAAAGATGGCAAGAATAATGTGGCATTTATGAGCTACTTCCTGCAGGGAAAGTAAGTAGCAAACGAGATTCTGATTGTTCTGTTCTGCTTTCCCAAGTGCCAAGAACCTCAGGTTCTTCAAATGCTTAACCACAGCTAACTTAAAACTTCATAGAGAAAGATGGTCACAGGTCCTTCTCGGAAAAGCTGATGCTATTTTATGATGGTGCAGATTTAAAATCTGAAACAAAAGCCCTTTAAATTAATGTAATAGAATCAACAGCTATTCTAATACAGGAATTTGTCTTTATTAAATTTACTGGTTTAAATCACATTTTAAAATCTTTTAGGCTTGATTCATGCTTGGAACTCCTGATTAAAACTGGGCGTCTCCCAGAAGCTGCTTTTCTTGCACGGACATATTTGCCAAGCCAAGTGTCAAGGTAATTTCTAAGCATATGCAGAACATGAATAATGTTGTCAAAATTAGCTGCATATAACAAATCTGGTTTGCATCTCCAGGGTTGTTAAACTCTGGCGGGAGAATCTCTCTAAAGTCAATCAAAAAGCTGCTGAGTCCCTTGCTGATCCTACAGAATATGAAAATCTTTTCCCTGGATTAAAGGAAGCTTTTGTTGCTGAAGAGTACGTCAAACAAAGTCTTGCTGATTTGCGGCCAGCCAGGGAATACCCCCTTGTCACTGTAAGAAATTTTTACTGTCTCTAGAAGAAAAATGTTTGGTGCTGGGTAAAATCAAGCTCTGAGCAAGTCAGCACAACATTTAAAACGTGTTTTGGTTTTTTTTACTTTTAGCCAAATGAAGAAAGAAACTTACTTGAAGAAGCAAAAGGATTTGAGCCTTCTGGAGTACTGGCATCTCAGGTCAGTGTTACTACTGAGTGATGAACTCTCAGAGAGGACTTTGCTATCTTACAGTAACATCTACCTTGGGGAGTATTTCACCAATAATGGACAATTTGTTGCTTTTATTGCCTTGACTGTAAGTGCTGCAGCTGGTTCCATGTTCTTTTGCCTCAGATTCTTCTTAATCTATGTCTGTAACTACTACTAACTTCTTGACTGCGAAATTATTTGTGTGCTTCCTTACCTTGGGTCACCCTTTGTGGTGTGAGTAATTGTAGAGTCTTAACATTGACTTCATCCTACAGAAAAATAATTCCAATTGCATATACAAACACTGCCTCGACTGCAGCTGGTTTCTAAAAGCTCAGTAGCTGGAAAATGGAAACTTGCATATTACAGCAATTAAAAATGCTGTGTTCTTTGCTAGTGTGCTGCATGGTTATGGAATAACATTACTCCATAACTAACTCACCAGGAGTCCTGCTCAGGTACTTGAACATATGTTCTAATTAATATCTGAAGTAACAAATTCATTTTTCTTACCATCTCAGTTATCCAATTATTATGCCTAAAACACAAATATAAGGTATAAGCATATAGGTTGAAATAAACACTTAAAGCTTTTCAGAGCTTAAACAGAAAACAAATTCTAGTTTTGCTCAAGTCAAAAGCACTTTACATTTGTATGTGAAAATCAGAGTGTGAGAGTTTCTTAAAGACAGTAATGTTGGCACAGCTCTTAGAAGCTACAGACATTTAGAGATCTAAAATTAAAACTGCACTGGAAATTGAAGGAGAAACAGAAAAGCCACAACTCTCTATTGTCTCTATATTTTTTTCCTCATAGGAGATGCACTACAAAACATAGTTTTGAACATCCCTGACAGATCAGAGAAGTCAGCTTACTTTCAAGCAGCTGTAGTGATTCTTTGCCTCTTGCGTTTCGAAGGAAGTATCATTAAAGCAAAATCAAACTTGTCTGCACATTTGTTAAACATGATAAACACTGTTAGGGCTGCCTGAAACAAATGAGAACTGCCTTGCATTAGAAGCTGAAAACAAGATCACTAAGTGTTATCTTTGCATTCAGCTAATGATTGAAACCCTAAACCACAGTTGTCTCTTACAGCTGAGGCCGAATATGGGAAGTTTTATATGAGATAATTATAGAATTCATCTAAATACAGTTAATTGAATTGCTTCAATTATGGTACTAACTGATGAATTACATTAATATAAAACTTGTGCAGCAGTGAAGAGAGAAGATTAAGGGTTAAACCATTATAGGATATGGAACACAAAGCCCAGCAACTACTAAGATTTGCTGTCACAGCCTCAACTAACATAATCTCTCCTGCTGAGGACCTTGGAAATCACTTTCTAACAGCACTTCAGTATTTGAAATGAACTGAGATTTTCTGAAGGTTGTTTTCATTTTATTAGTTCCATCATCAATTGCTTCAAATAAACTGGGGAGGGAAATAGTTGTCTCCAGGGGAGTGAGGCCTAGAACCCTTACTGACACTGAAGATGTGGCTCAAGAATAACAGAGGCAAACTGAAAGAGAACCACTGGGAAGGGGGATTATAGGTCTGCTGTTGTTTAAATTCTTTTAACCAAAGCAGGTAAATTCAAAAGAACTAAAGGAATTTCTTTGCCATTAGAAGGCTGAAGAACCAGTTCCCTCTCCTAAACCAGAAGTGATGAAGACAGTTTTGCAGAATTCTGATACACTTCCAGCAAGAGATCAAAAGGTACCATAACAGTTTTATGAGGGAAGTATAAGCACTAAATTCATTTTACTTTAAAGACTTCAGTTAGTGTGATTTAACAAAGCTACTGGACAATGACACTCTGCTAATAGACCCAGACAGCTCAGGCCAGTAGAGAGTTCAGAAACTGTACAGAGTAACATAGACGAGTTCAACAGCCTCGGGGGTTACAAGGGTCAAGTTCAAACACAGGTGCTCAGAACGTGGTCAAAAGTGGCCCTTTGTGGAAGATGCTTTCTTACCAAGCAAACAGCTTCTCCCTACATGAGTGCCTGAGCTGGGGTTTGGCAGAAGGTGCAGGTCTGTCCTACAGAACTGTACATCATGGGAGCTGCTTAACATGTACGCAAGCCTAGGAGCATCCCCTTCATCTGGTGTTTTCTTTCCCTAGACACTGCTGGACTTGGAAGATTACTTAGATAACTTGGATCTGGAAGATATTGATACCACAGATATCAATCTGGATGAAGAAATCTTAGATGAGTGAACATCCTTTTTTAGATGACCAAATCACAAAATGATTTGGTCAGAAAACAAAGGAATGAAATTCTGTGGACTGTGTGCTCCAAGTTAATTTGATTTTTATATCACAAGTGGACCATGTACATGTAGAAGGAAATATAGACCTAGCAACTGTACAAAGAGAGCAGCTTCCAGTATGTTGAAATGCAGGCCTGGCTCCAGTGCATACTAAAAAATGTTCTCATTTATCAAGCAATTGAATAAATCCTTTTAAATATTCTACTCAGTTCTCCATTTACTAGTAATTCTACTAATAGTAGAATCCTTAAGAATAACACAGCTTCAGAAGTGTGTATTGCAAATATGTGAAACAGGAGCATAGTAGCTGAACATTAGTATTTTTACCTGAGTGTATGGTTATGTTTTCACTGTGCTACTTAGCTTATATCTGATAACCATCAATATCAACTCAGTTACTCTTTCAGACACCACTTCTAGCTAAAAGCTCTAACAGAGAAGTAATAGAGCTTAAGGGTTAGAAGTGGTGTTACACCCTTTCTTAAACTAAGCTGCCCAGACCCTGCACTTACCTCAGTAAGCAAAATGAATTATGGGCAATTCCTTAGATTCAAGATGTAACAGTAAAAAAATTAAACTCAGGGTATAGTGTCAGTGAAAACAAAAGTCATGATGATTGCTCTAAGTTCATTTACAGAACTTTTCAAAATAACAAACCACTGTAGTGATTCATATGTATTTTAGTAAAGAAAAGTAAATTCCAGAGCAGTCAGGTTCAAGTATTTATTGTGGAATCCTGTACAGAAAAAGTTTATAAACATTTAAAACTTATGATGAGCTGAGGTTTTACTTCATGAAGCGGAAAAAGTAGCCATTGCTTCTTCATAAGCCTGCAGGGCCAGCTGGATGTAGCCTTCTCTCTGGGATTCGGTTTTCACAAATACCTGCAACCATGGCAGGAGAGAGGTTACAGTTAACAGCAGAGTTGCATAATGAAATTTCATCTACAACTGAAATCCTGGTGCAGCTACATATATGGTTAAAAAAAGAAAAAAACAACATGCCATGTACAATAGTTCTAGTTAAATATGTGCATTTTAAGGTAAGGAGAAATTCAGACTACTAAATGGGGTTCTGCTGGTTAAAAGCTTTCTTCTGTAGTTAAGTATTGTAAAGCGTAAAAGCATACCTTGATCAGATCAACTCCTTGAAGTTTCCCTTCTTTAGCTTCTTTTGCTGACTGACATTCAGGATGGAGCATATGATACAGCGTAATTAAACTTGTAGCATCATCCAGCCTAAACAAATAAAGGCCCAGTTGTAGCAATTACTTTCTCTTCAGAGTACTTAGAGAAAGCAGCTGTGAAGCTGCTGCTTTCACCAAGTGTCCAGTCACTGGACTACACAGGTGAACAGGCATCCCATCATCTACGGCAGTGGCAGCCCCTTCACAAGAAGGAAGACCAGAAGCACATGAACACCAAAGTGCACCAGGCAAGGTACCAAAATCTGTCCCTACTGCAGCTGAAGCCTGCTGTCCTGTTCAGCAGTAAAACAACTGAAATACCTCTGCAAAATACAATTCATTATACAATAATGAGTGTTTAGTGGAACAACTGTTCCACTAAAGGGGAACTTTCTAACACAGACTGCAATGACTAGTATGTTTTACAGAAAGTATTAGAAATCCTGTGACACATAGCTCTCTGCTGAATTTAAAACTACTGAAGTGTGTGGCAAGTAAAGATATTCCAAATTCTGGTCATTTAAATTGTCCAGATACTTGAATCTTCCCTTTAACAATCTGATTCTAGAACAGGTACCTTCCTGATTTCTCCACTTAAGCTCTTTAAGCCTTCCTGATTTCCCCACTCCTCTTAAGCCTCAGGTTTAAAAGTAAGATCTAAACACCTGTTCCAAATTTCTAATTGCAACAGCAGGAAATAAATGACGCTGTCACTGCAACTTGGAGTTCTAAATGTACAAATTTCTCCCAGCTCTAGTGATATTTTGAACAATTGAATATTGTTTGCTTCTGGGAGCTTTTAGTAAGTTTAGCAGCATATTTTATAGAAATCTGCTCATTTAAAATGAAAGCTTATCTATGTGCTCCTAAGCTCCTTAGGAATTGCTCTAAAACCCAGAGTGTATCAACCTTGTAAGCCAAAATTGAGCTCAGTAGTACAGAATTGTTAAGCTTTAAGATCAGCACTGCTCAGAGCTGGAGGTGTTCTGACATTGGGGAACAAAAATGAAAACCCAACAACTACAAAAGGCTAATTTCTGCAGAAATCTAGTTTAATACCCTACAATTTCATGGACTGTAGTTGGTGCTCCTATTAGCTAACAGAACCCGTACAGCTAACAGTTAGAGCTAGCCTAAAATGTCACACAAATGAAGACTTTTCTACATCTTACAAAAATACTGCTTTTATTTTCCAACAGTGGTACTTATTTGCTGTTTGCTAGGATAAGCAGCATGAGTAAGTGACCAACTGTACTTACAGGTCTCTGTTGATCATATCTATTAGCAAGCCATCCGTTCTCTTTCTGTTGATCAGATACCACACCATTCCCCCGAAGTGCCTTGTTGACCGCAGCAGGTCGTATTTGCCGTGCTGCTCAATGTCATCGTAAGCGCGATGATGAACCTACGAACACACGAGGTTTCCTTTCATTTGCAGAACTGGAGCTCGGTGACAGCTTGCCCCCTCTGCCTCTCCCTTAAGAGTTTTTTATCTATTTTCGATTTCCCTCAAGTGCAGGAGTAACCCACATGCTGAACCATGCTACACTGAAGCTTTATGCATGTTCTAATTCAGGGTAACACTGGAATAGCCCAGTCCTTAGGCCTTAGGCATAGACATCTTTATGGTAAAAGGAAGCTAAATCCCAGCTATATCCTGAACATTTGGGGAGGGAGGGACATAACCTCTGAACCTTCACTGCACTGCTGTCATGTTACATCTATTCTTTCAAGAGAAAAATGCTAGAGCAAAGAGGTGAAATTTTGCTTTGAAAAGAAGTTACTTGAAAAATTACCTGATAGAAGTTACAATTTCTCAACTCACTGAGAATATTAGTTTAAAGAGAAGCAAACATTTTAAGGGCAAGTGTAGACTAACATCTTTACTAGCAGCTATAGCTACTAACTTTAAAGAGTTCTGCTAGAATTACATTTTTGTACCTGGTCTTTGTCAAAAGTAATACCTTGTGTACAGTGCTCTCTCTCAAAGTGCAGTGTGTCAGTTATCTACTTGTCCTTCCAACTCCTAAGCCAGCAGTTAGCAGGACTTCAGCATCACATAGGCCCTTACAGGTGTTACCATCAATTCTGGTTTGATACCAAAAGTACCTGTATGAAGACTGTATTTTTGCATATGCAGTACCTTCCTATGCTGGTGAAAATTAATTATGCAAAATCCTGTTTTACTTTTCTGCACAAAAATAAACCCCAGAACTCATCACAAAGATGATCTATATGGGGAAATAAGCACATATGACCAACACCTTCGATCCCCAGATAATACTTATGTTTACAAAATAAACCCTACAATTCTTCACTAGTTTGGGGAGTTTTTTGCTAGAAAAATTAAAAGAGAACTCACTCTGATATAGTCAGCTGAATCTGGCTCAAACTGAGCAATGCACATGTTAAGGACATCTTCATGACGGTCTTGCTGAAATACGGTCTGAAACAAGAGTTCAAATTCAGGTGTAGATTATGTAATCACACCATTCCAACTCCCCAAAATCAAACGAGCAGCCACAACATTCTGTCCTGGGCAACACTTACAGTGAGTAACCCCTTAATCAAAAGACAAAATGGACAGAAATAACTGCTTTGAAGACATAATGTTTCTTGATTTTTGTTTCTGAAATACTAGTTCACATTTTCAGATTAAATACACAATTGTATCACTGCATAACAACGAAGTGTGGATTTCTAGTATGACACAGTATTTACACCTACCCAGAATTTACCTGGCCCTAATCTGGAACTTTATTTTAACCAAGTTACAATGATAAGCAATTGTTCAAAACAGAATTCAAGCAGCTAAACACACACATGCAGAATGGCTTATTCAGAGTTACTCTGCCCAAAGTGCACTGTTTCACTATCAGAGCACAATTAAGTAAAAGTGGTAAGTTTTAGACCCAGGAAGAGCTTACCCCAAGGTTTTCATCCTTGAATAACACTGGGGGAATAACTTTGCGCCCTTCTTTTGGGAAGAATATCTGTATCATTCTGTCTCGTTCTTCCCAGGTGGCTTTGCGTAATACACCGTTTGGTTCTCTGACCACAATGAAACGTTCCTGAAAATAAGGTAAAAACAAAACATTATCCCCCAAAGCTGCCTCCCTTCCTAGCCAGAACCATTCTAACGAAGAATCTCATTTGTCAAGTCCTTCTGTGCCTTATCTCACACCAATAACGCCCGTTTCTAACTGACTGTCACTATGTGCTGGAGTCATCATTTCTGCCTTGGTACCTGCTAATTAAGTGCTGCATTTGCACCTTAGTTGTACTGTAGGACAACTGTGCATGTGCCAGTACCAAAAGCTACAGCTCTGTGAAGTTTAGAGACAACAGAACTCATACCCAGACAAGGGAGTTAGCCTGATTTTATCATTTGATAATACCTACAAAATTAGGAAAGTGTCATGCACTTTTTTACCTGTTTTCCAGAGGTTGGTGCTAGAATCAAGTAAGTGCAAGTGCAAGACAAAAAATACAACAAATTAAACAATATACTCAGATCTGCTCACAGGCATAATTGTTTTAGGGGGGCAAATAGGAAAGTTTGTTGGACAGGGGAGTTTTCAATATGGTGAAGCAGAAGAATAAATAAGGGGTCCCTGGAGAGGGCTCTCACATGGAGTAGTAAGTGGAAGAATGGACAATTCACTTCACAGGATCATCACTCTATGCACTATACTGAACCATGAAGACTTCTTAGAATCATAATTTATTACGAATTTTTCCAGCCTCATTACTAGTACTTAAAGACAATCTAGATGTTTCATTATACAAAGGAAACTTCATCCCTATACTCCACAATTCTATTAGACAACTATTTCTTTACATCTTTTCCTGTGAATTCATTCATCATTTTCACAGCTTTCTACCAGATCTCTGCAACCTTGAAGTAGCTCCATCTTACTAAGTAATCCCAATTCCACACAAAGCTTCTAGGAAGTGTGGAAGAACTCAGCTCTCCTAGCATATCACAAGCATCTACTTATAAAAAAATTAACAACCACACAGCTTTCCCCCATGCCTACTTTTGAGTACTAGAATATAATTTATGATTACCAATTAGAAGAATTTAGAAATATATTTTTGTCTATTGCCTTGTACCAGACCAAATTTTCAACTCTTCAGCCTTTTTGCAAACTGATACATCTACATTTTCATTAAAGCTTATTTTAAAAACAAATTAATACTGTTAAACACGTTACTTACACGATGTGGAACGGAATAAGTTAAATCTGTAAACACGTATTTTGCAGTTTCAGTTCCGTCAAGGATTTTGTCTTCTGCTAAGATATCATCAATTGGCTCTCGTTCATTCAAAACAGGGGGCATGATTAGTTTTACTTTAGCTTCCTCCATGGCTTTTCTTGTGGCCTTGTGGGGGATATAAAAAGTAGTTTAATTTTACAATTAAAAATATCACCCTATTGGAAAGATAGCATACAATTTTGAGACAAGTCTTTTCATTTAGCAAAGTATTTTTTTAAGTTTTTTTTCTTCTGCAGTTGAGAAAAAATGGGAACACTAATTCAAACTCCAGGTAGGTGAATCACATGTGAACAATTTACCACTACTGAAATCTGGACAAAATGCTGGAGGAAGTTCCAAAACTACAGTGGACAAACTACTGCAAACACCAAGTTTATTTCAGGTATTTTTCCACGGTAAACTTCCCCCAAAGCACAAACCACAATCAACAGTTTGTATATAGCTGTGATTGTGGCTACAGAAGAACTGGTTTAAGTCAGACCCCTCTGTCATGCTCTCTCAACCAAGCCAGGCCACCAGGGAAAAAAACAAAACAAAACCAAGAAGAGTAGTCAAAGGACTCCCAGGGTTATAATTTAAGTATCAGATAAAGACATTAACACAGTTAGGAAGTATAATACGATAATAAAAAGAAACTGTCACTCAAGAAAAAAGGATCTGATTTCCTTCCGTATTCCATCAAAATCACACAAAATTGGACAACCCAGACTATTTCAAGTGAAGAACACTGATTTACAATAATTCAGAGAATTACTAGAAACAAAGAAAAGAAACCTAAATGTTTTCAAACGCAGCAATGAAAGAGACAGAAATATGGGCTATTACAGGCATTTTGGTAAAACCATCACTTACTTCTGAAGGAAGCAGAGCAGCCTACCTCTTCCAGCTGAGCTTCAGTCATCAGCTTGTACTGGGGCGGCTTGAGGTCCTTTTTCACGGGCCGGAACACCTTGCGCAGGTCGAGTCCCGTCATTTTGTAAAGCAGCGTCTGAACCGCTTCGTCCGTGAAGGCGGGCTTGGCGACCTTTCCCTCTGCGGGAAGGGGCACACGCTGTTAACCAGGGGCCGAGGGGGCGGCCGCGGTCACAGTCCCCCGGCCTCACGGCTCCTCCCGCCCCCGCCGGGACCTCTGCGGGGTCCCACGCACACCCGCCCCGTCCCACCTTCCTCAACACCACCGCCAGCACCGCCACCGCC
>WBMZ01005804.1:0-272012 GCA_013400975.1 Atrichornis clamosus
ACTAACTCTCCCAACACTGGAATTTGAACAATTCTCTCCTATTACCCAGGAGCAGTCACCTCAGGAGCTGGTTATGTGTAATGCACCAGTCATAAAGCAGTGGGAGTATGTTAAAATTCAAGAAATGGAGTGGAAGCAGGGCTGGGAGTAGTCTTGGAAATGAGTAGTTCTCTCCCACTCAGCAAGCCAGTTCCATTATCTGAATCAGTATAAAAATACCCACCCACCCCAAGGAATGCACTAAGTCACTCCCTCCATGCCAGATATCTCTGATTGAGAGTAACTGCTTGCTTTTAAGAGCCTGGAGTGGATCTCTGTGGAGTGCTTGAGTAGGAGGTGAAAAATCAGTAGCTAATGTGATGGCTTCTGGTTTTGTTTTATTTATTCTGAAACTGGTTTTCAAGCCCAAACAGCAGTCTGCCAGGGAAAGGTGTCTCTGCTTGGGATTCATTACAGTTATTATCAGTAGCAACATGCCTCTGGCTAATTACACTGGATTTGTGAGTGACAGCCTTTGATTGGACAGTATTGCTCTCCCCTCCTGGGGAGGAGGATTCTTCTCAGGTCACAGATTAAGTCATTGCTAGATGATGATTTCATGGTATGTTATGGCAGTACATGCTTGAACCAAAGACTGCCACTGTTTAACTCTCTCAGGCTAGCTTTTTCACACATCTGCTGGAAATAGGACTCAGAGCCTGCATCTCAATTACTGCCAGTTTATAGCAGCATGAAGATCTACTTGAAGAAATTTGCCACTTCAAACTATCTCTAATAGGAGCTGGGTATAGAGTTCAATGACTTGATGCAATGATGTCCAAGTTGTCCACATGGATGCAGGGACAGTAGAGGCAGGTTTATGGCTGGGAGCTTCAGGATGAGGTATTTCAAAGAGCGACTTCTCTGGACAATCTGTAGGCTTTTGGGTACAATTTCAAGAAACTTAGGAGCTCTTAAAAAAAGCGGTTTCTTACAATAATAATTAAAACTTCTCCCTTTGTCATTCAGTCTGCTGGACAATGTTTCTGACAAGTATTGCTGCAGACCTTACGCCACCTTTGACACTGAGCGTGGGGCATCATTCAAAGACCCATCTACTCCTTCCTTAGCAGCTTTTGGTCCCCAGGTCTTTGCTGAGGCCAGTGCTTTGGAAATGACTTGAGGAATGTGCGATTCCTTAGTGTTTTGTGTTTGCCATTTGAACTGAGGTGCTTAAAGAACGTTTGCAGCATTTTGCTGACACGTTTTAAGTACTATCTGTGACCCTTAATGAACACAATGTTCCTTTGCTTGCCTTGACTGTAGCTCTCAGTTTGCACTACTATTGATGTGGAACAATGATACAGATAGCCTGCTATCAGTATTATTCTCTCTATTAACTATGAAACTCTTTCTTGCCTGTGCAGAATGGTGGGACTCGCCCCACTCATTGCAAAACTTTTGACATGAAAGCATTTTTTATGAATCTGATTTGAAATGCAGCAGCTCTTGTTCTGATCTGAAACTATTGCTTTCTAGGGGAAACTTAACACTGCTTAAATAATTGAAAAATGGCACATTTCTAAACAAGTAAGAAGATACTTCTTGGTTAGAAACAACTCTAAAATTTCTACCTAAAATCATAGCCCCCTGTGTGTAAGGCTCACAGCAGTTGTCAGTGGTGTAATGATCAAAACAGAAGTGGCTGGATTGTCCCTGCATTCCTCAAATGAAAGAAAGTGGGATATGAGCAATGATAAGTATTAGCAATACACATCTCATAAAGAGAGATTTCCCTGAATTGCTGTGGGGAAATGTCTCAACTTTGGCATTTAGGAAGGGCTGGATTTCTCCAACAGAGGGGAGGTGATGCCCTGAGGTCAGCTGTGTCTCTTCAGCAGCTCAATCACTCCAAAACTTCCTCTTCTGGGTACCTTATTTGTTAGAGAGAGACCAACTGTTCTGAAAAGTCAAAGAAGAGTCAAGTCTTTCTTCCTGGAGGGTATATGAGTTATGGGGAGGCGAGAGAGGAAGGAAGGCAGGGGAAACAACTGGTCTCTTCATTGCTTTTCTTTATTTCTGTTTCCAATAAGGCTATAAATGTCACTTCCCTCCTAATGTATCTGGAGGTTGAAGCACTCTTGCTAATGGAAATAGTCATGTGGTTCTAGCACCACTTTGTGCTATTTTCCATCCCCATTCTTGAAAGGATCATCTAAGGGCAGAGTAAGTAGGTGTCTTTATCCTTTCCCTATTAAAAAGCTTGATTTTGAATGCCTCCTGGTTTTGTTTTTTCTGTTTCTTTTGGTTCTTATAAAGATAATCTAAAATAATTCAGTGGCCTTTATCATTCCTGTAAAAACCAGGAGGCTGCCTCATATGGTGGTTTTATTTTCCTTCTCCCTTCCCAGCTATATCTAATTAGCTGGTAGTTTTAGGACAAAATTGAATGAATGGATGCATTCTTTCCCGTCTTTCCTGGAAAGTTCCACAGGTTGAGATATATTGAGTAGGAGTAAAATTGGCCTTGTGTTTTCCCTTGGACTGCTTTGTAAGTAAACTAGGGAACTGAGCTCATAGAGATGTCAGTCAGTTTTGATTCCTTTTGCTTGCACAGAATTCACTTGACTTTCTTTACAGGGGTATTTATGAAGCTTTAATTAATATTTTCTTGTGTAGTTTGAAGTATTCTGGTGAACAGAGTCCTAAATGCAAAGGTTTAAACAGCTGAGGCAAATGATACCACATGTGCTTAGAAAAGCATTTGCAAAATGCTTTGCAAAGTTATGAACTTTGCTTCCCACACACACCTACATGTGCTGCCTCATGCACTGTCTGCCTCATGAACTCTGTGGTGGACTGGAGCAGAGCTGTCTCTTTAGAGATGTGCTGCAGCAACAGAGGCAGTGAAGGGGGAGCTTTCTGTCTCTGTCAGGTGCTAGCTTGTTGTAACTATTTTCTACCTTGATTTATTTGTTGTAAGAGAATTTCTGATTTCATTTCAACTTCAGTTTGGTAAATAGGAGAGCTTGCCACCGGCTCACATACTCTTGTAAACACAATATAAGTAGGTAAATAGGTGAGAGCTAGGAAGCTGAAATGCTTGTAGGCAATACAGGTAAAAATACAGCTAAAGCAATATATGCTTCCCAGCCTCTCGCCTCCTGCATTTGTAATGGACATTGTTGGCTACAGACAGTGATGAACCTGTCTTCTAGGCTGGTACCTCAGTTTGATGCTCTTTTCATGTGAATAACAATTATTTTTAAAGTAAAATTCTGTATGAGGGCTATACAAAATCTTTGGGATTGTGACAGAACATATTGTAGCCCTACATACAATCCATATTGTAGCCCACTGCACACACTGACCGCCTTTGCAACAAGGTACCTGAGTATGGGGAGTGTCTGAAATTGGACGTAAATTTTATGGCTTGAACTCAAATGCAGTGGTAATTACACCTCCAAACATGCAGACAGTTTGCACATGGAGACTTCGTCATATGCAAATGCTGTCATTTCCAGCATGTTTGCATGCGCTGATGAATGAAATTCCTCTCCAGCCTCTCTTTTATCAGAGGCATGATTTATAGCTTTTAGCCACCCACGGTCAGAGAAAGCTGGGAACAGAATCTGACTCTCAGTTGACTTAACCACAGAACCATCCTTCCATGTGCTGAGTGGGTTTGGAAAAGCGCAGGAGGGTTGACCTGGCTATTTCCCCTGAAGATCAGTATTTCAGTTCTCACCAGAAGGTCAGAGATGGGGAAAGGAACTAAAAAATATAACTGAAATCCGCCAATCTAAAAATTATGAAGTCAGTTTTGCAAGGCTGCTTTACTCTCTTGATACTCCTCTGCCTTGTAAATGGGACAACTCCAGGCTTTTGGTAGAATTTTTCTGTTTGTTTGATCTACATATCACCTCTTGTTCCTTGAAAAGGAACTACATGAAGTTGTATCCTTCTGATATGGATCAGACTTTTCTGTCCTGACTGCTGTTTATCTTATATTGAAACTTTTTGTGGTTCATTATAGCCATTTCCCAAAAATACTAATTTATATGTACATTTAGGGTGTTAAGTTAATTGATAATTATGCACATGTGCTCAGTGTCAACAATGTTGTCCAGCTGTCTCTGCTTGATCAAGAGCTTTGTAAAAATAACTGTGCTACATCAATGGGGTCAGAGTAGTTGAGTAATACTTGCTATATCCTATTAATCTACATCATTTCATCAGTGGTTTATAATCTGCCTCATGTGATGAAATGAAAGAATTTTGCTAACAGCAGTAATCTGTTAATAGGACTTGGACTATGGCCCATTTTTAAGAACTTTAACCAATCATTTAGTGAAATTCAAGGAGAAATTGGGTTACAGAATGACTTATAATGTGCTCAGCTGTGATTTCTGACAGAAAAATTGTTCTTTGTTCAAATAATTGTTTCTTTTAATTTCTTTTAAAACTGGGAATAAACTGATCAATATTCTGAAAGCATAGGAGGAAAGAGAAACACAGAGTTCAGCTGAACCAGTTGGAAGGTGACATAGCTCTGTGTTTTGGTTTGCTGGACCTGAGTTGTTTTGGGTGTTTGGGCAAATTATCTGATTCCTTAGAGGTTCAGTCTGCCCTGTGGTGGGAATGATATGACTGCTTCCTACCTCAGCAGTGCTTGTGGTAATAAATACTTTAAAGATTGTAAGGTGGCAGCTGGGTTAGTGTTGCACAAATGCTCTTACAAGTAGAAATGAGGGCACAGTGGTATTGTTGAGTTTTCAGCAGCAGGGGTTTTTTCTGTTTTCCCACTGTTCCAACTTCACCTCAGCACAAGCAGAAGTGGAAAAATTTCTTGAAAGTGCTAGCAGTGTCAAGAACTGAGCAGCAAGTAGGCAGGCTAGAGGGATATCAGTCCCACCAAGCTATATAGGTAGATGATATCAGTGATATTATCAAGGGCAGGTTTTTCTCTTTTGTTCCCCCCACCAAGGTGTAGTTTCAGTTTTAAATTGTGACCTTCAGTGCAAATTAAAAATAAGTCTATGCCTTTTCCCTTTGCTTTTTACCACTTGTACAGGAAAATATCAGATCCTACAGAGATTTTTCAGTCAGTGAATATTTACGGGGAGATCACAGACCTGGTTCTACACTGGCCAGTGGTCTCTTGAATTTCTCTGCCAGCTCCTGGTGTAACGAGCAAACTGTTTCTGCAGGGTGCCTTTGGTTCTTACCCTAATGGAACAACTCCATTTGCTGTCTATGCTTCTTTCTCAATCTGTGCTAACACAATGTTTTCTGCAAGTTGTAGTGACAGGAAGAGGTGAAGAAGATTCTTGTGTTTCTGGTTCTGCAGCAGTGTGCTGGGCACCCTGCATAACCAGATTTTAATGAATGCAAACCAGAGGCCATAACCAGTAGTAGAAACTCTCATGAGGTGAATCAAGCAGCAATTCAAAATGCATGGTTCCTGCAGCTACCTGGGAGATGGTTATACTCTGTAGCCTGTAAGGTATCTAAAGGACAGACAGAGATGCCAAGGGAAGGGAGTAGAGGAGTCTCTGTTAGACCGATGATCAAGAGAGGTTTTGGAGCAGGATCATGTCTGGCAGGGTTCTTGCCCAGCACAACCCACATTGACTACAGAGGTTTGGCATCACACAATGCTGCAGTCATGTAGCTGTAACTTCCTCATCTGGAGTTCCAGGAAGGGGGAAAAAATATATATATTCTCTACAGTATAGCTTTTCTTATATCTATATATCTTTTTGCTAGCAAGAATACTAGAGTATTTCTTCTTCAACTAACACAGGTTTTCTGACCATCTCATAATCATCTTTCTTCTGTTTCAACTTCATATCAAAAACAGCCATGTTAGGAGTGAAATTGTCACTAAAGCCTCACTGAAATTACTGTAATTTGTTACTGTAAACAGTGATCTATATGTCTTCAATTACATTTCAGGCAAGCAGTCTCTGAAAATGCAAATACATGGTTTGGTGCAGCAGGGACTGCAAGGAGGAGGAACAGATGTGTAAGAAAGCTTTTTACTACTGCTTCATTTCATGGTGGTGATGGTAATTACCAAAGGAAAATACAGTTTTATTAACATGTACATACTGTAGCAAAAAGTATTAGCCAGGGCCAGTGACTCACTGAAGAGAGACTTACAAAATGCAAAATCTTTCACTGCATGGCTCTTGGGTTCAAATCTAGCCCAAGGGGTTTGCTGGATGCTGTTAGATACTGGATTTCATATTACAGTAGCAATGAGCAACCCTATCCAGGACATGGACACAAGGCATTAAGCACAACAGGAATGTAGTCAACAGTACTCATGTTCTAAAAAGTTCACAATCTTAATACTTTGTTAAAAACGAAACAAAACCCCAACCAACTAAAATCAAACAAACAGGTTTCAGACACTCAAATGATGGCTTTGGCCTCATGAAGATGGACTCCTTTAGACTTCCCTTGTATATGTTATGGCCCCCTCAGCCTCTGTGCTTTCATCCTTTGCAAGTATTTGCTCCAGGTTATTTTCTGCTAGGGATCTTCTTGGAGTGTAGATGGTGAGAGCTGTTGCCCTTCATTTCTCATTACACTAGTAAATGTAAGGACTATCTTTAGACTGTTCCCTTCCTTTACACCAGAAGTTCAGCAAATCCCTAAAACAGGGAAGCAGTCCAATATGATGGGACAAACAGATGGAGAAACAGCATCCATGATATCTACAGTAGTATAGTATTTCTTGCCTTTCTCCCTCTTGTCTGGAATCTACCCCTGTGTGGTAGATGCTGTTAAAGATAGGATGCTAAAGTCAATGAATTTCAGGACTAATTCAAAATACAGGGATTTCCCTGTGCATTTCTTTTGTTGTTTTTTATTTTTCCTTCTTTGTTTTATGGGTTTGTTTCATCTGTAGTACATCAAAAGAAAAGAACATACAATTCAAGGCAGGTTCAGTGATGAAAATACGTCAATATCAAATCCAAACAATATTGTAAAGCTCAAACTGAGGCTTCTCCATATGGTATGTTGATATTGCCAGCCAAAAACACAACATGCAACTTCCAGAGCTGGGTTCGGTGAACTTTTAAATCTGCACAAAAATAACTGGCGACAGCTTTCCTCAGTGCAAAATCCTTTCTACTCTCTCCCAGAAAGAGCTGTTCCCCTGCCGGTTTTCAGCACCTCCTCCTCCCCGTCTGCTTGTTCCTTCCTCCCTCTGTTCTGGTTTTTCTCACGTTTGTGTGAATATCCTTCATCCCCAGTTCTTGTGACGGAGAGAGGATGCATTGGAGCTCTCTGCCCATCTTGCTTTCCAGAGACGTTACATCACCTGCTGCTGAGCAAAGCTGATTCCCTGCAGCTTTCCCTTTCCTAAATATGGTCTGTCTTGGATTGGCCCAGTTGTCTGGGTGTATGAATCAGTATTGCTGACCAGTCTGCAGAGTCTGCTGGTTTCCTTGCCCTCAAATTTCCAAAACAGCAAGCAACTCTCCTGACCTAGAACAAAACAAAAATGTGTGGCTGAAACCTCAGCTCAGCTCAAGCCAAGGAGACTGTGGCTGTGGGGTGATGCTCACTGACCATGAGCTGTGTGAGACAGGAGGTCAGAAGCTTCCCCCTGCCACAAACCTGCTCTCAACAGGGCTCTGCAGCCTATGTGAGAGTGGCCTAGATGGTGCTGTTTTTTCTCTCTGCTGTTGTTCCTAGCTTTGGGAGCCTGCTACTGCTGTAGTTCACAGGAAGAGCCAAACATGGTATTAGTGTGCAATAATTTACTTTCTCAGTGTTGCAGGGCAGTAAAAAGGGGGCTGGCAAGCTCCAGCCTTATTTGTGGGTCACCACAATTTACTTGATTTTTATCAGGAATTCTTCTAGTATTATACCTGTGGGTGTAATATTCAGAATATCCTTCACATCTTTCCAGAACTGTGAAACCTCTCCATTAGAAGTGTTGGTGGGAACAACACAGGAGTTGTGATCAGAGCATGAAGTAGTTGTTGCACTGAAGTGGGAAGTCGGGGAGCAGAGTGCTGAGCTGGGAGCAGTGCTAATAGCTGCACAGGCCACTGCTAATGAGATGAGGCCATAAAGTGATTGCAGGACAACAGTAGGTGACAACATAAAATGTTGTTTTCCTGTTGCTATTTCCTGGGCAGGCTGTCTGTCCTCAGATTACTGTTGTCAATGATTTGATTTGTCTCTTTTCTGTCTCCCTAAATAATGCCTTTTTATCACATCCTACTCCCTCACTACTCATTTGGTCTGTTAAGTACCACCTGTTACCCACTCATCTATCTCATTTGAAGAAACTTTCTGTGTTCATGCATTCCTGTTCCTTAAGGCGGAGTCTATTGGATTAGTTTGGTTTGTGGTAGTGCCACACAAGTATGGGCATACGTGGGATTTCTGCCAGAAACCATGAAAATACCAAGGACAATGACTGGTACAGTAGGTTCAGTCAAACATCTAAGTGCAGCTATTTGTTGTGTTCTTTGATTAGGTCAATTACCCTTAAATCCTCTAGCTCTGAGGGGGTTAAGCCACCCTTGGTGACTGTCACAGGAGGCTCAAGGGCCAGAGGTGGTGTGTGTCATACATTTGTGCCTGGTCTGTGCCGATGTGACTGGAAACGTGGGCATGCCTGCGTGGTATGAGCTGTCTGCTAACAGGAGCAGTCAAATGAGAATAGAGGTCCCTACGTCAGTAGGACTTTTTCCTGACATCTAAGCACCTTTCTAAAGCTTATGTTTTACAGACATTTCCCAGAGAAATAGGTCAACTTTAGCCTCTACTTACACAAGTGCAAACGTGCATAGAGGAGCACTGAGTGAGAATGTAGTGAATTAAGAGATGGTGATTAAGGACATCCAGCTAAAGGGAGGCTGTTATTTTGAGGGAACAGAGGTTTCCTCCTGTGCTGGTGGGGGTTTTAATGAAAAATGTGTCATAGTGGAGTAACCAGCTGACATGAGATCAGTAGGAAAGTCCTTTTTTTTTCCTATCACTTCTCTCTTTCAAACCATATCTGTCCATCAGTGTAGAAGGGAAAATGCGTCATAATACTGTAAGGCATGAGTTAGAAATTACAGGAGAGGTAATAGTGGACATCACAGAGATGAGTCAATGCTGTAAGAGATGGATGAACAATATGAACACCAGAAGATGTTCTGAATGACCCAGAAAAAAAAAGATATATTTTTACATTGTGGAAAGAGTCTGAAGTATCAGGGGTGCAAAAACAAGTTGAAAGGAAACTTGAAATAAGACACGTCCGGTTAAGAATTAAAGATTTTAATTAACTAAAAAGCAAGAAATAGAAAGATAATAAGTTTGCACACATGAGAAAATCACTTCATAAAGAGACAAATATGAGAAGGTTTGCTTCTTTCAAAATCTGATCTTTTCCGTGTCTCAACGGACATTGTAGGCCCCATTTCCGTGAAAGCTAAAGAATAGCAGTATCACATTCTGTTAAATATTTATAACTTTATGGACATCTCATAAGAGTATTTCTGTAGAAAAAGTAATTTTAAATAGATGCCTAAGGTTTCTTTATTAAGATACCAATGTAATGGAGCTGCAGTACTGTGGCATCAGTGGAAACTTGGTTGTAATTTTACCTGTTATTGTCATTAATAATGCTAACTGAGCTTTGTTTTGTCTAATCATAGGTTTTGGTGCAGGGCTTTGGGAACAATTCTGTAGTTTTGAAGTAGATCTTGGTAGTACTGCTAAGCAAGTTGTCTGTATTCTATTTCTTCTTTCTGTCTTGCATTTGTTTCTTTCTTTCAGGACAACCATATCGTTATGATACCAAGGTTGAAGGAACTAGGAGTTTCTCAGCAAAAAAACTAGTAAGAAAACTGAAGTAACTTAAACCAGAAGTTTAAAACCAGAGAGAGTGGATTCAGATTTAGCATATAGGGAAGAAAATTAAGGTTGTCACTAAGTGTTGCCTGTTTCCTTGAGTCATCTGGGGGTTTCTCCACTGAACAGTGGCAACAGAGGAAATGCCCTGATTAGGACCAAGGTCCTCTCTTCTCTCCTCCCTGCTTACTGGCATTGCTGGGAACTTTCACAAGTAAAGCAAGCCTTCAGGTTACTGGACTGAAGGACTCCTATGAGTTGCTTTTAAGGCTCTTTCTGGTTTTGAGCACCACATTTCTCCCCACCTCAAGAAAATGAAAAGGAAGGGAAAACAGTTGGAATGATGCAAATTTCATTGCAATGTGTTTGGTTTAGTATCTCTCAAGCTCTTCAATCATGTTACCTTGCTTCGTGCTATGTTAGTCTCTGTCTGGGCAGTTAATGATGTAACAAAAAAAGAAATTGTCAAAGGATGCTCAGAGACACTGATGCAATGAAAATGAGAATCTGCTGGTGCATATCCACTACTCACTTGTGTTATGGCAGAGTCTGAAAATGAATCCATCTACAGAGCTTCATGTGTCCATTTTTTAAGAGCTGAGACTCAATTTATGTTCTTGGGACGCAAAAGGAGTTGGACAAGAGTGGGCTCAGGGATGATTCTAGTCCAAGAATGGCATCCTCAGACAGTGTGTACAACCTGAGCTCCATGGAGCCTATTCTTGCCCAGAAGATTTTGATAGCAGGTAGAGGTCAAGGACAGCTAATAGATCAGAGGCTGTAGTAATTGAATCCACTTGTCACCTTCATAATTTTTAGAAATGTGT
Organism: Atrichornis clamosus; assembly: GCA_013400975.1. Lineage (NCBI taxonomy): Eukaryota > Metazoa > Chordata > Aves > Passeriformes > Menuridae > Atrichornis > Atrichornis clamosus. The sequence continues at coordinate 10,680 of WBMZ01005804.1, forward strand.
GCTTTCAAATTCATATCATCATTAAGAAGATGAAGATTTCCAACAAGAAAACCATATATTTTATCTAATGTGGGTGTTTAAAGTAATATTGTGTGTACTGGTTCTTCAGAGAACAGGGCTACCTCTGCAAGCATAAATAAGACAAAGCACCCAAGGAATTTCTTCACTTACAGCCTGCACTGTTGCTTTTTGCCCCATTGTGTCTGGAGCACCATGTCTTTATTTGTGTATTTAATTTCTTTTATAGGATGCTCTGGGTCTTTTACTTGTTCCAATGGACATTTACAGAAAATACCCTTTTTGTTGGCACTTTCTGTGATTCACTAACAAGAAAATAAGTGATAAGTAGTGGTGAAATAAGCCATGAAAACTGAAACCCTGCTCTTACCTTGGAAGCAGTGTCTCTGTTCAGATGTACAAGCACAGCAGCAGAAGAAGCTATCACTTGAAGTTTTTTCTGATAAATGCATCTGTGAAGTCTTTTTCAGCAGTGTGGTTTGTTAAGGATTTAGGCATGTAATTATTGTTATGTTGGGTGTCTGTTGCACATGCAAATCTTTTATGAATCACTAAGAAAACAGAGTTTTGTCTGTCACATGCAACTTACACTCTGTCATCTAGTAACGTCTATAGGGAACATATTTCCTGTGCGTGCCTTGGCCCCTGAGCAGTGTGCTGGGCTTTTCTAGTGCCAAGCTGGAAATTTAAAATATTCTTCTTCTACCATGAGCAAAAAAAATTAGCAAAATTCTTAAAAGATATCACAAGGTATGAGATATTTTGTGACAACCAATGTTGACAAAAGACAATACAAATTTATTTCAGAGGATTAAAAGCTTGGGCAGAATCAACATGAGTTTTGGCTTGGGTAGGCTTTTAACTCTGAGAAGAAAATAATCCAAAATTCATATTGTGAAAAAGAGAAATCTAGAAAATGGTACGTGCTAAAGAAAGCCAGAAGGAACAGGGAGATTAAGCTGGCAATGGTAAGCAAAAGCAGAAAGAGAATGTCAAATTGGAAAGTATTTGAAAGAGTGGTAGGTCTGGGTCTTGATCAGGAGAAACAGTTGAGTCTGGACCTGACTAACACATGGTCACTACCTTCCTTAGCCAGCACCTAAGACAACCCAGAAGGATTTATGTGGGCCAGAATTAATATCAGGTCAATACAAAACTTTACATTGCTTTAATTATCAGCAGTAAACTGAGTTTTAGCAGAATAAATCAGCCTGTAGAGAGTGTCCTGGTGTGCAGGGAGATTATCTGTGCCCAGCCTAGTTTCTTTATAGCTAGCTAAGGGAAATAAAAGAAATAAGCATGAAGAATTTATTCTTATTTCTTTGGAGCTTATTTAAGCAAGAATGATGGCACCATATCTTAATATCATCTGTAGTTATTTTTTAACATACTGAATAGTCATTTTTGGTTTTATCAAAGGCTAGGTAGTTACTTCTCTTGGCTTTTTTTCAGGTTCTTTAGGTTTGGGGGTTTTTGAGGGGAGGAACACAGGTCTTCATATTTCCTTCCCCTTTCCAGTCCTTCAGTGACATTACGGGCCTATGCGTGGGAAGCAGTTTCCAATTTTGTTCCTGCAATCAGCTGTGGTTGCAGTGAAAGCCCTCAGGAGATCTGGCTACCTGATGCTCTCTGCACATTAGGCAGATAATTAACAATTACCGTTTGTGACTTTAGTTATTTATATATGCAACAGAACATAGCTGCAGTGAGGGTTTCTGGGCCTCTCAGAAAAATGTGATCCCAAAGTTGTTAGCATTTATATTTCTTGTTCATAAAATGTATTTGAAGTGAATCTGAATCAGGAATGAAGATCTAAAATTAGCTCATTGGGCCAATTAAACTTGCTGGTCCCTTGCAGGATGATTAAATGTACTCTCCAGGAGGAGAAAGGAAATTGCATCTTGCTGAGGACATGAAAGAAGTAGCCATGAAGTTTTTTTGAGAGGTTCATTCAAGAACACCGCTTCAGTGAAGGTTAATGAATAAAAAGCACTTTGCACAATTACATCTGCCCCTGCCTCATGCTGGGGACATTGTGATCACTGCAGTGGCATCCTTTTGTTCCGGAGAGGCTCCTTCCACCACCGTGCACAGCCCCAGGCACCTTCTTGAAGCCTTTATTTCAGCCAGGTGGGTTTCCTGCACTGCGACACCCACACGGATGAGCAGCATGTGGAGTCATTCCACCTCAAGCTGTGTGGTGGAAAAAGCCTCCTCCTGCATGTGTGCATGTCCCTCCTGTGTTTGGTGCTGCCTTGTATGTTTATCCTGGAAACCCACCCTAGCTCCCCATGCTGAAACCACTTAGGCCAGGGGTTCCCTGTGCCAGTGTGCAAACGCTTTTAGCCTGTGTGTTCTTGTCCATCTGGTGAGGCAGATTAGAGCCCAGGCTGCGTTTGAAGGTGAGCTCTGACCTGCCCACACTGCAGGAAGGCTGTCGATTGAGTCAGGGGAAAGGAGTTCAGTTGTTGTAATGTTCCAGCATGCTCCTACCAATTACTGGGCACGGGTTTTCCTCAGGCAGCTCTCTTCTTTCTGTTTTAGCCAGGAGGATTTTGAGGACCAAGCAAAAGGTTCCATGGCAAAACCTCCTGTATTTCCATAGCTGCTTCAACACTTTTCAATACATCAGGAGAAGCTTTCACAGGAACACCTGCCCTGACATAACTGATGGCATGTCCAGAACTACATGTCATGTCCAGGTCTCCTGCCTTGGTGTAAAGCTACTGTCCAAGCTCCTCCTCAGTCCTTCAAAAGTTTTGTGACAGCTCTTTACCCAGTCTCACAGGACAGATGTTCTGGGAACAACAAAGAATGAGGCTCTTGGAAACTTATCCAGAGAATGTGAAGAAAATTTTTATCTTCAACAATTCACATGCCTGCTTTTTCCTCATTCTTTGTTTGACAAATTGTTTTCTATTTACAGCCAGCACATTTTAATGCCTTCTCCCTCCCCCCAGCCTACTGGGTTCCTATTTTCTCCTTCTGACAATGTTACCATATGGTTCTATTATTCAGAGATTCCTCAACATGTATTGCAACAGTCCTGAAAAATAATTAGGTGCTGCTGTGGTGTAAAAACACATCTGTGATCAATGTCTTCCTCTGGAAATTATGGCATAAAATGTCCCAAGACATTTTTCTATCTTTTAACTTTCTCCCTGCCCTTTTCTGTCCCTCCCAGCTCCCAAAAAGTATTATAATAAAGGCAAGAAAGTCTGTGTGAACAGCTATTTTCATTTTCCTTCTTAAAAGCACTGCACAGTGTGATTGGTGGGTTTTTTTGAGCCATGACTAGGGAAAGAAATCTCTAGGGAGAAAAAGGTATATATTTAGACTCTGTACATTTAGAATAGAACTTAATTCTATGGTGATAACCAATGATTTACACCCTTTAATCCAAAAGTCCTCCTGTGCCCTGTGGGGAATACAACATATGTCCAGCAAATTGGTAACCGTATGCTTCAGTGAACACATGATCTCTCAGCCCTTCCCCTGCTTCATTCCATTGATGGTTCCATGCTAAAGTGCTCTGGTCTCACAATTCTGCCTTCATTGAAGTCTTTGTGAAGAGAAGCGTTATTTTCAGATTCCTTCTAGTATTGCACATTCTGTGTTTTTTGAAAGGTTTCAGGCAGTTGTTTTTGCTGGAGAATTTCACAAGTGAATTGATGAGTAAAAGTTTTCTCGGCTCAGATGAAAGACTCAGGCATATCTCCTACACAACTTTTTCTCCCAAGTGTGTATTGGCAAAATAAATTAAAATTGGGGTTATCAAAAGCAAGTTTCACAGAGGCTTTTCAAAACCAATTTGTTCCTAAACCCTTTTTTTTACCCCCTCATGATATGAGCCCTCTAGTGCTGCCGCTGAAACTGCAAAGATGCACTTTTGTAATGAAATAATCCTTCTTTGTGTATTTGGCACATGATGAAATAGAAAGAAAAAGGACACATATGTGTACTTTTTCCTCTTTGTGGCCACTTTTAAACAGAAATGCTATAGTAGAACAGAAATACTGGCTGAAAGATAAAACTAGTTCATGCAGAGGGGGACCAAATACATTAGCCTGCAGCTACCCTCCTCCAGCAGGAAAGATTATCCCAGATAAGCAACAGCACGGTAATGTTCAACAAATTAGCTTGACTGATGAACCCTGAACTCTTGTCAGTATTAATGCCTGCTAAGTTAAGCTGGCCCAGGCTATATTATGAGGACTTATCCTCAGAGGCCAATGCAATATAACCTATTTTTTGTTACAGATGTCATGTAGGAGGGGCTCTGGGTCTTTTTCAAAGATCCCAACAGACTTTTACAGATGGATTTTTTTTTCCCTAACTTGAATGAGTCATTGTACTGACAGTGACTGGAGGTGAGTGGCTTTGGTGGTGCAGTGGGCTGGTGCATCCTCTGCTAAGCTCTTTGCATAAGGTTGGACTTTGTTCTGTATTTGCATCATCTTGAGGAGCCTGCGGTGGCTCACCCCAAGACCAGTCTCTAGGCATTGCTGCAACAGTGGTAATGCAGGCAAGCCAGTCCTGATTACCCTCCTGACAGCATGGTGTCCAACAGTCCACTTGGCTGCATAACCCTTAGCCCCTTCCAAATTCAGACTTGGAAAGCCAGTGCCTGTAGGTCCTCTGTCAAGGGGTGCTTCTGAGTAAGCACAGCACTATGAAGGTTTACACCCACTCTTCCTCTGAGCAGCCAGGTGCTACTTGGTCATTCTGTGGAGATTTTCTCAGAGAGAGGTAAAAAAATGTAAATGTTGCAGACTGTCATGGCAGTGGAGTCAGCCTGCTGCCACTCAAGGGTCCTGCTGCAAAGTAGGATTCATGGACTGGTGGATGGCTGGGTTGTCACAGAAGTGCAGAGCTAGGTGTGCTGTGATGACAGCGTGCTTTCCAGGGTGTGAAAGCTGAGAAGCCCCTCTTCTGTGTCTCTGGCCTTTCTCGTGAAGGCAGCCTGCTCTTAGCACCAGCCTGCAACACAGCAGGGGACAGCAAAGAAAGGAACATGGCACAGGAAGTCAGCACAATGCCACCACCCAGATGATTGGGACAGCCTGGAGCGATGGGTGCCAGCTGCTGGGGTTGGTGGGCTGAGACATCCAAGGGGACACCAATGGGCATCTAAAGTCTGGAACTGAGCTTTGATTTAATGTGTTTTAACTTGCTGAAGAATGGTTTAACAGTTAAAGTCTTTAAGAGATTTGGAAAGTGAGGTGCGGGAGAAAAATCACACACTTTTCTGACTCTTCATTACCTCCCTTATCCTTTCATCCGTGGGCATTTCTTTAAGCCATAGAGAAAAGCATTTACTAAAAAAGAAAAACACACCTTAAATATTTACTGATATGTGTTTGAAAACCATCTGGAGTGAGTGGTGTATTTGGTGTTGGATGTGAACTCTCCTGGGATGTCAGAAAAGGGATAGGAAAAGTTGGTGCTCTGGTTTTACTGCTTGTCTATGGGCTCCCAGTGCTTCTGAGGTACAAGAACAAAGATCAGCCTTTTCTTTCAGCTCCAGCATCTGCTAGAAGGGGCCTTAGAGATACAGTTCCCATGAGGAAGAGAATATTTGTCCTGTCACAATGTCAAATTCTTTTCTCCTCCTCTTCCCAATTTGGCATGGTGCTTGCATATCTCCTTCCCCAGGGTACTTGCTTGGTTTCAGTTGCCTAAGGGGCAGATTGGGAGACAAGAAATCAAGATTTTTATTCTTGCCTCTGCCAGAGTATTCTTGTGACCTTGGGCAAACAGATTTCTGTGCAAGACTGAAAGAATCTTTTATATAATGCAGGCAGTCATTCTCTATTTCAGAGCAGTATGAGAAAGTTGATTCACATTTATAGGATTCAGACCTGAGCTGAATTTGCTTAGACTGGTTAGGGGAATCTGAGGTTGAGGCTTGAGTTCAATCTGTTCAGTTCATTTTTGAAATTCTTTCAGGGAAGCTGCTCAAACTGAAAAATCTTCCCAGCAGATAGGCTAAAATATCTGTGTTTATTCTGGAGGAGTAACACCAATAGTGTAAATGTATCTATATATATAGATAGTTATAAAAAATCTCCAGAAATGTGTAGACTTCAGTGGAAATGCTATTTTTGTTACAGGAAAGGCTCAAAAAGAAAATATCCCTGGAAAGCTGTGCTGTTCATTGAATATTGCTGTGTGTCTTTGCTTCTCATCTACTAGCTGGAAAGAAGTGGCAAACAAAAGCCCTTTTGTAATGAAAATCACCCACCAACCTCTGCCAACTGTCAGTCAGAGAAACAATCAGTTTGAGAGCCAGATGTGCCACCGACCAAAAAAGGGTATGTGAGATTGGGTTAAAGGACAGAGAAAGAAATTTGCTCTCATAATAGTCCACCACAACAGTGCAAAAGCAGCTCTGCCAGCACTGCTCCTCTCTCCCATTAAGAGAGTTGATGTGACCATCTGGCTTTCGCTGGGTTCAAGTTTTCATGGGCACCGTTCCCATCAACACCACAAAACGGAAATAATTTGTTCCCAGACCTGATTGCAACACAAGTTGTAATTGAGTCCTTGACTGTTACAGTCTAGATTGGGCCACAGGCTAATTTAGGATGAACCAAGAATATAGATGGGAACAAATATGACAGAGGAATGTCATAGGTTGAAACTAAATCCGGCCACAGCTCATAAATGAAAAATTGAAATAAAAAATCCCCAGCAGGCACAGAGGGGTTTATGAGACTATCCTTGTTCACATGATGCAATCTCAAGGTTTAATGCCACCAGGAGTAATGACTTTTCATCACTTCCTTTCACCTCCCTGATGTCATCTGCTACTTTTGGGAACTTGGGGGTCTCTGATGAAGCTGCACCCTGCACACGTGTGTCCCACAGCAGCTTCGAAATGGGAACTGAAACAATGGCAAGTGCACTGAATTGAGTTGAAGGGGACCTTCCAAGAAAGCAGCTGGTTGCTTTAGGTGTATCTGGGAATCATTGGAATAACATCATTTGATACTGATGCTGTAGTTCAGAGACTGACTTCAGGCTATTCAAACCAGTCATCTGCTCAGCAAGCCCAAAATTACAGAGCCATGTGCTTAGTTTGCCTGAATGGACAAGCAAAAGGAGTAATCACAGTGACAGTCAATTACTGCACCAGACTAGGTTTAATAGAGTAGGGCATCAACAGGGACATCTCCAGTGGTTTTTCAGCATTTACTGGAACAGTGATAATTTTGAAGCAGGAAAAATATTTTACAATAGAATTAATTCCCTTTTATCCTCGGTTAAATATGTACTCCATAACAATGTTGTAGGTATTATGTAATGCAGGGATACTTTTGTCCACACACACCCTGGTGGCTGGCTCAGGATTCCTGCTATCCAGTAATTTCCAAATGCTTTATTTGGCATGCCAATTCACAGGCCTTCTTGCAAGGTGCTCCTCTGACACAGCCTGGTGTCCTGCTGTAGGTGTCAGGAGGATGTGGTACAGGTGTAAGTATGCTGATCAGGTGGGTGGGTTGTTTCTGTTTTCTTTTTCACCTGGAGAGTTGCAAAGCTGCTTGTGACTATTCTGCTGTTCTGAGAGGAATTTCTTTATACAACTCAATTTATTCCCTCCCTGCTCTGCAAACTGTGCCTCTCTGCTGGCTACTGATGGGACTCCACCAGGGGACCGGCTAATGCAAAAATGCAAAAAAAATGTAATCTGCCTGTATAGGGGTGCCCTGGGTACTTTTGGGATTCTTAGTCATCACAACATTCAGTATTTTGCCACACATAACAAGGGAAGAGTTGCTGATAAAATCACTTTCTCAAGGATTGTGTTTAAAAGCCATTTTTGTTGGCTGCAGCATTAACTGCATCATCTTTGGGTTTTGTTCCATTACCCACAGATATCAGATATGTTCAATTCCTTTCCTGCTTTCCAAAAACATTGATCAAAACAGTTCTGTGAGGCTGAGCTGGCCATTGCCCAAAAGTATTATATAAGGGCTGTACAGCTTCTGACAAAAACAGCGGAGTATCTCCATCAAGCCCATAACAAGCTACAGACATATTTCTTCCCTCTTTCTCTCCGCAATTCCTCTCTGCCTCAAAAGAAATTTCTTGATATTTCCCATTGATGAAGCAATAATGTCCTGCTCTTTACAAAGTCAAAAAAACTGTTTGTGACTGACTATAGCACAAAAAACAGGCTTTTAAAAGATAATAATACTTTAGTGCAGCTACATACAGGACAAAAATTGTTTGAGGGAAGCAAGATGCCAGAATTAGAAATTCAATGCCGGAAAACAGCATGCATTTCCTGTCACTGTGATGTTATTATATAGAAAAGACTGCTGCCAGGCCAGCTCTTCTTTGTCTCTCTTTGATAAATAGAGAGAATCTACCCAAATATCAGCCCTTCTCCATATCAATTCAGTGATCTTCTTAGTAACTTGTAAATAACTGGCCCTAACAGACTTGCTCTGACATAGCCAACATGTAAATAAGTGCTTTCTCTATAAACTTCTACATGGTTCATGGTGTAAGACCAAACCACTCCTTCATTTGCCATGTTGCTACCTCAAGTCGTGATTTGGGCAGCCTAATGACTAAATGGGAGAGATTGCCAGGCTCTCTTGGTGTTGCAGACCAGATTGACTCAATATTCATGGCAAAATCAGGGATACAGCAGATCTCCTTCTCCTTCAATGGCATGAACTTGGATCACTCTCAGAATGAACCCCATTTGTGTTTCTATTCTCCTGGTTTAGAACACAGAAATTATCCCGTGTTCAGACTTGAAACATGTTTTAATAGAGAAGTTCATCTTGCTTATCCTGGTACTAAGCTTAGTAACCTCTGTGTGTGTTTCTTTTGGGGGGGGTTTTGAGGGGGTTTTTTTAAGCACATTCCTCAGATATACATCCTTGTATTCCTTTTGAAAATCCACAGGCGAAGAGTCCAACTCTATCATGCTTAATGCAGGCACAGGTGATGCAAGAGTGAAACTAAAACATCTGCAAATCAGCTGTCACCTTTTTGCCCAATTGAGCAGATGTATCAAAGTTCATGGAACATTGGGGAAGGTTGTTATTAGCATTTGGATCTGAAAAAGATGGAAATACTGGGTCATGTCAGTGGTTTCTTCACCAAGTTCTGACCTGGAGATAGGCCTGGACTGAATATTTTATCCTTTTTCTTTTCCAGTGTTTGTGAAAGCACAGATTCCAAATTGTACTAACATCCTTTCAAATTAAAATATAAAACATTTACAAATCAAAAGTCCAAATTCTTAAATATGTGATGGGTTATAAACCACGTAAGTAATAGCATGCCATTGCTTTCTGCCAGTCCAGTGAATCTTCTGGATGGGGTGAGTCAGACAGTGGATGAAAGTTGAATTGGTACCTTGTCTCTCTGGACAGAGGTTTGGAAAAAGCACTTATGTTCACATGCTGCAGTGAGGAAATTGTGGCTCTAGGGACAAGCAAAGCTGGCCATTTCAAGTCACTCTCCCATGACTTGGCAGTTGAAAGCTGAGTTTCCACACTGCCGGGAACTGCCTGTGCCCTTTGCACCGAGTGGCATCTGTGTTAGGGGACTGGAGGGAAATGTCTGAATGACTCCTGAGTCTCTGCTGGGAGAGACCATCCCGTCGGGGTTGAGATATTTGCTAAAAGAACGTCCCACGTTCAACTGGTGCTTATTCTGCTGCACAGGGAACCCCACAGGTAGAGGGCACCAGGCTTAAGTCTCTGAGTGTTTACAGTATTTCTTTATGGTTTATGTTTGTTTCGCTTGCAGCTTTCCCTTCTACAGAGGATGAAGTGTTCATTTGGGAAGGATCTCTCATATCAACAGGCAGATTTAAGCTGTGGTCTTGCATGGCCAGTGAACCAAGGTGGGCTGACTTGAGGCTGATATTCTTTTCAGAAATACAGAACACTCATGAGATTATTTGATGTTGCTCAGATGAGTGGAATAGCGGTACCACTCCCACATTCTCTAAAATTAAACATTCATAAACCATAATCTCAGAAACTCATTACTGGGATGTTCAGTGTTTCACGGCAGCCCAGATTTGCAGAACTGCATGCATGGATATCCACCATAGTGTTTGCTAAAAAGGAAAAATCTGCTGTCACAGAGCTTCGTCCACTAAAATTTAATGGCCTGTACCCTCATGTGGCCAGAAGGAATTGTGCAGTATACTGATTTGCGTATTTTAATGTATATTTATATATATCATTAATCCTGAAATATTATTGTCTCAGTAAATTTAAATAAACCATGCTATAATTTATTTTTATTTGTATCATATCAATGCTGAGGACCCCAGTACATACAAAGCAGGTTGTTTTGCAACTGATGAAGCAAATATCTATTTTTATTATGTCTGATGGATGCAGAATGAACTTTCAGTAAGAAAGGTCAGTATTCAGTCATGTCACCTTACAGGTGGTGCTGTTATGTTGCTACTGCCGTTCAGTTTCTGGTTTCCTCTGCATCATCTTCAGTTTCACATGGAAGTTCAGCACTGAGGTGAGCGTGCTCAGTAGGGATGCTGAGCATGTACTCTAGCAAGCTGTTAAAATTTAAACAGATTCTCTAGAGTGCTTGGAGTGTGGATTTATGCTTTAGGCTTGCACTGTGGTCAAAAGCAGCAGTCCTGTCCCTCCCTGAACATCTGGCTACATCTTTGGCTACATCTTCCTGCCACCTCCATTCTTGGTCCTGGCACTTGGGATGGGGAGCAAGATTAGTTTCTGCCTGTCCCAAGACTTTTCAGGATTTTGGTTTTCAGCTGGATCAGCAGTCCAATTTGGCACTGCACCTGACCCTGTGATGACCACTACCCACAGAAGAGAGCTGATGGCAATCTATGGCAGGGAGGCAGCAGACTCAGAGTGGCTTAAACTGACGATGGAAACAAATCCTTTATTGAAAGCTGCTAGTCTCTGTTAGTGCTGGTTCTCCTTCTACCCATGTTACAGCCATCCTACCTTTGAGTCCTTGCTGGATATCCTGCTTGGAATTGTTTGCAAATTCTTCCCTCTCACTAAGGTCCAGCTTTAATGCAGATCAAGCCACCTTATGGAACCAAACGGAGACTCCATGTTTCATCTGATTAGATCTATCTGGGGGTTTACACTACACCCTCACTCTAAGGTTTCACTTCTTGCTTTTCATTCAAAGGAACTACAAAACCCGAAACAAAAGTTATTTGAAGCCACAATAGTTCCCCTGCTATCTTTTTGCTTTTGGTAGCAAAGGCATGCAAACTCAGTCTCTGAGTGGTGCTGAACGTCATGATCGACTTTATTCAAGAGGCCTTTAGCAAACTTAACAAGCCAAGGTGTAGGTTGGGCCCAAAGCTGGCAATGCAGCTGTGGGTGTTGTGTTCTGTGGTGAGATGTTTGTGATTTTAGGGATAACTCCTGCACTGGGGTTTGCTCTCCAGGTGCTGCTATGTGTTTCTAAGGTACGTTGGCTAGATGGCGCTGGGACACACTTGTGTCCTGCCAGGAATGGGGCTGTCTTAGGATCAAGTCAAAGGATTGTTTTAGGGTGAAAAAACCAAAATCTACACTGTTTTTCAGTGCAGACATGACATCATGAGTATCCCATGCAGGGCTGGAGAGGCAATCTCTGCTATTTGTTGTATTCTCCAAGCCCTTAGATTTGGGACAAGGTGCTTGTGAAATGCATGATCACTCAAGGTGTCTGCTGAGCTGGTGTGGGGGTCTGTCAGCAAGTCTGCACAGGATGTCCCTTACAGGGTCACCTGGTGGGGAATGGCTCTGCTTCTCTTCTGGGTGAGAGGACAGTGTGAGCAATATGTCTTTAGTGAGACTGCTGTTCTTTGAAGAACTGGGAAGCATGATTTAGGGGAATTAGTAGACTTACCTCATTCTTGATATCCAGGGTGTCTCATAAGCAAAGTCTGAGCTCTGCGTTGTTCGCAGACTGAGAACTGAAATAGGAAATATCTCTTCTGTGGTTGCTTTTATGAGAAGAGCCCTTTTAAGGTTTTCTCGTCAACCGAAGCTATACAGAGCTGCAATAACTGTGAAAACACTTCATCTCTGTTCTGAGGATGTTAGAAGATTGTACATGTTTTGTGTGACCTTTCATTGACTGCTGAAAGTCCCAGTGCCATCTGGCAGTTGAGCTCCAGCACAGGTTATCTACGCTGGTTTCAGCCACTCAGTGAGGCCCCATGCAGTTTCTGAGCTCGAGCTGGCCTCTTCCACCAGACAGCATCATGTAAGGAAACGAGATCCATTCAGGGCCCTATAAAACTATGCAAACTGGGAGAGGACCTCTAAGAGTCCTTACAAGGCATCTCAGTTTTTTTTGCTTGTCACCTCTCATCCCTTTTGGATGCCGTTTCCTGACATTATGCTTGTCCCCAGATGCAGATGTGTTGGTTGCATGGCACTGCACAAGGGAGGGCATTTGTTTCCTCCCTGACAGCTGGAGTATGTCTATAGCCTGCTTTGAGGCTCTCCCTCTGTGACTTATTTCTCTCCTGAAGGATTTCCACTGGTAACTCACAACATTTTGTTTAAAGGGCCTATGACGACCATTGTTTTGTAAGTGTCTTTCACTTGCTGTGTCCTGTCCCTCTCTCTTCCAGCAGCTGTGAGCAGACAGCAGAACTGTTACAAACTTCTTCCACCAGAAGGTCTTTCTTATACCTATCCAACATCTCCAAGTTCCTGTGGGAAGACACACCTCCAAGCACAGATTAAATCAACAGCTGAAGAACTTTGAATCTTGAGCAGCTATTTCTCTCTATTAGAAAGTTGGCTGAGAGAGGAACTGAAGGCAGTCAATGAGCAGAACTGACTCTGGTCTGTATCCAGGCCATGACAGCTCTGTGTTTTTTCAAAATCACTCTGCTACAAACAAGTAGTAGAGAGTCTCTAGGGCAAAAGACAGCATTTCTTTCACGGCTATTCATAGTTGCTTGGGACTTGCAGGCCTGCAGCAATTAAGTGTCTTAATGTTGGACTCCTATGAGTGCTTTCTGGCACCTGCCTCTCTTAGGAGCTGTGTGTCTTCAAAGGCTGAGTAAGTCAGACAGGAGAATAGCTAATTGGGCATGACTAGAATTAGCATGAAAAGCTTAGTAAAGGAAATGGCATTCCTTGTGGGGATATCCATGAGGCAGCACTGCGAAGGAAGCGGTTGAAAGCTATGAAACTTGTGTCACAGCAGGCTGAGTTGAGCAAAGCACTGAGGCAGGGAATGGTCATGGACTGCTCACAGATGACCCCCAGGTCCAGTGGCCACATGAAAAATCCTGCAGCCCCGTGAAATCCTCACCTTCTCACTGGCCTAGCAAGACTGGCAAGCAGAGATGTTCTTCAGAGTTTGGGTACAGCTTAAGTCTATCACTAGGTGATCCTTCTGGACTCATCAGCAGGGAGTGCCTCTGCCTCAGTTCAGCCCACGCCCTGGCAGAAGGGTTAGGGTCAGTTGTTAACCTCTGCTGGCCTGCACTCCTCCAGAAGGCTGAGAGGCACAGGCTGCTGTGTATATGAAATTCTCAGTCTCTGAGGAAAAGGCACTGCCCAGACCAACCATTGCAGCTCTCCCACCCCCAGTTATCCCACAGCTTTGTTCCCACGTTGTAGCAGTGAAGAGGAAACAGTAAGCCTGACCAAAGGCATTGCTGTTACTTAGTCACTTCAACCACCACACTCCTCCTTCCAGACTTTTGTGGAAAGGTGGATTTTTCTGTAAATCTTAGCTTTTTAGTTTTCATCCAGCACACAGAGAAGCTCACCAGCTGTGGGACCTGTCTTTTGGGTGGGCGTGCTCCTTCTTTCATCTGCAGGTCAGAGATTGCTTCTAAAATCTGCACATGTAATGAACCAGACAAGTTGTGGGGTTTTTTCTTCATGAGGGAAGGGAATTTTACCAGAATAATTATACTTTATGTTACACTTATCTTTTCACCCTATATGAATTTTCTTATTTTGAAATAAGTGTGTCCAAATAGAGCTATACTGGTATTTTTAGTAGTATAATTATGTTAATAAATTCTGGGTGGAGACCAGCTTTTAGACACCAATGTTATTTTGTAGGATGAAAAGCATTGTTACAGACAACCATTATCTTCTGATTGCTACCAATCTCATATTGAATTATTCTATTACTTATTTTCACAGTATCACTTTCTCATATTCTTCCAGAGTCATCTTTAATTATTTGAGGCCCCAAGATCCTTTTTCCCTGCCTCTCCCTCACATCTGAAATACACAGCTTTCTTTTACAGGCTGAAGTTTTTGATAATCACAAGTGCAATCTGAACGGCAGTTCTGAAAAGCAAGTGCGGAATTTCATTACACACGAGGCCCTTCAGACAGGGTATACAACATGTGGCTGTCCCCGCAAGCCCAGCAGCACTGCACTTAACAATTTAGGCTCAGCATTATTGTCAATATATTTTGCAGATGGCAACAGCTTATGCCATGTGAGAGGGAAGGGACACTTCCTAGCAGAGTGCCCTTATGTACAAGCTTAATAAACAGACCTGTAGAAGGACTCTGTCCTTAATTAGAATCACAATTCCCCCCAGGATATTGATGCAGGCTGTGCTTGCAATGTGTGCAAAACCACGACTCTTGGAAATAGGTTTGGTAAAGAAAACAAGAGACACGCGGCATCCTGAAACTCTCCACCTGAGGAAAAATCAATGTTGCTTTCCTTGAAGTGCTTACAAAGATCAGCACCCAGCAGCCAGGAAACCTTACAAAAGGAAAGAGCAATAATTTAACAGATCATTAAATGTATTCCATCATGGACATAAGGCCTGTTTAGCTGGGCTGTGTACACGCAAATTACTGCCCAGCAGTGCCCAGTGCCTGTCAAGGGTGGGTCTGCACAGTTCCCTTGCCCAGGCTTAAGTGATCCTGAGATGGTCCCTGCTAATGCATCTGAATGGCTTCAGGAACCCAGCAGCCCTCAGCTCTCTGGTGAGGCCGAGGTACCCTATGACTGCATCTGACCACGTAGACACTTCCTGTGGTATGGCACAGGCTGTGCTGGCATCTGTGTGCCTGCACAGCCTGTGATGACTACAGCCAGAAAAGACAAGCAAAGGATTTCATATTTTTTTGAGAGGCAAAGGCTTGTGCATTGTTTCACAGTCGTCTTATTTCCCATCCATTCCCCTTGGTGAGTGTGGAGCCCTGGGCTGGGAGCCTGCCCTGCACATCCAACTGGTTCCCAGTATGCAATCATATCATCCTTGGCATATTTTTAGTGAGAGGAGAGGCAGTTCATAGGAAAGCCATAGGGTCAGTTGTCTGATGCTAAAATTCTTGTGAAACAAAGATCCAAAGTTTCAGTTACCCAAAATTCCCTGCTTTTTTCCCAGCTATATTCACTGGCCTCAAGGAAAGTTTGTTACTGCTCTCCAAAATCACGCTTCCCAAAGGACAAAGATCTTCCCTCCTCCTAATAGCATCTACAAAAAGCCCACTTCAAATAAAGGAGCTTTATAAGGGAGCCACTAGGAAACTGAGCAGAATAATTTAAATCTTACTCCACCCTGTGATCCATGTGGGAGCTGCTAGGCTTCACAACACTTGAAGGTCAGTGCTGGTGCCATTTCTTCCAAGAGTCAAGCAAAAAGCATTTCTTTTCAACAGAAGCCAGCAGACAGAACCTCAGTAAGAAGCTGTTGCACACTGGGCTATTCTCAAGAAGAGAGATGCCTTTCTAAGAACCAAGTCTCATCTGCCCAAGGGCTGTCCTGACAACCAGACTAGAGTCTGCTTTGTGGAAGAAGGGGGTGTGCAAGACGAGCTTTTGATCCATCTTGCTGGGAGTTTGCCACACTGCATAAATTAATTCACCACTGAGCCAGACTCGTGCTTCTGCAGCCCAGTGGCTCAGACACTTGCATGAAGGACAGAGGTGCCAGTTTCAGTGACTGCTTCAGGCCCTTAGACAGGGCTGGGAGAAGTGGTGGTACCGGAAAAGGAAAGCAGATTTTAGCCTAGGTCCATATTGTGAATCCTGGGGTTATTGTATTTGGCCCAGTTGTGTATCTGCTGAAATAGAGCTGGGCTCAAAATGAAAGGCGAGAGGAGTCGTGAGGGGAGCCCACCACCTCAGCAATAGAAATGACAATAAACAATGGTTTTTTCTTCCCTGTTACAGGTTTTGCAGGATGTCCTAATTACCTTGACATTATTAGTGCGGAAGTTGTGCTCTATCCACCCACTAAGTACAGGAAACATGCCCAGTGTGTAATTCTATCCTTCACCTCACATGCCTCCGATGGGCTGGAGTCTCAGAGGAAGCTGAATAGCCTGGAAGGGTTAGCCAGAGACAGAGAGAAATTAACCCTTTCATTTTCATTCCCTGTCCATTATTTTCTGAAAGTAGTGTTGGTGGGTGAAGCACAGGTGGTGCCATAGAGAGGTTGTTTACTTCCAGGTTTAGAGAAACCCTGGAATATTAGATCCACCAGTTTCAAGAATCACAAGGGGTGCTTGTTGTGCAGCCTGTTTGCTTCAGATATATCCAGTAAATAGTGGAAATTTATTATGGTTTATTTGTTACTTGTTACTTATTATCATGTCACCAAGACTGAAATCAAGGTTGGAGACTCATCACATCAAACTGGGAACAGACTCTGCACAAAGTAAAGAGTTTGCAGTCTAATACATGATACATAACACATGAAAGAGGAAGAGCTACAGAAGAGGGGCTGTGGTCATTGTCTTTATCTCCTAAATATGCAAAGTTTTAAGAAATATTAATAGTCAAAGGAGGCCTTGCCATTGTGATCTGATTATTTCCTCTCTATGCCCTGGCTGGAAAAGGTGTCCAGCGAAGCAGCAGCACATGGAGCCTCTGTTTATTCTGAGTGGATAGGTACAAACCCACCTGGGGTTCCATGTGTGAGATGATCAGAGGTATTTGCACAGTAAAGGGGTGGTGGAGTCTGGGTAGCTGGTAAAAGAGCAGACACAGATGGAGAAGGGAATATGGAGAGGCACAGTATAAGAACAGATGAATTCCTTAGGTGTGGATATGATGTTTGAGTTTTGGAAAGGGAAACAATAGGAATATATTCGTTAAGGCAAGAGAGGCCACAGAACAACAAGCAAGAAAACTGCAAGTTAAACACAAAGGTTGAGTTGGCTTGTGTGCATTTCAAATGCTGCTCTAATTTGTATCTATAGGAGAACAAGGATTAAATGGAGATAATCTCTTTATAATGGTTTAATTGGTACAGGTGAGTCAGCATCAGGATTGTATAAGTGTAGAAATAATTGTTTAAGTAAGTCATAGCAAAGGGATTGAAAGAAATACTGGAGAGTAGAGCAAGATATACCCATAGAAATGTTTATTGCCTATTATAGCCACTTGGAAAGGGGTAAAGAGAGAGTCAGAATAATATTGCAGTGTCTTATTTGCACACAGTACAGGAACACAGAGTCCCTGCACAAGAAAAAAGAATTGCCCACATTTATATTATAGAGTGAAAAAGAGTTTTGCCTTTCGCTGTTCATCCATCCTTGATTGTCCATGAAGGAATGGACAGGTTTATACATTTTGTGCATATAGCTGTGAAGTGTCATTGCAGTGCTCTGAAGTTTTCCATCTGTGAGGGGTTTGCAAGGGCAGGGATGCTTTTCATGTTCCATTCTGAGGACAGCCATAGGAGGGGCTTGCTATGCAGGAGACTTGGCTTTTGCTCTCATTTGTTCTGCATTTCCCATTCAGACATAAAAATCATTCTGCTTGAAATTAGCCATCTGGTCTCTGTGATTCAGGACAAAACTACAAAAAAATCAAGATAGATTCTCCTCTCCCTACTCATTACTGTGTACTTGAAAATTACAGTCCACTCTGAAAGCAGGTTTTTACTTGCATTTAACATTTCCCTGAAATATTTGCTGTAGTAAAGTAGGAAATGAGGGAGGGAGAAAATGCAAAAGTCCCAAAGCATTATGAATCCTGAGAACTTCAGATCTGAAAGTGTTAT
Organism: Atrichornis clamosus; assembly: GCA_013400975.1. Taxonomy (NCBI): domain Eukaryota; kingdom Metazoa; phylum Chordata; class Aves; order Passeriformes; family Menuridae; genus Atrichornis; species Atrichornis clamosus. The sequence continues at coordinate 28,684 of WBMZ01005804.1, forward strand.
GGTTGAGTTGTTTGTGGCTTAGAGCTTTTTTCAGGAGCAATTTCACAAAACTAGACATTAGGTTTACATGAAATGCTCACTTTGAAACCATGATTTGGATGACTTGTGGTGTTATGCTTTGTGGGTGGCTTCTTTGTTTATTTGTTTCCTTAGAAAAAAAATAAGAATTTTTTATTCATCCCACTTGAAAAGATTCATGTTAGAAAATTAAGAACTTGATAGAAAAAGTGTAACATTTCTGAGCTTACTGAATTCCTCTGTTATGTTTTCCGTATCTCTGCTAATAATGAAAGTAAAGATGCTTAGAAAAGGGGGAAAAGGGGACAACTTGCTTTTATTCCTCTTTTTCAACTTTAAAAAATATCCCAGTATTGTTTTGAGAAACCTGCAGACTAAGCACCTTCAGATGATTCAGCTGACAAACTTATTTCCGTTTTCAAATGTTACTATGAAAGGAAAAAATGCAGTTTTCTGGTTGCAAACTTCTTTAAGGGACAACTGACTCTTGCTTATTTTGTAATATTTGTATTTGCATTTGGGATCAATTGCTCCTGTCATCAAGTGGCTGGCAGAACTGGAATAACAGGCTACTTTCTGCCAGCTCCTTTTACTGATTTGACAGAAAGGGCTGCTGCAACTGTGTCCTGGAGAAGCACAGGTCACATTTGTTTTCCTGCTCTTCCCTTCCAGCAAAATGGAGATCACAGGAACAGGTGCTGAGGAAGTGGTGTGAGGAGGTGACATGGCAGCTTTTGGATGGCACCGTATGAGTGCCCTGGGATTATCCTCTAATTGATGCCTCTGGACTGGCAGAAGATGATGTGGTGCAGGAACAGGAGCATGGAGGAGGAATGTAGGAGGTTTTGAAGGTTGATAATGCCTTCCATGAAGCCTGGAGAGCAAGTGTAATAGGTTTCAACCAGAGACCAGGGAAATAATACTTTAAAGCCAAGCAAACAACTGAGTGACCCAGGAAGGATAATTAGCAAAGCTGAACAAGAGCAAGGTGCACTAAAGCCCAACTTGCACTGTGCTTTGACAGAGACTGGCTTAAATTTCTCCACTTCAATGTATTGTGGGACCTGTTTGAGCTGCCAGATCTGAACAAAATCTAGTTAGGATGTTTTAGCACAGATCAAATTAAATTCCCCAATTCCCCCTCCTATGACCATTGCTGTGACATTTACAGCATTGAGGTAAATTGTTATTTTGTTTTAGCTTCTTCTGTATTTCCCTCATTGCTGTGACATTTACAGCATTGAGGTAAATTGTTATTTTGTTTTAGCTTCTTCTGTATTTCCCTGGAACCTGGCAAGGGGAGGGAGCATCTTTAGGCTAGTAGTGGGGGAGCTAACTTTCCAGTAAAGCCACAGGGAGTCAAATAAGTCCAAATTGCTGTTAGTCACCTCAGGATCAGATCAGCCAGTGGCCATTTTGGAAATCCACGGAGGATTTTTTTTCCGAGTCTCTCTCCCCTGCAGTGATTAAGTCACAACCTGCTCGTGGCTGACTGATGGAGCTGCACAGGCTGGGCTCAGCACTGGCTCCTCAGAGACTGACACATAAACAAGAACTACAAGATTTCACTACTGCCTTACCAAAACTAGATCCTCCCACCCCTCTTCATAGCTGCCAAATGCTTGAAAATGTTAGAAAAAACCAAACCAAGCCTTGACATATATGCTGATCTATTTACTAGCAATTTATCTCCCAAGAAGAGCACTTAACAGGCATGCAGAGAGACTGGAGAGTCTTCTCCTGGTTGGGAGCGAGATTCCCTATTGCTGGATTTTATATCTTCCCTTAGCCATGGTCTCACTCTGGGGAATCTCTTAAGGATCGGATTCTGAAAAAGGTGGAGAATCCTGTTAAATCAGCACTTGTATAAAAGCCTGGCCCTGAACATTGTGCAGGGTTGGGGGTGGAGTGTGGTACATGACAGTGAGAAAGCTGTTTTCCCTCTCCTCTTTAGGGACTGGACTGCAGAGCATCCAGCTAGTCTGCATTGCAGTCCAGCAGCTGATGGGTGTGTGGGGCTGTGCTGTTTTGAGCTGCTGTGGGTTAAACTGAGCCCCATAGAAACAAAAGCCATTTCCTCCCATCGAACCATGGCCCCCCACCTGACACATCCCCTCTGTGGTGATAAACTCCCCAGGTCTCCTGCAGCCAGGCTGTCTTGGCCCACTTATGTCCTTCACCTGCATGTGGACAGCTGATAATGGAGTTAACTATGTGCTCCTATTTTTCTCATATTAATCAATTCCTGCCTCCTCCCCTATCAGCTTTTCCTTTGTCGTCATCACATTTCCCACTCACTGTCCTCCCTAGTCCCAGCCCTCTATTTATCAATATTCTGCTATTTTTAGGTGGCCCAGAAATGCATGTTATAGCACTGGTACCACGAGAGCTGCAGGGCGCATTTTTCTGTGCTATTGATGTCCTTCTACTCCCTGCTGTGAAAATATCTCCTTCTCTGGCATTTTCAATATGTAATGTTGGTAAGGCAGAAACATCTTCTTTTGTTCTGCTTTTGACCAGTCCTCTTTCCTTGCCATTAGGGGAGAAAGTGATGGCTTAACAAGAAGCATGATGAAAGCAGAAGTGGGTTCTCACACCTTGTTTGTGGTGTCTGGGGTAGATGGACTCAGAACAGGCCAAGCTGGCCACTGAGTACACTGGCCCCAAAGCTGACAACTGGAAATAATTGTGCTTGTTCTTTCAGGGCGTGTTATGCTGACTGCCCTAAAGGTGGTCTAATCCCACAAGGCTCAGGAATGTAGAGAAGAACAGAGAAACCTCAATTAAATTGTTGCAGAAGTAGGTATTTTCAGTAATAGTAGTAGTAGTATTTCTTTTCTTATAAAAGACACGCATTGTAACGTAACCAGCTTCCTTACTAGTGGTATTAAGGACAGCTGAGATCAGAATAATTATTTTTAAGTAGACCATATGGTCGCTTTTATGTCTGAGCGTGGTTCCATTGCTGCTTCCATTTCATCCACTCTACTGAATTTTGCTCTTGACTTCTCACACAGTTTAGGCTAGCAGTCCTGGGGCTGTTGTTTGGGCAGGTTAATTGTTAAAATCTGCCCTTCCAGCCTCATCTAGCAGGAAAGGTTACTCTTATGCATGAGCTTGGCTGCTGGAAGCAGAGCTGGAGGCTGATACTTCACTGCCTGCACAGGCATTACCAACATGGTTGTTTTGAAATTTTTTTCATATTCTTTTCTAATCCTATTCTGTTCTAAACTACACCTATGGGAAAAGTATTTGAACTTGGGCTTTCCTTAGGGATGTTACACAGAGCTGGTCATGCCTCTTCTTCAACTGAAAAGCAGAAAATTCCTTTTCAATTGAAAAGTCAATGGGATGTAGAGGCTTGACAAAACTTCACACACTTTATTAAATGTTTCTCAGCAAGATACAAACCTTTCTTCCTTATTGCTGTTAGACTCCTGCCATAGCCATATGGCACACAGACACTTTGATCTAGTGTTAATCTGTTCTCCCCCATGCCAGCACTAGTCCTGGTGCAGCCCTGGGGCTGTGGGGACACAGGGTACCACTGCAAGGAAGCCTGAAGGAGGAAGCCAGGAAGAGGGCAGGCACTGCCTGTCTTGCTCAAATATCTGCAATTTCAAGTGGCCATTCCCTCAGCACAGCCTAAAGGTGTTTTGCACTTGTCATGGTGCAAGGCATTTTAGCAGCTACCCATCATCAGAGAAACCATTTTTTCCCCCCAAAATCCTGGTCATTGTCCAGGATTTCTTCCACCTTCTCCCACCATTTACAACAGCTCTGGTGCTCCTTGAATGCTTTGGATGAGCTAGTTAAATTGTTGTGCAAGAAAATATCTGCTCATCCCCTTAAAAAAAATTTTATTCTATTTTACATTTTTCTGAACTTGCAGGGCTTGCAAGCTGGATCAGCTGGAGCATATGGCTGGGCACTGAGAGAGGAGCAGGACCCATTCTGTTTGGGCTCACCCCATACTGTGGGGCCCCACATGACACTCGTCCCCATGCCTCAGGTGGCAGGGGATGCTATTGTAGCTGCAAGGCTGTGGGTCCCTGTGTGAGCCAAGCAACAAGTGACTCAGGTAAGGGGCCCACCTGGGGTTTAGTTATGCTTTGCAGATCCTCGAGGTCTGACAGCAAGGAGCAAGTACCGTGTGTGCTTGGACCACCAAGTCTGGGGTCTGTGGTGCTCAGAGAGCTCATGGACTTACACTGGCCAGTGCTTTTCTCCTTGGAGAGCTCATGGACAGATGCTGGTCAGTGATCTGCTCTCCAAGAGCCTGTTGACACTGCCTTTGATCGTGGTGAATAAGCACTGGCTGTGACATTGGCACCTTTCCTGTAGACCTCTAAGACTCACAGTGACCCCAAATTAATGCCACTTTTTTCAGATGCATGTGTCGCACTCATCTTCCCTCTCATCCATCCCTGCAGCCCTCTGGGCATGTGTGGCTTCTGCAGTCCTCTGGTCTCTTTCTTTTGTCCTGGTGTGCCCTCAGGATGGGGAGATGAGCATGTGGTGCAGCTCTGTGGGACTCTGCTTGATGAGGGGTCCTCCAAATCATGTGTGACAGGAATGGAAAGCTGTCACTTGATTACCCCCTGGAAGAACCTGTCTTACCAAACCAGCTGTGCAGCTCAAAGAGGTTAAAAATTAGCCCTGCAATAATATATGTAATTGACTTTCTGTTGGTTTTGTAAGTAGTGCCAGTGTCATTCCAAGAGACCTGAAGTGGGGAAGGGCAGGGGGAGAGGGAGGAAATGGGCAGGGATGGGCAAGAACTGGAAATATTTGTGGCTTATTATATCAAACAAAGAAGAAAGCCTTTGATTTTGTAAAGAGGGAGATGCTTTGCTGATGTTCCTCTGCATAGCTCTCTTGAGAGGTTTTTATGTATGTTTTCCTCCATAACACCAAAGATATACTAATCCACTTCATTTACAGTGCGAGAATGTTGAGTCTTCTCTTTTCCGTTCATGCACTGAACTTCCTCAAAGGACACAGACATGAAGAGAGGACTCCTTTGAACATCCCTGCCATGCAGGCACTGGGTGACTCCTCCTTATTTCAAAAATGCTTAACATCGTGAGGCATTTTTAGCAAAAGCATCAGAGATGAAACACAAATATCAGTTCCCCCACCAAACTTCATTTTTACTGCACCGTTAACCTGGCCCCATCTCAAGCAGAGACCTGCTTGTATTTCTTTGACCTTGCTGATGCTCTGCTAATCTGTGTGTGCCTGATCAGAGAGCCAGACTTCTCTGGTCCTGAGAGCCGTGTGATTCTTTTGTAGCCACTTGGCTGCCACAGAGGAGTTACAGGAGGTGCATTGGAGAACCACCAGAATTTAAATGATTTTTATTTCATTTTCCTGTCTGCAGTCACAGTGCAAAATAGGTAAGGTCCAGTCCCAGGTTCTGCACTCTGCAGCCAACGACGTAATCTGGTGTGGACGGAGAACACAGTCTGACCTGTCAGAAGTTTCTCTTCTGTGTATGGCAAGAGCCACTGATTTTAATTTGAGTCAGAACATGAGTTAACTCTGCAGTGGAGAAATATCTCCAGAGCAGCTTCTCAGGATGTTGTCATAAGTCTACAGTTGTGGAAAACAGAGTGGTAAGACTTGAATTTCTGGTGTTAAAATTGGAGGGGAAAGATGTTGCAGGTTTGGTTTGGGTTTTTTTAATTCATCAAAAAGAAGTCAACTTTGGAGGTCACCTTTTAAGAATTCCTTGGCTGTTCCTGACCAGATGGTATGTGAGAAGCAATACTGTTTTCTGTGAAAACAGCTGTGTAGAAAGGGAGCACTTTGTTTTCACGTTAAAGAAAAGAAAAAAGAGAAAAGGAAAAATGAGCAAAGAGATGAGGGAGAGGAGAGGAGAGGGAGAGGAGAGGGAGAGGAGAGGGAGAGGAGAGAAGAAAAATAAATACAAGTCCCTGTGCTGAAAGATTTGATTATGCTGGACCAAGCACAAAATCTATTACAGAGGTATTAATTGCCTGTGCCATTTATGTAGTCACACATTACACATGCTGTTTCCTGTAGGAGTCTAACACCAGTAGTGTTTTCCATTCCAAATTGGATGTGATGCTTGAATACCAGGAATTTGCAAGGAACAGGCATGAGCTGTGTTAAACCAATGACTTAACATGACTTAAAAAGAAAAAAGCCACCCAGGAAAACCAGATTATGAGATTTGCCACCATTCAGTTGAAAAGTCATCCTTTCCTGTTGTTCTGTGAGCACTGGGCTTTCCAGGTTCACCAGTCTTTCCTGGGACAAGTGACTCATGAACCTGATAGGAAAATGCACCTGTTTTTAGCCAGAGGTTAAAGTAGCTCTCCAGTTACCAGAGTAAACAAAGGATTTATTTCTGTCCTTAGCAGTTACCCTGCAAAGTCCAGGAATACAGGAAGGCTGGCAGGAGCAACTAGGTTTGAGTCAAGTTTGCTGAACTCAATAGAAGATCTGTGATGTCCTTGGTAAGATGTTCATAGATGCCAGTGGGATATGGCCCATGCCTTTGCTAGAGGGAAAATGGGAAATTAAAGTTGGTGCAGTGATTGTGCTGGCAGCCAAGGACTCCAGGAAGCTGGAAGTTTTTGGCCACGGTGTGGGATACGTATTCCCTTCCCAGAGTTGTCCGTCTGTACTCTTGGTGAAAGAGCAGCTGTCATTGCAGACATGTGATGGGTATATACACGTTTGAGACTATGAGAGTGCTTAGAGACTGCAGTAATGGCAACCGTGCAAGTGGCTAAAATATTTGGAAATCAGAGTGTTGGATGTTTTGGCATCATAGAAGCTGAAAGGTTCTATGAGCCAGGAGTCACTTATTAATCCCATCATGATAAATGGGACATGTTTGATCTCCACTGTGGAGTGCTGAAAAATGCAAACACAACATCAGCTTGCTTCAGGTCAGCACTCAAGATGGCATAAAGACAAGATGGATTTTGGCCTTTATTTAACTGGATTTAATCACATGCATGAGCTTCAAAGTGCCTAAGGCCTAATGGATGGTGACCTAAAGTCTGACTGAAAAATCAGCACCCTAACCCTTAAGCTTGTTTGTTAGACCATATGGCATGACTGGACCATGCGATGTTTCAGGATGAGATGCTAGGAATAAAGCACCCAGTGCATCCAAAGCATTTGCCAAGATTTCTAGCTTTACTCAGAAGAATCTGAACACTGATCTTGCCTGCATTTCATAACAACGTGACTCAGAAGCTTGGCTGGGACAGAAAGGAGACAGTGTTTCCAGCCACACCACCCTGAAAAGTCTCCAGTGCTCTGAGGTAGAGCATGTTGACACTTGGAAAAGAAAACGACCACTTGACTTTTCAATTTGGGAGATCCATATAGCTAGAAAATTCCAAATAACCAAATTTCAGGAAAATAGGTGATCATCAAAGGTTCATTATCTTCATTTAATTTTAATTTTTTTAGTGTTAGCATGTCAGATATTGTATTTCTGTGATTGGTTTCAGAGAATTCTATTCTTGGATCTGGATAAAGTACAAAATCTCTCTTTTCCCTTTGAATAGCACATGGCTTTGTGTCAGTTCTGTAAAGGATATTCACCCTCACCAGCCTCCAGGAACCTCCTCAGTGGGCTGACTGACATCCACCTGCTCTGTCTCTGAACCATACAGCTCAGAAATGTCATGTCCACACCCTCCTTGCCTGCTGAGTGCTATCCAGACACAAGCGTGGCGAGGACACCTGATGGGTCGTGCTGGCTCTGTGCTCAGCAGGGTGAGATTTGCTGGCTGCTGTGTGCAGCAGTGCACCCAGCTATGTCTGGGGCACAGTCCAGGGGTGCCTCCAACACCTGACCATTTTCTGGCAAGGAGACCAGTCCAAGGTCCATTGGTGTTGTGTGCTGGGCTGAGATTCCAACTGGTGGTTTTGCCCTCCACACCCTTGATCTTGGAAGTACCTCATCAAACTTCTCCCTGGGAAAGCTGGTAGTTCGTAACACTGAGGTGGAATCTTTGTCAGACTTTGTGTTCTTTTGCATCTTCCTTAACTCCCTATTTTTTAAAGAAATTATTTTTTACATCTCAGAAGTGTTACATGGTTTAATCATGTTGGCTTATGGGGTTTTTTTGCTTTGAATATTTTTTACTTGATGCTGAACCTGCTGTATAGTGTCTTTAAACAATCTGATGTAATATACAAGTGCTTTACTGGTTTTAGCTGCTGATTTCAAAGAATTTCGTCACTTCTATGTGATTCCCCTTTTTAAAGCCAAACATCTAATTTGGCATTCAATCTATGTAGTTCTTCTGAGAACTTGAGTCATTTTTATCTTTCTCTCTCTGGTATGAACTGTTCTGACATTTATACTGTTTAAGCCTGGTATAATAGTATTTTACTAATTAGTTTTTTCTAGAAGATTTCCCAGATACGTGGATTGCCAATATCCTTACTTGAAGTCAGGCATTCTAGTTAATCTTCTCTTATTTTCAGATCACTGCCACTTGTACCAAAATGGTTTTTAAAGGTGGACTAGGTACTACTTTTGTGTGCTTTGTGTGTGCGCGCACATGCATTTTACTTAATTGTGGCTTCGTTTATAGAGACCTGTCTTCTCTGTTTCCACTTATCTCCATTGCCTTCTGTCCTACCCTTTTTCTTAACAGAGAGGTTTGAGAGTTTCAACCAAACTGTACATTCTTCCACACCTCTTCCTTATCCCACGTTTAATTTAAAACTCTTTTTCAACTCTGACTCCATGAAGTCCCGGCTCCTTTCTCTCTTGTTTACATAGATCTCATTTTTTCTACATATTGCTCTACTTTTCTGGATGACTTTCCCCTTTTCTAATAAACCCAGCAATGTCTGTAACAATGGTCACGCAAGCTTCAAACATTTATTTTGCATACATAGAACCATTTAGTATCACTTATCATTCATCTCCAAGGTTTGAAGTACTCTCCTATGGTACTCACTTGTGCTCTTCCACTTGCCACAGTTAATAGCACAATCAGTCGCACTGGAAAGTTACACCCAACCAATATTAGGAAATGCTGCCTGCTGCCTTGTAAATCCCTGGTGCCACCAGCAAGAGCGGAGGAGGAGGCAGAGGAGGAGGAGGCTGAGAAGGAGGCATTCCAAGCATATGGATTCTCAGGCAAGTGAAGTGAAGCTGGGTAAGTCACACATGCTGCTTATCACGGTCACATTCGCTCATGGTGAAACCTTTCCCACTCGACATCGTCTGGGAATATCACCATTTGCTGTTCCGGTGGGAATCTTGTGCTCCTTGGAGATTACACCCTCACACTGCGTTTTGACAGTACCTCTGAGGCAATCGAGCAGCCCCCGCCCTCTGCCCCAGCTGTGCTGTTCTTCCTGTCCCTCCTTGGAGCAGGCACAGGTACTCACCCGAGCCATGAACAGCAAGGAACAAGTTGTCACTGCAGCCTTGCTGTGTTGTTAAACTGCACCTCCCACACCGTGTGAGGTGGGGTCTGCAGCACAGACAGGCTTTGTGTTTACAGTGTCCTCCTGTCCTTTAGATGGTTTCCTGTTGTAATGCACGGGACTGACCAAAACTGGGGTGCACTGTCTCAATGAACAAGGTGAGCACAGAATGAGGGACAAGGATGCGATACACACTCAGGGAGAACTAGTGTGACATCCCTCCTGTTTCCCTCTCTAGGTGCTTCCCAAGGCTCCCACCATGCCGGCTTCCCTCTGATCCATGACCACAACTCTGTGCGTCAGATGTCACCCCAGAGCAGCACAGCTCTTTCCCAGGAGATAAGTGAGGGGGTTTTTTGCCTACACAACAGCTCTCCTGAGCTTTCCCATGCTGGGAGGGAAGGTGGGAGGGAGGAGATCCGGCTTCCTCCCTGTCCAAGCGCCAGCCCCGTGGGCCTGCCATAGCACTGCTGGGAATATCCAGGGGCATTATGCAATTTGCAGAGGCGGCTTTTCATGCAGCTTGGCAAAGCAGCGTCTGATAATGGCTCTCCCTTTGTTTGTAGCACACAATCGAGCTCATGATCTTCTCTCTGGTGCAGGCAGCCCACGGTGTTATGTCCTGTACTGCTGTGATGACGAGAACAGGGCTGTGCACAGGACAGGGAGCCCTGCAGTGCTTTCATCAGTGAATCACTGCTCCAAGTGCTCATTAGGCACAAATCATTAATGGTCTAAAAGGACTGGAATAATCTAGCTCAGCTCCGGTGAAAGTGCAGATTGTCTCTTTTTCAGGAGGCATGGGAAACCCTTCTTAATTCTGTTTTTAAACTTGAATTTGGCTTCTGAGTAATTATTTCATTTTTCAGAGGTCACATGAGAATTCTCTTCTGCTATCTCCAAAGGGCATGACAAATGTTCCTATAACAAAGTAATGAATTGTTCAACACAATGCACTTAGCAATTACCTTGCCATAAAGGTATTTACAGCAGGTACAGTAAGATAAACCAGTTTGTTTCCGATCGGTTTTCAAAGGGGGAAAAATTGGGGAAAGGTTGTAGCTGTGTGGTGGTGAGTTTGAGGGATAAATATAATTTGATGTGTTTGCTGAATGTTTTAATGGAACTTAAAAGATCTTTTAATAGACTTAAAAGTCTATTTATAGATGATCCCTTTTAGAGACTGGAAAATGTATTCACTTCTGTATTCTGTGTACCTATTTAAATTGCATCCAAATTTAAAGATGTCCATAACATATTAATTCAGCATCTTTTCTGAATACTTCCTTTCATGCAGTCTTTATTTGCAGGATCCTATGTTATTTTCCCCAGCATCATTCTGTCTCCTGCATGATGCTCTTTCACATTTTGGACTCAAATTCCCTTTTAACACGGGCAAAGGAATCAGCCACACAAGAAATTAGAAGCAAAGACTACAGCATGTTACTGAATGCAAATCTGGGTTTGTTTGGCAGGAGGGAAACCAACCCTGCACCAGCAGCAGCAGCGTGCTGGCCTGGGGGTTAGAAGTGTCACTGCAAATCCGGTTAGACAAGTGTGTGCCTGCCTCCCTGACCTCTGCCACTCGGCTGTCTTTTCTCTGCATTTTTGTCTGAGAGGCTAATGTGGGAGTGAACAACGGGAACCGAACTGCCCCTCCAGCCTCAAGATGGGCCCAATACATCCCAGTGCACATGCACTGGCTGATTGGCTGGGTGAGGGGAGAAAGAGATTTCATAGCTCTGGCTTGTAGGTAAGTAGAGACCAGTGCAATCAGCCAAGTGTTTTTTCACCAGCATTAAATAAAAATGAGAACAAGGAGATGCAGCTGCATTTGATGTAAAGACTTTCTGTGGCTATGTAATGGGCAGAGGATCATACCTACTTTTGCTGCAGGAGAGGAGGCAGAGTAACAGCTCTCTGGACTGAGTATCCCTGGAGACCACCTACTCTCTTGGAGCTAGAGGCTCAGATGTAGCCCCTGGCCAGAGACAGCACATCCAAACTGGATTTACAATTTCTGTTTGAAAGTCTGGGTGACCTTTAGTGCTCCACTATGCCTGTGCAAGCAGAGTTCCCCACCCTGAACTTTGGTTTGCACACCGCTAGTAAGAAAAAAGATGTTGTAATTAAAGCATCAAGAAATAGGTGCAAAGGAGAAAAGGGTCTGTAGCTCTGCCACCAAGTTGTCCTGCATATTCTCAGGTTAATATACAGAGTCTGGCCCCACAGGGCACTTTTTCTCCTACCTGTTTCATCATGTTGTGCCTGGGCTTTGCAATGACTGTCATGTAGGGTAAACCATGACATCTTTGTGTTACATGCATTTGTGTCCAGCCTCAAAACGTTATTTCATTCCCTGAGGTGCATGCTGTTATCAGGAGAATGAAATGTCCCAGTCCTCTGGTAATTATTCATTAGGTAAGATTTAATGTGTGTGTGCGTACAGGGCTGGCAGCTACAAGTGGATCCCACAGGAGAGGTCTGTGAGCCAAGCTTATGTCAGCTTTAGAGTAGGGATGGGTAACTGGAATAAAAATAACAAAATGATAAGATTAGGAGCAATTTGCCCAAAACTTAAGCCAAAACCTTTTCTTTTCATCCCAAGGCCAAACTTGCCATTCAGATCAGAAGGTCAGGAGACTTTGGGTGGATTTGCACCCACATCTAGAAAAAATCACAGATCTGCACTGAGGCAAAGTAATGTTTGGGATCCAAATCTAGCTGTCACCTGTGACTGTTCTACCCATACTTCTTGAGGTCTAAAAAATGCTTTTCGCTTCTTGCACTTGTTCCCTATTTGGCACGAAGATTACTGATTTCCTATTCAGAAGACTGCCTCTGCAATATTTACTGGCTGAATAAGAATTGGTTGTAGCCTTGGTTGCAGGAGTTTTGCCTGGAGAACATCTATAAGTCCGGGTGGATATAGGCACGAGCTTAGGAACAGCACACAAACACATGGTGGACATTAAACCAAAGAAATCAAGTAAGTGGAAGGATATTATTTGGCTGAGTTAAGAGTGAGGGATTAATGAGACACACCAGACAAAACCTATTCCTCTGGCTGGACTCCCAGAGGAGAGGCCTATGACTGGACTGGTTGATGTAGGAACTTGACACTGGTGGGATAGGGTGGACTTTGAGGCTTATTTAAAGTTAGTCCAATACAGTACAGGTGCTTGGGAGTTGTGGGGACCAAACATTTTCTTGCAGGCTCCAGTAGTGAGGACATACCAAAGGGAAGAGCACAGGTGACATCAAAGATCTTGAGGCTCTTGAGATTCTGCCTGTTTGGCTTTTCTTGGTTTTTGCCATCTACCATTCTCTCTGTCTCTGTTATTCACCCACAAAATTACATGATATATCACCAGCTAAAACTGCATCTGCCTCTTAATAGATGGCTCATTATCTAGGGAGGGAAACAGAGAGGGCAAAACCTTTTATGTGCCAACAGCACCGCTGAGATATTCATGTGCATTACGGGAGAAGGAAAGGGTGTAACCCGTCTGTCCTAATTTATAGCCAGGTGGGCTGAAAGAGTCAAGGTGTGATAAAGGTCAGCGTAGCAGTGGAAGGTTACTCTCTTGACATAAAAGCAATTAATTCTCCAACAAAGACCCTCTCTCACGCAGCAGAACAGAGTGAGACCGTTCTCTCTATATTTAAAAGTACTCCCACAGCATTGATCTTTTCCTCTTTTCTGGAAATGTAAGCTTGCAAAGAGGGCCTGGCCTCATCTGGGATGATGTATTGGGCCATGTGGTGCTGGCCTTGCAGAGCAGCGTGGGCATGCCTGCTGTTCTCTGTGCTGCGTCATTCTGGAAAAGTCTCCAAACACCGGTTACTGCAGCAATGGCGACGTGCTGTGCTGCTGCAATGCCCAGGTGCCCTGCCTGCTCGGAAATGCCATCACATCACTTCTTCTCATAACAGTGGGGTTTGTCCAGTTTCAGCCACACAGGTGATTTTTAGCTATGAATGAAAATGAAAAAGCAAATGAGAGAAAACAAAGTGTCCTACCAAAACTCCATCTCCAAGGTCCTTAAAATGTGGAAGTATGTAACCCTTTAGCCCTGCATACTCTTTGGTGTCAGATATATTCCATTCCAAACAGTATATTATGGCAACCAACTGTAGGTTTTTCTTTTATTGCTTGTTAAAATAAACAGTTGTTTTGAGGTGAGGACAGAGCTGTGTTAGTGCCAGGTATCAGGCCCAGTTTGAGTAGAGCTTGTGGCAGATATGTACTGATCGAACCATATGGTGGTGGGTTTTTGTGCTGCTTATGTTGGCAGGAGACCAAAATTGCTGTGGGTTCCCCCAGACATAAAAATCCATGAAGTTTTGCAGCTGTAGTTTCATTTCATTTCACTGTCTGACTAACCTTCTTACTTGATTTCTTTTATTTCCTCTATGTGTTTCCCACACAGAAAGTCAAAGATTCCGAGTTGCATTTTGACAAGTTTTAAGATTAACTTCTCCATTTATGTGGGATGACCCTGGATTTTGGTAATAAAATGTGCTGGGATTGAGGGGAGAGGGAAAGAGGAGATTCCTCAGTAGGGGATGAGTGCTGATGACTTTAACAAAGCCATGGTGTAATATGCTGTTCTGCTGACTTTTGCCTTGCTTAATTACCTTCTGAATCCCTAGAAACTGAACTGTGCCTCACCAGCTCATTATGTCCCCCGGGTTTGCTCTCCCAAGCAAATAGGTGCTTTCCCTGCAGTCTCTGGAGGCTCTTTGTTGCTGTTCTGATACATCAGAACTGTTTGTTTTGCACACTGATGTTTGTGTTTTCTGCACTGCTTGTGTTTTCCGATTCCTTGGAGCACTGAGGATGCTGCTGAATTGTCAGAATCATGGTAGGATGCTGATTTGAGATTACTGTAAATGGCCTCATTATGTTAACAAAGGATATTTTAAGAAATACAAAAGATGTGGCATTTACTTTCTTGGGGAAGGAGGGTGGAGGGAGAGAGAGAGCGAGAATGTGTGTGTACGTATGGAGTTACACTGCAAGTCCCCCCACTCTCCAGCTGGAAATGACTGCCAGCCTCTCTCTACATTGTAGTCAGAGCAACAATGGCTTCTGATTTGTATTTTGAGGCTTCTCGCAGTGTGCTTGGCTCACCCATGCATGCAAGGCACTTCCTCCTGAAGAGATCCTGACCTCTGTCCTGGGACACCTGAAATAGGCACAGCCTTCATAGACACAGCAATGGGACATGCAGCATCACAGCATCTCTGTGCAGTTGTAAGTCAGAGCTGCTGTGGTTTTGTTCCCTCCTTCGAGCCAGCACTAGCATCGTTGTGGCTAGAAAATGAATCCGTTTGGGAAACTGAGCTGGGAGAGAAGTAATGCTATGAGAAAAAAGTAATTAATTCCCTATACACCTCCCTTCCGGAGAATCACAGTTAGGTGTGGCCAGGGCTAACGAGGAGTTGGCACCTTAATCTACTCTGATGGGCTCACTCCCTCCAGAAATTCTTGAGGAAGAATATCAAAGAGGAGGATATTGACTGCAAATCTTCTGTCTTTAATGAAATGGAGACCTGTGCACATCCCATATCTGTGAATCAAAGGGAGCAAGCTCTTTCCCTTCCTCCCTGTTGTCAGGCCATCGGAAGGTAGTTGGCATATCCCTTATCAAAGGAAATGTGGTCCTTCCCTGAAGCTTATCTGCTCAGTGGTGTTCTGTAAACACAGATCAATAAGGTGTCGCAAATCCTATCCTATTACCAGTATTCAACAGCAAATGAAACACCCTTAAGATTAGCATATTATCATTTCATGAATTTACAATTAAAGACTTAGATAAGATTAATTACTTTCAAGGTGACTCTTTGCAATTGTCTCCTCATAATGGAGTTTGCAACCAGCCCACTGTGGCTTTGTCACCAGGAGAACTCACAGACGATTTAACAGTTGGATAGAAAAGGTTTATTTAGCAGGCCTTTTGCTCCATCTCTTGTAGTTCCCTTAAGAGAAAAAAACTCCCTAGGAAAAAGCACATCCAACACTGATAGTGAACTTGATAAAGAACTGTCTACAGCTGGGGTTTTTACTTTATTTCTGTTGCTCCAAGTATAAATATTTTAGGCATCGTGTTCTTCCAAAGCCTCCGAGTAGACGAAATGTAGCAATATTGCAACAGAAAAGAGCTGTACATGCTGGATAGAGTCACCAGATCCCTGACAGCTTTTTCTTCCATACAAAATGCTGACACAAGAGGAAGAAAGGAGACTCTGAATTCTACCACAAAACATCAATTGCTTATTTACTTATTTGTTAATCTTCCTTATGCCCAGCTGAAAGAGACCAGCCGGGTCCAACAAAAGTACTGGCCCCTCAGCTGATGGAGAGGCTTTAAAGAAAAACCCAACCTGTCACAAGGAACAGGATACAGAGATGGGTGGGATTTCTACGGAGGAGATGCCACTGCCCTGTTACTCCTGCAGGCTCTCTGGTCTGCCATGGCCTGTATACCTCAACCACAGCTTGGCCAGAAAGGCTACATGAATTTTATAGTTGTGCCTGGCCTTCCAATATACAGACTAGGAGGCATTATCTTTAGATGTATGTGCCAAATTTATCCCACATGGGACAATCTTTTATTTTCTGTGTTTACTTCCCAAGACAACATGCAGGGAAGTTGATCAGCACTTGCTGTGCTTGGGGGTTAAAGTTCAAGCAATAAAAAGCCTTCAGGTGCACCCTCCAAAGCCAACACCAAAAAGCTGAGATTTCAAGATGGTTGTTTTTTGATGGGTGGCCTCATTCTGAATTTTGAGACTTCCTACTGCCCACATTTTTCAGTCTGTGAAGAGAAACCTGTGCTTTTACTTTTGGTACTAAATCATGAGGGTCCTAGCTCTTGCTTCAACTCTCAAGAAGATGGGCTTCCTGGAAGACACCCTAAATCACAAGATTTGTGGTAGAAACTTTGTTTAAGCTACTGAATTGTAGAGCAAAGAACCACAGGGGTTAGGTGGGAATTGTGCAACTCTTCTGCAATCTTTTCCCATTTCCTAATGAGCTCCCTGCTCACTAGTTACAGATCACGAAGCAGTTCACTTCACATTTCTGAAATATCAGCAAACCCTCCTCTGCAAAACTGAAAATGCTTTGAATATTAAAATGATGGTGAGATTTTTCAAGCTTGTCTGGGGGAGCAGAATGAGTTGTCCCCACTATGATGAGAAGGGACTGGATCTCTACAGTGCCAGGGCAGCCCTGCTTGGGACATCATAGCCAGGACTTCTAAGTCTGTCACATGCTGAGAAGGGGCAGCAGCAGAAGATCTGTACTGTGAATGCTGGCCATGCACAGATAGAAAACAAAGAGCTCCTGAGCTGGTTTTCTGTGGGTGCCTGACTGCAGCCTGTTCAACTGTAGGTCAATCACTGTAGCTAACAGCTCTACCCAAGAGGCACCTGTCGGACTAGGACTGATCCGTAGTTGGGCTTTGTATTTCATTGGCAGCATGTTTTTACTGCATTTTGATAGAGCACTTGCATCACGTCCACTTCCCATGGCATGAGTTTTTTATCTTCTGGGGGAGGATTAGCACAGCACTGTACCATGGTCTAGTATAGCTGAGTAAGTGGCTTAGTGTAATTCTCCTGAAGAGATTCCTGGGAAGGCTCTATCCTTGTACCAGGCTTTTAGATGATTTTAAATCAGATTTTTGAGGGGACTTTGTGGAATTTTATATGGTACAGTCTGTCTCCAAGACATCTGGGTCAGCAAAGGCAATCGCTGAGCTTAAAGACAATTGGTATTGGTGAGTGAAGAAGACACCACTGAGTCATGAGATGATCAAAGTATGACTCTGACAAATGGGCACTCCAGTACAGAATTCAAGCAGAGTCCTGCCTGGACAGTTGTGCTGTTGATGTCTGGCACATGGAGATGTTGCTCCTCAACATATTCTTGTTTTGAATTAAAGCCCTTTCAGAACACCAAATTGTGTTCAGCACTGCTCCAGGCATGCTCTGCAGTAGGAAGGTAAGAGTTCTGCCACTGCACTGCTCAGGCAGTTGGAAATCTCTTTCCTGGTGTTTAGAATAAAGAGCAAACTGGAGTTCCTCAAAGCCATAGCAATTTGCATCCTATATTGTCTCTCCTTTTTTGCTTTTAGCCAATTGGTGAAAATTTCTGCTCTGAGTTATGTAGAAAATTTGGTTCCAGCACATACATCTCAAGTGCAGAAGAGACCCTTGAATTACAGTTACTAAACAATGTTTTCCAACAGGAAAAGAAAGCATGCAATACTACTCTGCCTTAGAGTGGCATTTCTAGACTAAGAAGGTCCTACACAATGACAAAACAGAAACTATGGTTGCTGCAACAGGAGCCTTGATGCTGAGGGAGATTTTAAGCAGTTCAAATATAAAGCGTATCCTTGTGCCCCTGGCGAGGATGCAGACTTCTCTCCCACACACCTCAGCACTCATGAAGAGCCAAGTTCTGGAATTTTAAAAGGCAAAAATATTATAGCAACAGCAACAACAAACATGACAATCAGATGTTAAATGGTTCCTAATGATCTTATCAATGAGTTGCATAATTGGGTAGGAGAGGAAGGAGAAAGAAGCACTCATTCTTCAGGGCCTGGTCAGTTATTTTACTGTCAGTCATGAACCTTGACCGTCTGAAAAACTTTCTGTTGCATTGGGAACTGTGAAAAATGTAGGTCCCCTTCTCTCACAGCATTGCAAGCCTCCCTGTGGATCATCTTGTCATACCATTTAAGTCTGCTCCCAGTCGTTAAGATTTTCAGGCTGGTTTGAGAGGTTTCCCCTCCCCAGCCCTGGTCTTGCTGTGCCCACCCACTGCTATGTGCTGCTCCCCCTGTACAGGGCAGACGTGGGCAGCCTGTGCCGTGACCCCAACCACTGAAATCACCAGAGGGGTTTTTCAGGAAGTTACAAAGTGTGGCTTAACCTGGGTTCACACAGCATCCCAGTGAGAGAAATAACCCAGCACGCTAAAACAGATCATTTTCTGCTGGATTAATGAGCTGAAGCAGGTCTTATGAGCCCCAAAGCCAACACAAAGGAGGCAATGGGAACTTCTCCCGGGAGCGAGAACGGGAACAGGGACAAGAAGGGATGGGAGCAGGAAGAGCACTTCCCACTGTTGGCCGCAGCAGCTCCACCATGACATGTCATTTCACCCTCTCTTGTGTGTTGGGGTTGAAAATAGCCCTGCTAGAATAAAACAGGCTGTGCTTTGGGCTGAGATGGAGTTCAGTGTACACGAACCTGGATCAGCTCCAGAGCACGGTTCCACCACTGCTTGCACTGGTCACAGCAGAGGAGTGATTTTGGGATGGGGGAAGAAAAGAGAGGGGAGTGAGATGGCAAGGGGGGATACTGAGCTGCAGGGAAAGGGAGTGTGATTCCTTAACCCTGCGCAGTCATTGGTGACATCACGGTGTGGCACAGCCCCCTTTCCTGGTGCAGCAGTGGGCACTGGGCCTCACCCTGCTGTAGCTGTCTGACACCTCGGTGCCTCTCCCACAGGAGCCGCGCTGCTCCAGCACCGCTGGATGCTGCCCTGTGGCTGCTGCACTCCCCTGTCTGAGGGGTCTCCCTGGGCTGCCCTGACCAAGCCCACGGAGGCGATGGTGGGAGACGGGCTGCAAACCCGGCATGTGACTTCCTCCTCCTCCACCTCCGGTGAGAATTACGGTGACCTGGGCCAGGCCTCCTCGCTCGCACTAAAGGGACCTGACCTTTGGGACCATTGGTGGGATCTCCTGCAGCCAGTTAAGCTGAAACTTTCTGGAGGTTGCACTTTTGTCAGTGTTAAGCTACAAGTCAGGAGAGGAAACACTGAGCGATGCATTAAACTTTACACCTTACAGAAGGTCAGACTAAGTCCACTGGCCTTCAACTGTGACGTGGGAGCAAGTAGAGTTTCCATTTCACTGCTAGTTGCCATAATGAAATATCCCCAAAATGTTTTTATCACAGCTCTTATTGCAATTCATGCAACTCGATGCAACTGAACTTTGGAGAAATTTGGCCCTACTTGTACTGTGGCTTATTTCACTATTAAAAGTAATTTTAATTTCTTATTCTTATTCTTATGATTTGTGTTCATGGTCCTTTATACATCACTGCAATATCTAAACATGTTTAGTTTTGTCTCATGCCTGTAAGAGAGTGGAGTCCCTTTAACCCCATAGCTTGGAAAATGGAGGCACAGACCAACTATTTTAGGAGTCAGTTGGGCATGCCCCATCTCTAGTTGTGGATGCCCCATCCCTGGAAGTGCTCAAGGCCGGGTTGGATGGGGCTTAGAGCAGCCTGGTCTAGTGAAAGGTGTCCCTGACCATGGCAGGGGGCTTGGAACTAGAGGATCTTTAAGGTCCCTTCCAATCCAAACCATTCTATGATTAACTAGAGCCCTACGTTTAGATCCTTTCTTGGCCATGGACTGTCTTTGTCGCCTCATGTGTGTGTGTTTGGTTTTAAATCTGGTCGTTAATGACTACCTATGGTTTAAGGTACCAGACTCTCACTGAGTTAATCTAAGAACCTAGGATTCCAGACAGTTTTTAGTAGTTTATGGGCACTTTGAACAAAGCATCAGGTACCTTTTTGTGGTTTTAGGGGGAAAAATTGAGGTCAGAAACCAAACTTTCTCATGGAATTTGTGGCCCAAGCATGAGAGAGGACCTAAGCTTCAACCATCTAACCTTTCTTTCTCACATACAAGCCTGTCTGAGAGCAGCTGGTTGGAAGGATGGCTGATTAGGTACAGTACAGGGCTTTATTCTTCTCTTCCTGCAAGTGTAAACTTTCTTGGAGTTCATATATGTTTGGGCAGGAAAGTCACCTCGTTTAATATACCAACTTTTTGTATGTAGAAAAGATGTCAGGACCAGGATTGAATGTGTAAGTCTGGGGAGAGAAATCCTGTCTGTGCAGCAGAGCAGGAGCTTGATTTTTATTGTGATTTCTCCCTACTAGCTGGTCCAGATAATAAGTAATCCTACTTTGTGTAATATGTAAATTCATTTACAACCATCTCTTAAGGCTAAGAAGAGATACATTGTGTGTTCTCCATTAACTGTGCTTCTTTTAAGAGTGCAATCAGCAAGCTCTTAATTAGCTGATTAGCTTAACAGCCTCAGAAAAGGCTGTGCCTGCTTTTCTTCTCCCCAGACCATGCAACCCGCTTCTGGGAAGTGCTGAACTCTTGTGTCAGCATGAGACAAGAAGATAAGGTGAAAAAGGATACAGTCAACCAAGCTCCACTTCCCCACAAACACAC
Organism: Atrichornis clamosus; assembly: GCA_013400975.1. NCBI lineage: Eukaryota > Metazoa > Chordata > Aves > Passeriformes > Menuridae > Atrichornis > Atrichornis clamosus. The sequence goes on from WBMZ01005804.1 coordinate 49,433, forward strand.
ATCTTAAATTATGAAGACAAAACCCCAGGGAAGCGAGGATGCCATGAGAGAGGGGCAACAGGTGGAGGAAACGTGGAACACATCCTGCCAAATCCATTATGGAAAAGTATTAGCACTTCATCTGCAGCACATGGCAGTATCACTGTTCCAGCTGCTGAGGCTTTGAACCATCTTGTGAAACTTGTTCAAAACACTGGAGGAGGATTTAGCTCCTCAAGCTCTCCAACCTGTTTCAGCAGGGGTTTGTGGGCAGTCAGCAATTATTGGCAGGACAAGGCAATGACCTAACGCCTGTGCTGGCATGAGGAACAGAAGCTGAGGTTTGATTTAGGCCTCTTTTTAGGAGCTATTGGCACTGTTCGCCCTTTGCCCTATAAAACACAAAGCAAAGGTGCAAACCAACACACATACACACATGCAGGTGATTGACTTGTTTGGCTCCTGGTGCCCTATCCTGGGCACCGGCTTGCATAGCTATGACACCTGAGGTGCCTTTGGGATTTCATGTACTGCAAAGACATGTCTTGCATTCTGTGGCACTCTCGAAAATCCCCGTGCTAAGCAGAGGAAATGCAAAGCTAGAGAGTAGGTGGTGTTGGAACTGAACAGGCCAATGGGAAGGGAAGGTACAGAGGAAGAGGAAGGGGAAAGGGAAAGGGAAGGGGAAGAGGAAAGGGTCGGGGAAGGGAAGAGCTTTTGGATGCCATTCAAGATAAGATGGCTGGATAGGGGCCCCATGGGAGTATGTCAGAAGAGGAAGAGCAGGGCTGATGACAGACCAGTAATGCTGTGACAGGAAGCCAGTACCATCTGTGAGCTTGGAGAAGGAAGTGTAAGGGGTGTAAGGTCTTGAGCCCAATGCTTTTTGCTTGTGAAAGAAAGTTTCCCTTCTTTAGTGGTACAACCCTTCCCTCCTACCCACGCAGTCCACAGACTCCAGGCAGTGCCTGTGCAACTGAGTGATCTTTACAGGGAGCATTATAGATGGCCACATCTGATATGTGCAAAGCAAGAGCGAGACATGTCCTAAAGGTCAGGAGCTGACTGACCATGTTGGTGTTTGACATCTCCTGTGAACCCAAATGCTTCTCGTTGAAATTAAATGGGAGCTCACAGGTGGGTTGCTGCTGGAGAGGGGAGAGAGGAAGCACCAGTGTCCTGCTCTGGGAGCCTATGCTGTGAGATGGACATCACCATTTGCTGGAGATTCACAATGTGTGATTACCTGGGGCTGGAGAACAGCACAGGCAGTGGATCCAAAATCGTTCTCTGCATTTTATCTTCTGTGCCTGTCACACCTTCTCTCGTCCTTTTTCTCCCCATCCATAAAACTCAGTCATGTACGTGTGGGTGCCCCAACTTTGCTTACTGCCACAACAGTACAAGCATGGGCAGCAAGTGAGATCCTTTGTGCCAATAGCAGCACAAGCCCTGCTCTTCTGGGTCTCGATTCAGCTGGTGACGTGTCCCCCAGCCGTGCAGAGCAGGAGACAGAGTAGATAAGTCAGTCCCTGGTAAGCTGAGATTGACTTTGCATACTCCACCTCCTTGTAGAAGTATTGTAAAGTAAACTTTTAATTTAAGAAAATGTCCACAATCTAAATAACGGCTGCTCTGGGCTAGTTTATTTTGTGTTGTAGCTGTATCTTTATTTAACATGTCACTTTAGGCTACAGCATTCACTGCACATAGGTATTGCCACAGCAACAGCAGTAGCACATGCCACATTTTCTGCCTTCTGAAATGCAAAGCCCTGTCTCACAGAAGATCAGACATGCCCTGGCTGATGGGAACCTCATCCTTCTGCGTGATGGTTTAAAAATAACACACACACAAAGCAGGCTCAGCAGCAAGACACGCTTTTAGACCATGTTAGGGATGCTCCAGGGAAAGGAGTTGTGGAAGGGGTAGAAGTGTTGGGACTGAATGCAGGAGGTGGAGGGAGAAATGACTAAGCAACTATCAATTGTAGGAGGTGGCTCCAGTATCAATTTATTATTGCACATTTGATCCTCTGCTGCAGATTTCTGTGTCATCATTCTGGTGCTGAGTGATTGTATCTTGAGTTGCTAAAAAAAGATGGTAAGAGGTTATACTGACTCAATGTTTTTAAGGCCTGTACAAAGTCAGAAGAAACTGAAGATGGTTACCTGCATCTGAATCATGTAGTGCCGTGGTTACAACAGGCAGGGCTCTTCTCTTGTGGGGGATGCTTCATAATTTCAGACAGATAGTTTGTGACTTGATCTGACTCTTTCAGTCACAATGGTAGAAAATAGGTAGGTCTCCTTATAGCCTGACCTTCATAAGCGTCAGAGACCTCATTTGTAGTCATCATAGACAAACATTCTCAGCTGCTAACAGAATTTACTGTGCACAGCCTTAGCAAGAAATGGATTGAGAAGCATTGATGTACGCTGTACCTTCTGCTTTGTGACCTGGTCCAAGACATTATCAGCCATGGGCCTCCCTTGACTTCCTTGGGGAGCCTCTTCCACAGGTACCAGATCAGAGACATGGAAGGATAAAGAAAAAGCTGCTTCTGTACAAAGGGCCAAGTAGGCAAGCTCCAAACAGCTAGGGTGGGTCTCCAAGTCCTGTGGTATCTGGGGTGGCACAGGAGTGGTGATGAGGGAGCAGTCATTATACTAGGGAGAGTCAGATTAAAATATCAAGTAGCAGTTTTTAGAACAATGGAATATGCTTTTTCACACAATTTGTCTTGCATACTGTGGTGAATGAAAAATCCACTGACAGCTATTAAATATGGAGATAGTATCTTTGGTTCGGGAAGTCTCTGTTATTTCTGGGGAAGTGTCTCTACAGGCTTTCCTGTCATTTATATCTTCCCTAGGCATCTGTCACAGGCTGCTGTCAGAGACAGGACGCCTGGCTACAATGACCAGACAGGTTGGCTGCCCTAGGAACAGCCTGTCCCTGACACGGGTACAACACCCCACTTCAAAAATCACTATCTTCCCATAGCTCATTTGCAGTTCCGTGCTTGGATGGAAGTTTTCTGTGCAGAATTTTGCTTGGTGGTGTCAAGGAAGCTCATCCCTTGCTGTAATCTTCATCCCATTGGAGTGGGATATTTGGAGGTTGGGAAAATCTTGCTGGACCACAGTGTGGGCTATTTCTGCAGGACCTGGTCCTGAGTAGGTGGTAGCCAACTAGCCTGGCCTCTCATGTGTGAATAGAGCAATGTTTTGCTAACATGTCAATTTTCATATGTTCACATAGCCCTGGTGTCTTCAGACAACATAAGAAAAAGGCCCTGCCTGTTTTGTCAAGGGCTTCATAAGTGTCTCCAGGGCACTGATTGGAGATTTCCTAGATTTTCTTCCTTTTACAAGAAGACAAATTGCAACCAGGAAAGACTCAGTCACTTTGGAAACTGTATGCCCTACAGTATAAACACAAACTCTCGTACATCATCATGGGTTTGGCTTCAGAGGGGACAGTTTGGTGCACACAAATACATATTTGGCATCAGTACCACAACCCTTCTAAAGTGATCATTTCTCGTGGACTTCTCTGAAATCTCTGTTCTTCACAGGCTCTCAAGATTGAATTGACACACCCAGCCTCCCTCACCAATCCCCTGCATTTTGAGACTCCTCAAATATGGGCTTTGAAGGGAAAACAAGCTGCTCCACTGCCAACAGAATCTTCTGGTATTGTCCAAAGAGCAGCACCAGGGGAAGAGCCAGACTGATGAACCACCACTGCTTTTAGACTAACAAGTACACAAGGTCCTGCCACTCACAAAACCACAGTGGTGTCAGTAGAGCTGTGGATGCTTCAGACAGGTGACAAGATAACCCTTGAATCAAGGCAGTATCCTCCTGCAAATGACATCTGCTGACAGCCTTAACTGGCAACCAAGCTGCATCTCAAGTCATTTTGATATGATGTGCTGGCAGGGTGAAAAATGTAAACTTCGCTTTTTTAAAAAGTGTAAAGGGCTTTTAAAAATTATTATTCTTATTTAATTTGAGAAGATGAAATAGACTCTACCAGTGGAAAACCTGCTCTAAATGTCAAAGCATCTACAAGCATGAACACCTAAAAGACAAGATGCGTGCTGATGTTCTTTTTCCAGTACACTTGGCCATCGAGCTTACCAGCATCAATTTGTTGGCATTCATCATTCCCAGATATCTGAGCTGTTTATAAGAGTGCCTCTGGATGTCCGTTTGATTTACTAGTGAACAGCAGCCAAGCCAGAGAAACTCTGTTGAGTATGAACTGTTCCTTCCTCCTGCTCCTCTTTTTCAACTGCACAGGGTACTCCCAACCAGGAGCACCACAACATAATAAGGACATGGACCTGTTAAAGCAAGTCCAGAGGAGGCCATAAAGATGCTCAGAGGGCTGGAACACCTCTCCCCTATAGACAGGCTGAGAGAGTTGGAGTGGTTCAGCCTGGAGAAGAGAAGGCTTCAGGAGAGATTTTGTATCACCTTCCAGGACCTAAAGGGGCTACAAGAAAGCTGGAGAGGGACTTTTTACAGGGGACCTGTAGTAAAGTGTAGGACAGGGGGTTTTGGAACTAGATGATCTTTAGGGTCCCTTCCAACCCAAATGTTCTGTGATTCTGTGATTTACCTGCTCTTCACATTGCACCGTGCCAGCCCTCCTGCACATCAAGCACGTCAGCATGTGCAGCTCACGAGTCACCCCAACAGAGCTGCAAACTCAGGGTGTCCGTGGATCCTGATAGGGAAATCAGGCTGCTGGCTGCAGAGGTGACATTGCTAGAAGGGTGCTAGCCTGGTTTCAGTGTCCTGGTTTTATTTGTTCGCCCAGTGGTTCCACCCTGCACTCCACCCATGGTTAGCACGGTGTTAATTACTGTCCATAGCAGTGGGGATTGCGTTAGGCTGAACAATTTACAGGTTAGAGCAGTGTGGGTCACTCTGCCGGGGCAGGTGAGCCGTGGTTAGTAGGACGCCGTGACACACTGCCCCAAGCAGTATCCGGCAGGATTTGGCAGGGCTGTGGATACTGAGCTGTGCCAGGGCACAGCTGGGGCACGGCCGGAGAGCGTGGCTGAGCGCCGGGCCCGCGTGCCCCTTGCACGGACTGCAGCAAACAAATCCCTGGGATGTACTTGCCAAAACAAGTCTCAAGGGCATGGCTTTCACAGAAGCTTTTAAACAAAACTGATCTCCCCTTGCCAAAACAGCCGAAGTACGTAACAGTGATGTTTTTGTGGCTAAAGCCTGGGACAGGGGTTCACGTCATGAAGGTGCAGTACCAGCCCTGTCACTGCCTTCTGTGAGACCGGGCAAACCCTTGGCCTCTCTGTGCGTCAGTCTCCACACGGGCCTGGCTATGAAGGGGTCTGGAGGCTAGGGAGCCTCTGTTGTTGCCCAAGGGCAAGGTGCCCCATGAACACTCAGAGGAGTAGCTAGAAAGTGGTCTTTATCTGTTTCTTGGCTTTTCTTCTTCAAAGTACTGGATCTGGCTGACTAGTTGTTGCAGCTGGACGCAGCACTGCCCATCGGTGTGAGCTGGGCATCCTTTGTCAGGGCTTGCCAGCCCACTGTGCTCTCTTCACCTAACAGGGGGATTACTGAGAGAGTGGCTGGCTGCACAGCCCAGCACAGGGCAGCTGCAAAGCTCCTTCTGTTCTTTTGAAAGCTAACGGAAAAAATGATGATAAGCTAAATCTAGATCTATGCAGCAATTATGTGAGGTTCCAGACCTTGCACCTGTAGCATAATACATAACAGAGCCAGATAACTACCTCGCCTAATGATTGCTCTGGACAGAATACAAATCACATTATGCAGGGTGAGCTGAAAGCCATTTTTCAGTCAAAGCTGATGAGCTTGCAAAGTCTTTCCTTGCCCAGCTCTCTCTGACTGCAGGTTTGTCCTCTTCTCCTTGGAATCCTTCCTGTTATTTTTCTATCTTCCTGTTGCAGGATGCAACATCATTACAATAATAGATCAGACTTTGAGTGGAAAAACTCTGCTTTATAGTTGTCTTCAAGATTTCCCAGTTTTGTTCCTGTTTACTGATCTGCAGCCCTGACCTCTCAACTCATCCTGGCAGGTACAACGTTGTAATAACATGGCAAAAACAAATGCAGTGGGCCTGTGTGCATACCCATAATTAGCAGGTAGGTGTTCTCACAGGATGCTTTGATGGGCAAGAGATGGAACACAAAGCTTTTAATCTGCCCAGCACTATTCAATCACTGTGTGTCTAGGCCCTAACATAATTAGGTTTTTATACAGAGGGATATGAAATCACCTTATTCAGCGAGCTCATGGTGGCTCAGGGTAACTGAGGCAGATCCCTGTGCCTCGGGGCAACCCTCTCAGGCAGATATAGGCATTTTGTGCAATGTGGGTGATCAGGCACTGGGACAAGGTTCTGGAGAGGTTTTGCAATTGCCATAATTACCCAAAACCTACCTAGAGATGGCCCCAAAATGAAACCCCTGCTTTGAGTGGGGTTTGAGACCTCGAGAGACCTCATGAAGTGTCTTTAGACGCTGTGTGCTCTGCCAGAGCTCATGTAGCAGCAGCTGCAGCAGGAGTCCCTGCAGAAACCCTTCCTGGTGAGGACTTGCCGCCCTGGCAGGGACAAAGTTGGAGAGAGGAAGGTCGATGTGCCAGGTGTTCGCGCTGTTTGCAGAAACACGCACACAGCTCCTGGGCATTGCTCAGCTTCTTCCCATCCCTCATTGCAGTCATACCTTATACATGTTTAGAGGACTGTTTCCACAAATATCTTAAAACCAAAGTACTGTTACTTGAAAGCAGACCTGAAGTCCTCAGTACTTAAGTCACATCTAAAACACAATTGTGGGTGCCTAATAATGAATTCTTCTCACCTAGTGTTAATCACCCAAACAGAGGTGTAAACTAGTTGTATAATTCCTTCTGTAGTTAAAGGAGGAAAGCACCTGTAAAAATTCCGTTCCAATATCCTTTTAGCTGCCATCTTAAGATTCAATAAGTCATTTTCTGGAGGCACCTTTGTTGAGGAGCTTAGACAACTGGGAAAGGTCAAACTCCTAAGTGACCAGACATGGGTAGAAGAGGAATCCCACCCTAATGGCATAGCTCCTCTGGGAGCTCAACCCAAGCTTAAAATTTCTGTATCAATTTCTTAACAAGTCCAGTGCTTTAGATGTCCTGACTGGATATCCTGCTCTGACTCTCTGCACCTAAATATTTTCAAAATCTGATCCGAGATGGTCCCAGCAAGTGCTTCAGATGCTCTAGTAAGATACACATCAGGAGGAAGCTGGGAGGCAGAACAGCAGCACTGATGCAAATGTGCTTGGAGAGTTTTTTATTGACTGGATTTCTGTGGGGGTTTTGCTTGTTTGTTTCCTGTTACTCTTATGTTATCAGCATGGAAATATTGAATTATGTGACCAATGTAGCCAGTAAGACTAGCCACAACTATTATATAATGTCTGGTTGCAGTAAACATCTCAACAATTATTTCTTTGATTGCAGTGCAAACATATCCTGTGTACAATATGTGGGTTACTGGGTAGAGTTATGTCATGACTCAGGATGAGCCAATATCATAAGCAACTGTTAATGAAGGGTGGGATTTTCAGTAGTTTCTCTGCATTGACCTGTTTATGTTCCTACTGAAGGTAGTGGCTGAGGAGGGAGGCCCTCAGGAAAGGAAATCTGGATGATTTATGGTTATTGGGCTCATATCAGAAAGTGGGGGGCAAGTGTGAGAGAAGCTTTATCAGAGCAGATGCTGAGCAGCCTCTCAAGGATAGGAAGAGTGGTCCAGCACTGGCACAAAGGGTTTGTCCTCATGCTACTGCCCTCCTGCATCTGACATTGCACCAGCCCAGGGTCTGCAGGGCTACGTGCCAGAGCAAAACAAGTCCTTTGGGGGTGGTTACACATCAGCACGGTGTCTCTGGCTCAGGAAGCTCTTGGGCACAGAAGGGGAGAGCATGCTGGGGAAGCTTTGCCGCCTGTTCAACCTCACACTTTTCCCTTAGGCAACGGCTTTGGGCAACTGCTGGAGACAGAACCCAGGGTTAGAGGGATCTTTGGTCTCTCTCAGGGTGGTTGTCTTACTGCTGTACTCTGTTAGCTTGAACCTTCTTCCAATTAAAAATAAAAACCTTCAATTCTCATGTTTCCTTACAGAAAAAAAAGTGGTTACTTTGGTATCCTGCTTATCTAACTGTAATAACTTTTGTTCTCCCCACCACCAAAAGAAAAGCAAAAGGCTTTTGTGTTGTATAAGATATTAATGAACAGGGTTTCCTCTAAGCAGAGGATGTTTGGAGCATTCCTAAAATCTCCATTCAGGAGAGGTTCGGTCCCTTGATCTGGAGACAAGTGATCTTATACAGCCTTTCTGAGCCACTACAAAACCACATTCCTCTAACTTAAGTAACAACTTTTACCGAGTTATCCTCTCACTGTGCCGATTTTATGACATGAAAATAGCACCTAGCTCTCAAAGGAGGAGAATTAAGAGGCTTTATGACATTTTAGAGGGAGGGACATTAAATTTTGTTTCTAGTTCCACCTTTCATTTGAAAAGAGAAAGCAGTACAGCAGCTTCCAGGAACCACAGCTCAGCCCCATTATGGAGGAGATAGCATGAGACAATTTAACCCATCTAAAAAAAAACTGGAAAAAGGTGACAGAAACGGAGAGATAAAAATTGACTTGCTGACAGGTAGATAAAAATTATACCAAGTCACAAGCAGATTCAGGAGCAAAGCATTGGTCTTCTGACAGCCTGTCCACTGTCTCTGCAAATATTATTAATCAGGTGAAAGAACAATTCTCATGAATCATAACCTTGTAAGAGATTTTTGATGGAGTAGTTGACTGGATTTTGAGCTTGCCTACTCAGTCCTGGGAAAGCCACATTCAGGAGAGGGAACTGGTACCTGAGCACCTGAAATGCCATGCAAAGAGAGTGTGAAAGGTGGTCAGTACACTGGTTCTGGGTTGGGGTGTTTTTGAAGTCTAATAGATTTGTTTCAAGAGTTCCTCTGCAACTGAGAAGTGGTTTGGATTTTCCTATTTTGAAGCCTTCCTCTCTATAGTCTAATTTAGGATGTTATTAAGGAATTTTTTTAAGAGAGTACATCAAAAAGAACCCAACAACAACTGATCTCTGTCTAATGTTGGAACAACCCAGACAGTGCCACAAATAAAACAGGAGCATTCCATCTGTACAGTTTCACTGCTGTACATATTTATTTCTGGTAGGTAGCTGACTGATTTACCAGTGTGGCTCGTGCTGCTGGTGTGAACAGGAGCTGTCGAGGGCATGTGGGGCACATCTTTGTCCATCTGCTTCAGACTGAGAGGAGCTCAGTTCACTCTGCTCTGCTGCACAGAGGGTAGCTCTGTATTTTCGCTGTTCTGGGGCTGCGGAGAAGCCACTGGCTGCTAAATCAGTGCAGCTGCAAAATGTTCCCCTGTGGTGCCCGTGTCCTCCATCAGCAGCCTCTTGGGTGGGAAGGATGGATCTGTGCTCAGTACAAGGCTAGAGGAGGTGGTGGGAGGGCAGATTGCCTGGCTGAGCATGTTCTGCCAGGGTTAGATGTTAGCCAGAGTTTACTGAAGGGCTAACTAGTGCTTTACATTCTGAACCTCCTGGGAATCCTGGAGTGCATAGCCTCATCCTGGGAAGGATGTTGGATCCAGTCTACATAGGCATTACAAATTACCATTAGCTTTATCACCCCAAAATTCTTCACCACAGTATGCAAAGTTGACTTGGCAGCAGCCCAGAGTATTTTCCACATTCATATGTAACTACTACACCTTCCCTTTGGGTTCTCCATTGCTGCATGAAAGATTCCTGTTGAGCATCTTAGGTTATAAATGCCTTAAGACAGAAATGGTCTTTTAGGTCTGTGTTTATACAGGTTCTGGCTTCCTGCCAGTCTGGCCAAAGGCTGGAGTCCCTTAGTACCTCCACATCACAGAGAAAGATTAATCATAACAATCCTCAGCCTCTTGCGTGTCTGGGTGATGAATCCTTCCCACACCTCTGTAGTACCAGTGCATACAGGAGAGACATTGGTAAGGTGTGACTTCACAGTGCTCCACTTCAGAAAGTCCAGACGTTTTTCATGCACATTAAACATCAGGTATCATGTGCTGCTTTTCAGGTGCAGTAAACCATCTCCTGTGCTGTGCTCAAGCTTTCCACAAGAAGCATTTTGCCATCTTGTGCAGAGTGGTGTGTGCCCTGAGCATCACTGACTCCTTAGAACAGATGAGGACACTGATGCAGGTTGAGAAGACTATAACCAGAAAGCAAGAGAGAAAAAGAAATCCACTGTTCAGACCTTTATGCTCTCTTCAGATTGTGCTGACTGCCCTGCAGCTCTCTATCACGGTGTCCTAAGTCCTGGGAGCCTCCCAGGTAAGGTTTTGCAAGCTGCCTCGAGCTGGGTGTAGCATAGCTCTGATCTGCTGCTGTGAGCAGGCTGGGGATGTGTCCTCCTGGATGTGTCAGGATCCCTGACTCTCTGCAGCTGCACTGCCCCAGCTGATGACACCCCACTGGCCATGTGGGCAGCAGAGGTGTCAACAGTGAATGTGAGGAGTGGGAGAGAAGTTGCTGGACAGGTGCCTAACACATGGACCAACTTTCTTGTCAGATGTGGGTGTTGCAGAGGAGCCAGGTCTTCTTTGTGTTGCTTGAGTCACAAGGGATCAGGGCTTGCAGGAATAAATGTGCCAGTAGCAGCATGAGTGTGTGGGAGAGAAAAAATATTTGGGGTGGTGCCATCCACCTCCTGCTCTGGCCCAGCCCCATCATCTCCCCTCAGTTCCTCCCAGATGCAACAAAGGCTGCTTGGCAGCTGCTGAGGGGCAGCAGCTGGACACTTTACCTCAATACATTGCTTATGTGCAAATTAAGCAGCAGCATAAACAGGGAGTTGTCAGTAAATATGATTTATCTGCCACAGCAGAGTCCCCCTGAATGGAACAGCAGCCAGGTGACAAGGGCTCAGTCCTTCAGCCAGCTTCTGGCAGCTCTTGCCAAGGGACTCAGCCGGGAACATGCAGATTGGGTTCATGGAGTCAGTATAATACCAAGCTTAGTGCCTGGTTAAATCCTCCCCTTTACCATTTCCTACACCTCCTGCTGGAGTGTGCCTGGACAAAGACAAGCAGCACTGACAACTGTAAGGACTCACCTGGGTAAAGAGGGATGTTGATGCATGAAGTCTTTGGTCACCCTGTAGATCTTTAGAGCGGCTTAATACATTCCTGGGCCTTTTTTTTTTTTTTTTCCATTTTGCACCATTTTACTCTGGTTTATCTAGAACCATTTGTCTATTCCAGGATCCAGGGATTTTTGTAACACGAGGAGCAGGGCCCATTGGAGAGAAGTCATTAGTCCTTGTGTTACAGGATGTGGGTAGGAGCTGCAGTAACTCCCTGACCACCCCAGAGAGAAGCAGCTCCTACCTGTGAATAAGGATGTGGGTGTCACTAGGAGATCAAAGGTCATCTTCTGTTGGAGATGGAGGCTTAAATGGAGGAAGGAGAAGCTTACAGCCAACACCTGACTCTGCCTGCATTTAATTATCTAATGTGTCAATGCACAAATATCAGCTCTGTTGACCTCAAAAATGCAAAAATCCTTAGTCAACCCACTTCCCCTTGTCGCCCAGCATGGGTTTTCCATGCAAAGAGGGTACACTGGGGTTCTTGCTTCCCTTTTATGTTGAAGCCTTCAGGGTACATGGTTTGCATTTGTCTTTAATCAAAGCAGCTGCCTTGAGGTAACCTGTAGGACCACAGAAGCTGGGCTTGGAGAGCACCTCACAAGGCAGTCAAAAACTTGTTGGATCCTATCACGTGGGTCACTGGGGTGTTGTGGTTCAGTACACAGAACCCCGCAGCAATGAGAGGACTGGGGGTAAAAGCACTGTGTACAAGTGGAGGTGTGATGAGAGGGTTGGGCAGGGGGTCCAGCACAGCTCTGAACAACTCACTGGTAAGGCTGCAGCCCTTTTTACTTCACGGTCTGGACACCGCTTCCCCGAGGAGGATGGATGAGATAATACTTACGGCAGGAAGGCATCTGGACTTGGGGGTTTTGGAGTTTTTTTCTAAGCCAGGATTCCTAGCATTTAGGAATGGCTGGTTCATGTCAGAAACTTATCTCAATTGATCCAAGGACTCCTTTGTAAATGACAAGTAGAAGTTTACTGTAATATGAAGCAATTCTCCATAGTGCAATCACCTCCACAGGAAGCACCTTAAATATTTAAATCAACTGTCTTGTGCTTTACAGGGACTCCAGACATTCTTAGATGGCAAGTTACAGTATGTGCAAGGCTCCACAGCCCATAAGGCAGAGAGACTTGGGTTTACTTAGGGGTGTAGTCATGTACACTGAGGATTCCCAGACATACTCTACCGTGGGGATTTCTCTTATGGGTTTTTTGTAAGCATTATTTCTATTTTTACATTTCCTTTGTAGGAACAGTGAAATTCCCTTTTTCTCTAACACTAGTATTTTCTGATGTGGCTCTGCCACAGTTAACATTTGCTCTTTGGGACTTTTAAATAGATATTGCATTACTTTATACCTAGACCCTCAACATATCCATTTATATTAGCACTTCTAGGCTGATTTAATAGTGTTTTATCTGCAAATTTCAGTCTAGTTTGAATCCTGCAGCTGATGCTAAGGCATATTGCTGATGATTTCAGAGCGAGCCTTGAGCAGTTTGAATGGGTAGGAACATGTCCATACACAGTCTTTGTGCTCAGTGCTTTTACAGCTCTGCTCCCTGTTAACCTGCCTGCACTTGGACCATGAGATGCTTTATTTCCTGTGCCCTTTTCTTGCTCATAATGCTGATGGATCAATAGGGCCATTGTACCCTTCTACCTTCTGCAGGTGCTTTGTTTAATGCCAGTTAAAATGTTTAAAACAAAGCACAGAGACTCAGCCCACTCCTACTGGTTGGGTAGGTGCTATGGATTAGTTGGCAGGTTTTAATCCAGTAAAGCCTAGTTAACACTGTCGTTGTGCACTAAGCTGATTATGATAAATAGGCATGCTGTGTCTTAGCAGACGCCTGAAATCAGATCAACCAAATGCAGTTAGACTGGCCAGGCAAGATGTTTTTTTCTTCTCTTTCCTTTTTCTTTTTTTTTCCCCTTTTAACTCCCCCAGTGGTAACACTACCTTGGCTTTGCAGCCAAGGTCTGCCTAGGATGCAGTGATGGCTGTTGGCTGCTGTCCACCCACTGAGGTCACGGAGATTAGAGGAGCTTCTGGAGGAATGCTGTGAGCTCACGTGAGCCCTTGGCAGCTGCTGGCTCCCTCACTCTTCGTTCGCCCTTCGCAGCAGGGGCTGCACATCCCTGGCCAGGAACAGGCCAGGAACAGGGGCATGAGCTGCGTGAAACTGGGAGGAGGTGGCTGCAGTGAACCCAGATTCATTCCTGTCCCCCACCATCAGCGACAAGCTCTCTGTGTGAGACGGGACAGTGGGGTGCTTTGCCCTCCCTCTTCCCTGTCTGCAGGTGTAGAGAAGCCTCTGTCTTCCTAGAAAGCACCAAGGATCACACTCTTGGGTTTAACCACCAGCTCTGGGCATGTCCATGTGCCACTGCCCCCTGTGCAGGGGACAGGTCAGGACAAAAAAGCTTCCCCCATGCACACAGAGAATCAGCAGGGTTTGAGAGTCTGGAGTTCAAGGGGGACCTCTGGACCCAACAAGGAACTTTCTGGCTTGGAGCATCCCATTCCCTCTGGCCTTTACAGCTCATCGGTGTGAGAGCATTTTCCACAGCTCCCTGGGGATGATCTGGGACACCCCACGCCTGCAAGGAAGGTTTCCTGTCCCGAGGGGGACTCCTGAGGGAGTGTTTCAGCATTTCATGTCTGAATACAGGCTCTGTTGAGCTGTGCAGGGGAATAAAGCTCCCATTTAGGATATTGCTGCTGCCTAAGAGGCTTTAGGGATTTTTAAAACTCTTGTCTCTCAGGAAACAGTCGGGATTCATCTGTTGCCAGTTAGAGCCATGGGTGAGTGTTTGCTGCTCCCAGCCTCACTGCCCACCTTCAGGGCTGTGTGGGGGTGACGCAGGGGCGCAGGAAGGAGGGAGCCCCCACCATGAGAAGAAGCTGCCAAAGCCCACCAGCAGCCATGGACCAATTGGGATGTGGAGAGCTGGCATCATTCAGCATTGGCATGAATTAGGGCTTCCCTTGCATGCATGGTGAAGGGCTGAAACATCATCCCACTTTTTAGATGTTTGCCTTAGGGGTATTAAAACTACTTTGAAATAGGAAACAGGAATTCAGCTGGCCAGCGGGAGAAAGCAGACCATGTCCCTCCAGTGGTGCCCTATCTAGGGGGGGTGTGCCTCCATGTGCTCCCTCTGTCAGCACTCCAAAGAACAGGACCCTTGAGATAGTCTGGCCTTAAATGAGACCAGCTCCTGTTTGGTTTGTGGGCTGCCAGCAGTGCTGTGGTGAGAGCATGGCCATAAATTCTACGCGTGAAAGAGCGACAAGGACTCGCCGAACAGGAAATGTAGAACAAATTCAATCTGCTGTGAGTCTCCGGGGGAAAGCTCCTCCAAGGTGGTTGTAGCCCTACTCCGGGTTATTGCACAGCGTGTCACTGGCTGTGCCCCTGATGAGGGTGAGGAGGGAACCAGGTTGCCACGTGCTGCACACCGAGATGTGAGACTGCAGGACATCTTTCAGAGCCAGAGCTCTGTGAAATGTAAGATATCTTCAGGTGGTGGGCAGGATTTGGTGGAGAACCACTGCTCCCTGTCCCCTATGCACCCTGCCCAGGCACTCTGCTATCAAGTGTGCATGGAGGGGCAGCATGTGGTGCCCCTACAAGCCCCACACACTGCAGACCAGGGCTGCACTCTGGGTTCACATCTTTCCAGTGCAAAGCAAATGGTGTGGTTTGGTTTCTGGAGCTTTTCCCTACCTGAGCCCTGCAGTGTTTGCATAGCACTGACCTCAGTCTGCATTCAGCTCTCTCACAGTGCCTCTGAATGCGTTATGAGTTTGTAGACACAACTGCCTGGAAACCAGGTACTCTCAGGAGCTTTTTGACTTTGCTGTGTTGTTCATTTTGAATACCAGGTTTAAAAGGCAACCTGTGGCTTTGTGCTTATTTCCAGCTTCTGTTTACCTACCACATTCTTTTACCTCTGAGAGTCTGTGTTTCATTCACCTTGATCTGCCAGTCTTCAGGTGATAGATTTGTGACCTTCCAGACTGCTTCTCACTATGACAAGGCAGCTCTTTCTCTGCAGTCACTTATTTGCCCTGCCACAGGGTCAGGTCCCCAGTTCACCTCCCCTGGGTCCTTTTTGGCTAGTAAGTGTTGTCTCATCTGTGGTTTCACTCCCCAGATTTAATTATTTACACAATTGGAGCATGCAGAAGGCTAGAATACCCAAAAGATGGGCAGCCTGCCCTTACTGGTCCAAGTGCTGTCAGTGCAAAGCAAAGGGGCCAATCTCATTTCTGCAGGCAGTTTTGTGATGGAGAGCACCTTGGAGGGAAGGACATGGCTTTTATGGTGTGTCACTCTGCTCTTCCCAATGTGCTTCACTGAGAAGTGGGGGAAACAGGAAGAAATCCTACAGATCTGGGAAGGTGCTGAGGTATCAAGGAGACATCGGATGTGCACTGAACTTTGCAGTGCCTGGGTGCTGGTCAGGTGGCAGCGTAGTTTTGGTGAGTTAGGAAAAGGTATTTGTCTGAGCTCGAGCACCTTTGGGCAGTCTGATCAGGGGCCAGCAGAAGATGGGGTCCCATGATAGATTGTCATGCCAGACACCAGGGCTCTGCCCCAACCAAGACTCCAGTGCCTAAGGAACAGCCTCTCATGCCAAGTTGAGCTTCACAGGGGCTTAAATGGAAGAGGACTCAGAAAGCCCTCACAGACAGTGGGCAGGGGATGGAACCAGCAGGGAAGAGTTACACACACAACAGAAAAACACAAATCTCAGCAAAGCAAGATACAGGAAATGCTGAAAGGGAATATAAAGCTTATTTGGGTTTTGGGTTCTTCAGTGCTGTGTTTCTCCATCTAATTAATTGCCCTAATGAGGGTGAGGCTCTTATCAGACTCAGGAGGGAGTCCACCTGGGAAGAGTGGGGGAGAAAATGAAGGGTTGATTAACATAAAAACAGTGGTAGTGAGATGTTAAATTTGCTGTTGACCACAAGCAAATTCAATCAGGCTGTGTCCTTTCCCCTTTGCTTTCATGTTGAGAGCTGTTTGCTTGCTGCAGCGTCGCTGGGAGCATTGCTGAAAGCCAGGGAGGGGCACAGTGTGCACAGCTCCTTCCCATGCTGGTGGCACTTACTGGTGATGTCGTGTCTGCACCAGTGATGTGACTGCATCTTTTCTCACTGGAAAGAGGACTGAAGTCCTGGGACCGGAGCTGAGGGATTGTCAGTCCCTATTAATAAGCAGGTATGAGGAATCTTTCTAGGCCTGAACTGCAACAGCAAAACTGTTGATGCGCAAGTTTGTCCTCTCTGTGAGTGTGTCCCTTACGTGCCTACAACCAAAGTCCAGCCCCACAGGTCACTTCCCAGCAAGAGCTGTGATTCCCAAGGCAAGGAAGAGCAAGAACCACTTCTCCTCTGCCTTGACACAGGTATGAAAGGTGATGAAAGATGCAAGCTCTTTCCTGTTTCTTACATAGTTTCCTTTTTTTAAAAGAAGGCAGTCAGGCTGTCTGACTACAGATCTGTGTAGTGCCAAGAGATACAGCTGTGGGTTTTGAATGCTGATGTTTGTCTGTGCTGCAGGTGTGCTGGACCTCAGTGTGTCAGGGGCAGAAAACGTAGGTGGTGAGTGGGTGTATAATGAAACCCCTGCACCCTCATGCTGCTGCCAGGTTGCATCACGCTTGCAATCAGACAAACAAATCAAGGGGCCAGGGAGCCCAGCCACTCTGCCTGCTGACTAATCTCCCCTCCCCACGCCTCTGGCTGCTGAGCCCTGCTGTGGGCTTTTGGCACACAAGAGCTCTATGGCTTGGTTTGGTAGGAGCTCAAAGTGGCTTGACAGGCAGGAGGAACCCCAAAGCTGGGGACCCTCCAGCAAACCTTTTTGCCCGTGGTGTTTTGAGCAGGGTGTAGCAGCAGCGAGCGACTCTCCGGAGAGTGTGATGTTATAGAATAAAGGTGTGGGTGGCAGGGGATGTTAACGTGCTGGCAGCTATTCCCAGCTCCGTGACAATGAACCGCTGATATCATCAAACATGCTGGGCCAGATCCAGCATTCCTCCTTTTGCCTGAGAACTTGATGAAAGCAATGGGAATTGCTATCCAAGATAATGATTGCAGGATCAGGTGGATGATGACACCCTGCTTTTCTTATCTCCTTATCTCTGGCACTGCCTCTCTCTCTCCATGTCTCTTTCCACCAGTGATGTTTTCATTCTGTGCTCACAGAGTAAGAAGAGCCCACAGGAGAGCTCTAAAATGCACATGATCCCTGGAAACTCCACAGACTTTCAGGCAAAACACTCTTCTGCTTTGTTTCCAGCAATTAAATTGCATCAGAAGATGCACAAATCCGTGTTATGTCTTGCTGCTGTTGCCCTGGGCAAGCAATTGCTGGGTGATCTATGGTGAGGAGCAGCTGAGGAGGTGGCTGGGCAGCAGCACATTGGGAGGGGTGCAGGAAACCCTCTGCAGGAATATGTCCTGGAGATCACCTTTGTCTGCCCCCCCCCCTTCATCGACATCTTTGAGATCCCACTCTTGAGAGATTATGTGTCTGAAGAAATCTTCTCAGGTGTGATAAGCAGATTCAAGTGTTTGTATGATTGCTGCTGTCTCTGCTCCCCTGCCCTGGGAGGACTTTCCACAGTACCCTAGATCTCTGAAGGTTGAGCTACTCTGGTTCTTTCCCAGAAGAAGAAAGGCAAAGTGAATTTGTCTCTTTTGAGAATCTGAAAGAAGTGCAGGAAGCGTGAGTTGTATGCACTGTTCAACCTTCAGCCCTCCTGCAAGCTGAAACCTTGGGGAAAGTGAAATATTTCCCCTGCCCAGGAGGGTATGTCAGCCCTGCTGACTGACACCCTGAATTAAAGTGGGAAGGGTTGGTGTTTGCAAACAACCCCAGACATGACCTGGGAGGCTGACACAGCTTGGTAACGCTGAGCACTAGATGAACAATTAAATCCTTCTAAATTTGCTTGAGTGAAATCAAAGGTAACTCAGGTCTCAGTCATGAAGAACTGGAAGATGTGCTCTCACAGCTGCTGGCACTGGAGGACCCACAGGCTGCTTCCCTCTGGGATCTCTTTCCCCTGTGCAGAGGGTGGCCATTAGAGAGGGATGGAGGAGGGCAGAGCTGCAGAGGTGTCTTGGTGCAAGCGCAGGGGCACAAGTGTTGCAGCCAGACCTTTGGGTGGGTATTCATCAAACCAAATTACCCTTTGTCCTGTCTGCTGGCTAAGGCTTGAATGGAAGTGTGAACATAACCCAGTTGGGTTTTGTGTTTGTTTCTAGTATGGCAATAGGAGAATTCTCCTACTTAGTGGAGGAGAACTTGCTGAAGGATTTTACTTTACACCCACTCGAATTCTTAGAAATGGGAAATTAATATTGATTCAGTTAATGATTTGTGCACTGGTGATCCTTCTGCCCATGAACAGGCAAGAGACTCATGGGCTCTCACATCTGGGTGCTCTTCACACCAGGTGCAAGAGAAATGAAGTTGAAAGCATGATCTCCACGTAAGGGCAAGGTAGTCCCTGGTTTGGGTGGAAGCAGAGCTGTACTTCAGAGACTGTTTTGACAGCTGCAGGTCTCAAGTGGGTTGTAGCTACAACAGATATAAATACTCTACTTTCTCCCCATTTTTCTGTGTTGCCTGAGGACCTGAGCTGCACTCTTTGTGTTTGGACCCCAGGGCTGCAGAGGGGCAGGTAGGGGACCAGTGGAAATTGTGCTGATGAGGACCTGCCAAGGACAAATCCTCTGTCACTCAGATGAGCTGAGGCTGGCAGCATTTTTCAAGTGCATTGGGTCAGCTTTGTGTGAGCCTCATCCTTGTAGATGACAGTGGCCATAGTGAGGTGGAATCCGGACTGTGGTGTCTTTATGGCTCCATCCCGCTATGAGGGCTGGGGAGGTTGGCTCCTTCCTAGAAGATTGCAAGTGGCAGAGTCCTGCAGCACTGCTTGGTGCAGAGCCCGGCATCAGGAGCTGTGGGATCCCTGACTCCAGCCCCACACAGGATCACACTAGGCAGCTCTGATCCCTCCTCCCTCTCTCTGCAGGATGGTGTCCTTTTCCTTATCTGTTTCCTTTCTGTAAGTGCTTTGATCTCTGTGTGGATTCAGTGTAAAAGCCAAGTGTTCCCATATACCTTTTTTTCACTTGATTTTGTAAGTATCAGTTACTTCGATGACATGCTTTAAGTTTGTCTTAAAAATATTGATTTAGTTGTGGGCTGGTGCTGCAAGGAGGCAGGAAGATGTCCTTGTCAGCTTTTAAACACTTGTAGCTGTAAACCAGCAGCTTTCCCAGGCGAGCACACCCGCTCACCCATTCCAGGCTGTGCTGTCCTGCCTCCTCACTGCGCAGGAGCACAAGGGCCAGGCTGAACTGTTACAAACACAGTGGTTTGTAGCTACACGACAGCCAGTTGCTAATAGGTTTCAATTGATGCATCTGAACGCGGGACAGCCATGTGATCCCTGTGTCTGCACAGTCCGAACAGTTCCTGGTTTCTAAGGTGTGACAATCTGATCCAGCAAATCCCAGTGCAAACCCTGTAGCTCCTACTTGACAAGAGCATTTTTTGTTTTGAAGGCATCAGTATAGGGAAACTCCACCACTTCCTTTGGTAGTTTGTTCCAGTGGTCAATAATTCTTGTTACTAAAAATGTGAGTCTCATTTCTCGCACGAACTTGATTGACTTTTACTTCCCATCACTGCCTTTTGTGCTGGTCTTGTCCAGCCTGAGCAGTGGAAGGAGGCCAGATGACTGAGAGCATTTCAAGTTCAAATTCTAGTAATCCTGCAAAATTTTCTATAAGACTGCAACATATTTTCTCCAGGGAAGTGATGGACAAAACAATCTGCAGCAGCTGGTGAGAAATAACCCTTCTGACTTTAAAGAATTGATCTCCACACTCTCTTCTCTCTCTGCCTCCAATACTGTTCTCCAATTTATTTCTGCAGTTGATTAAGAGGGAATCCCCTGCTGGAGGAAGAAACCGAAATAGAAAAATCTCTTTTCAGGAATAGGCACTCTGTGGCTAATCAAGCTGGGATTGCATTGTTAGGAGGAACCTTTCAAAAATCAGGCACACAGCAACTCACAGCAAGAGCATATTTTTTAGTTCTGCGGAATAAGCTGGCTGGCAGCTTGCTGTAGAGATGCAATCCAATTCTTGTGTTTGGGAGCAAAAGAAAAATGCTTCAATATGATTTTAATTACAGTTGTTTTTATAAATCCTTTGCAATGCACATTTCAGCTAAAAAAACCCTGCAATTAATCTTGTAGACAGAATCCTGATGTAACCAAAATCTGCTATCAAATCTGTCTCTACTTCCATATCCTTTCTTGAACTATAATCTAAAAAGAGAAGGAAAAAAACTTAAGGGGCTGAAAGAATTTCTGTATCTGGATGTTTTTGCAATGCAGTCTTACAAGCTTGAGCTATTAGCATTCAGCACCAAGGAAATATCAACACAATTATTGCTCGTTGATGGGCTTTATCTCCCACTGACCTGTGGTCACTGGAGAATGGATGGGATGGTATTTGACGTGACAGCACCATATTCATAGTGTCTCCTAATCCCAAATGTCAGAGTCAAAACTCCTGTCAATCACTCCTCTGGTTTGTCTCTAACATACCCAACTGACATGGGTGTCTGGGAGGACTGGGAATCATTTGCTGCCAAGTGTTTAATGAGTGTCCACCACCAGACAGGGTTTATTTCTGGTTGTGTGGCCACCTTCTTCTGCACTGAGCTCAGCATGTCACATCACCTCCTGCCTCCCCAGACAACATCTGCATGGCAGCCAATGTGACAGGCTTCACTGTGCCTTCTCCTGGGGTGTCCAAAGTGATCCAATTTAGGCTGACAGCTACAATACACAGGAATAAATATGTATTGTAATGATCCTGTCAGTTGTGACTGAACTGGAGAAATGTCTTCTGCCTAAGTGCTGAATTTGCAGACAAAGAATTGAAGCTGAACAAATGGATAAAATTGCCTGCTGTGAAAAATGGTAGGTGCTAAATTGTCCTAAATTCTGGCCCCAATTAAGTGTTTTGTGGTTGGGTTTGGAGTGGGATTTTTTTTTTTTCATTTTGGTTGTGGAAGGCTTTTTGCATGTCTGTGTGCTTGTGTCTAAGTACAGCAGCATGGAGGATGTCAGGATCAACCTGTCCAAGTCATCATCTGGTGTGATGCAAATCTGCCCCATTTCTGCCTGGAGGAGGGCATTTCTCACAACAGTTTCAAGACTCTCTCCAGGTCAGATGCCTGTGTAGTTCCCTGAGCTCCTCCCTCTCCAGGATGAATTAAGTGATCTGTGGTTGCATGTTCTCACCTTCCCTTGGACAATGCCACAATTTTCCCCTTATCTTCTTAATTTCAACACTTTTTGTCTCTTTGTACCCAGGAGTGGTGGAACAAGGGGTCCTTTCCACCCTCCAGGAGGGCAGTCAGAGTCTTGCTGCTGTCACTGACTGACATGTGTGACTTGGCCTGGAAGACACGGTCCTGTGTTTGGCTTTGGACATGGGTTCCCTCCTCCTCTCTGCAGGTCTGCATTCGGCAGGATGTTTGAATCTTCCCCATAATTCCTGTCTTGGTTATCTTGGTGCATGACAGGAGGCAGGATTCTCTGTATTTTTGGAGTGCAGAAACCATTTGTAGAGAATAACACACTGCACATTGTCCTCTGAAACAGGCAGAGCACTGCCAGCAGCAAAAAGCTGGAGAATCATGGTTGGCTTTTCCAAGCATCAGGCCCCACCTTGTGCACTTTTCCTCTTATCCACTGGGGTGGATATACAATGCAGGAGACTTTAACTTATATGGCAAGTGAAACACAAAATGAGTATATTCATACTGAAGCACTTCTCTTGTTGATTTATGTCATGGGAAATGGAGAGGACTGGAGCAATAAGGCCCCAATATCTCCCACTTCCACCCTGTCCCAGAGCGTTTCCTGCTGAAGTTAGGCAGCTCTAAGCCCTGATCACTGTTGCCTGCAGCTGACCAATCCACTGCATCACAATCCAGAGTGTCTCAGACAGGGAGAGTGGGCTTTGGCTGCCTCTGGCCCCTTCCTGGTTTCCAGCTCTTTCACAGGGTAAATTGAGCCTTTGTCCTGCCCGGCATCATGAGGCCGGGCTCCTGCCAGCAGGGACAATGCCCTCTTGTTAAGGAATAAGCCTGTAGGGAGGAGGCTGAGCTGTGCAGCACCTTCCAGCACCAGCCTCTGGTCTAAAGGTGCCAAGGTGAATATTAATGGAGGGAGGGATGCCTACGGGCTGCTCGCTCTGGGGAGTGATTGCCCTCAGTATCCACCGCACCATCTCCCTCTTGCAGATTTCTGTCCCCACAGCAAGAGCAGCAGAAGCAGACGCATCTACCTCTCACCTGGTGGGTTGTTTTTTTTTTTTTAAACCTGGGAATTATCTTAAAATAGAGCCACCTACACCACGCTGAGGTGAACGGCCAGCACGAAGCTGACACACAGTTTCATCTCTCTGGGCTTAAAGCTGCAGCACAGAAAGGACAAAGAAGGTCCTAAGTGTGAGCTGGTCAAGCTGAGCCCTCTAGAAATGCCAGCCTAATCTGTGTCAGTCAGAGAGAAATCCCACAGTGAAAGGTCTTTCTTATCTTGGCAGGGAGGACTCATCATAGCTCTGCTCATGGGTGCTGCACTGATCTCTGTGCAGCTCCAGAACAGACTGAGGAGGCGGCTTGGGCCCACACTGGGAGAGGGGAGCAGATACTTGACCTGCCTTTAGGAACGACATTGGGGTATTGTCAAAATGTGCTAATAGCTCTTCCGTGCTCTCCCCTCTTCTGTGCTTTTTCTGTGATTTTTCCCCTCTGTAAACACATCAGTAGAAAATGCCCAGGCAGTCTTGTCACAATAACTTTGTGACAAGGTAGAGACAGAATATGGGAAAAACCATACAGAGCTGAGACTCTCCGGGCCTGTCTCAGCCTGTTAGTGCCCTTCTGTGGACCTTTGCTGTCCCCCCACGAGCAGAGAGAAGGCAGAGGTAAGCCCTAAGAAGCTCCATCATTTGCACATCTCTGCCCTCCCTCCCTGCCTCTGAAGGTTTGTGCTCAGAGATGTCACACCATGGGTGTCCTTCTTGGTGGGACACCTATAAGGGCTGGTGGTATTTCTGGCTAGGTAGCAGCACAGGATGCACAGAGGGTGCTGCTCTGATCCATGTGGAATAAGTATGGAAAAGAGAGTCCCTGTCGCCATACATTCATAGCTCAATGCAGTTACCAGGCACAGACCCAGGAGGAGGTTTGCAATATCACAAATGTGGTTTATTCCTGGAGAAGCTTTAGTTGTTCCTTATGGGTAGGCAGTTCCTGGGGTTGTTAGGATTAAAAAAGGAGCAGCAGTTTGAGCAGCCTGTTGTCTGCAGACTCGAGAGGTACGACAGGAACGCCACATCTGCACAGTGAACAATTTCTCTAGGACTGACCTCCCTTGGTGGAATGGTTTCTAAAGAGAAAGCTGGGTTTGTATATCTCTAAGGTCCTTGGATTCAGGTGCCCAAGGTCTTTCCAGTTCAGAACAAATATATATTTTTTCCCCTTCCTGGTAGATAAAAGATGTCTTGTAAACAACTGAAACTGTCAGTGATTCAGCCAGTGGAAGATGTGTCAGATGTCCCAATTCCCAAAGCAGCACTGCTGAGGTCTGGGAGGTGGCATGTCCAACCAGGAGGCTGCCCCTCAAACCACACTCCTGATACAGCACTACTTCCCAGAGCACTGTCTCTTAAGGGCTCCTGAGAGGTCCCAGGCATGCAGGAAAGGAAACATTCATGTCTGTGCCATGCTCCTGGAGGAGGAAGTTGGTGGGAAGAGAGCTGAGCAACTGCCATGGAGGCTCACTTTGTCACCCACTCCCAGACTGGACTTCCAGTATCACTGCAAGAGATGCTGGACAAATGTTCTGGCAAGTGACAAATTGTTTCCCAGCTCAGCCCCATTCTCTTCCCACCCTTTTTTCCCTGTGAGTCAACTTCTGCCTACACAGATGCTTCCAGAGCAGCCTGAATGCCCTCTTCGTTGTTTGTTGATGGGGCGGTGAGTTTGCACTGATGCACATTTTCTTCCCTTGGATTTCTAGATTTTCCTGCATGTAGGCAGAGCAGCGTGACGCTGAGTGACTGGAGTTCATGCTCACAGTTCATGAATAATAAAGAGTGCCAAAGCTCAGAGCCCAGAAGCTGTGTTTCGTGAGACCTGCAGCACACATCTGCCGTGGTATGAAGTGTGATGGCTTTGTGCTGATCTTCAGCCAGAGGTTACACCCCACACCCCAGAGCTGGAGGAAGGGATAGTGACGGATGGTCCAGCCCCTCCAACATGGCACCCACTGGCTCTGCTGGGACCTTTCTTCTGATAGCAAAGGAAAGTAAAGCTGAATCTACTGGGTACAGAAGGGATGGAGTGAGCAGCAGTTTATAGGGTGAGCCTTTTCCTCCTGCTTGGAAGGACTGGCTGTTATTCCCTTTCTCAAGATTGTAGGATGGGACCCTCTGGTAGCCATAGGCTGTAAGGTAGCCCTAGAAATCCTTCACTGTGAGCAGTCCCTTTTGGAAGGGACATTTCCCAGGAGAAACTTGGGAAGGGCTTGGCTTTGAAGCTTTTTTCTCTTTAATTAAACAAGAGACTCTTAATAAGTCTGGAAATTTCCCTTTTAAATTTGATACACTGGCCTCTTCCAGATCTCCAAGCCTTCTGGGAGGAAGTAAGAGGAAGTGAGATTAAATGGGATTGAAGCTGAGGGACCAGAGAGCTGGGGACCCAAGCCCTGCTTGCTAGAGTGCAGTTTGCAAACCAAGTGGCAAGGCAGTTTCTGGTGCAAGAGTTCCTGTGCAAGAGGCCGTTTGCCATATCTGCAGAGGAAATCAGCTGTGTCACCCCACAGGCTCTTCTCTGTCAGTAGGAAACTGGTGAAGACTTGTATTATAAGCAGCAGCATTGTATCGGGAAGACTTTCCAATACAAAGTTGACTTAAAAGAAACCAAGTGCTGCAGCAGTTCAACTCGGTATTTGATAATACCAGTACAAATTATTACTCAGGTCCTGCTGGTCTCATCATGTTCTTCCTACAGGACAGAGATGAACAAATGCATGGCAGGTATCACCCAATATTTTTACCTCTCCTGTTTTTAAATGAGCGGCACTCTTTTTAGTATTTACTTCCATTTTACCTTAGCTTAAATATAGCTCTGTGTGTTGGGGTATGTATGATACCCCTTTTACTTTGCCTGTGAAATACAGGGGTGGAATGTAGCCCTACTGGCACAAAACAGTGCACAGAAAGAAAACTGTAATGGGCCCAAAGTGATGGGGGAGGTTTATTTTATAAAGATGCTCAAGTGGGCTATGCCATCAAAAGGATACAAAGTCGAAGCCACATCCTGCTGGCTTGGCTAATCCATAAAAGAGCTTTCAGTGTTTTCCCTTGCAGTAACAGCTTTAAATTTTAATAAGCTGTAGTGTACTTTCACCGGATGTAATAAGCTGATACAAAGTTTAAATGGGGTTAAGTAAGTAGGAACCCAGGAGAAAGGAACATAAAAGACATAAATTATTTCCTCTCTTTTACAAGTTCATTTCACTGAGTTTATTTTGGGAAAAAAACATTTCATTCAAATTATTTTTTTCTTCTCTGGATGATTCAGTGTCAGGGGAGGGAGACAATACTTGAAGTAACCACAGAGCAACTTGAGCAGAGAGGACACTCAGTAAAAAGAAATAATCAAGTTATTAATTCAGGTTACCTTGCCATTTAATTTTAGGACAGGTACCAAGTCACAGGCATGTGTGCCTGAATGTGACCCACACAAGCCTGTAAAACAAGGATTTGTAGGAAGACCCCTTGAAAGGTCATCCAGCCCACCAGTACCCCAAGGCAGGATCATTCTGTGTAAGTCTTTCTGGACAGACTTTTGTTCAGCCTACGGCTGGAGTGCTCAGCCATGGAGAACCGCAGCCTGCAGCCGCAGAGAGCGACCCCAGTGCCCGGCACTGTGTCTCCGAGGAGCTTCCCTCCTCCAGCGGCTGTCCTCCCCTCCCTGTCAGCCCATTTCCGTGTTACCCCCGTGCCAGAGGAGGTTTGCTCTATCTGCTTCCCCTTCAGCTTCGGGTGGCTGCAGCCTCCCCCAGCTCATGGGCTCCAGCTGAGCAGACCCAAGTACCATCCAGAAACACCATCTAGGGTGATATCTGGAGGGCAGGCCAAACCCAAGAGTTACTTTTTGTGTGTTTTCTGTTTGCAAAGGTAGGATAAAGAGCATTTGGGGCATGGGATGTGCAATGCCGTGCTTGTGCAGGAGTGAGGGAGTTTGTAGTCTGCACCATGACCCACTGGTTGCTCTGTCCTGACTGTGTCATGCCAGGGGACCCCTGAAAACAAGCTGTGGGATGGGAATTTTTCTTGCTACTGGCAGTGCTATAGATAACAGAGGCATATTGGGTTTTACTGAATGTGTTTGTTTGCTTATATCTGTGTAGCCTACTGAAATGGCTCCAAAACATTCTCAACTAAAAGCATGAGCTGTTCCATTTTTGAGCTTAAAAAGTCATTTCTGTACCCAGGAGCTGTACTCATTCTCGGTGGAGTGGGCATAGTAACACACACTGTGCAGTGGATTATACTTATGTGATTATAGCCTCTAGGCAACAACCTGGTGCTTAAGAAATGAGTCAGTCAGAAACACCAAGGCAGAGGGAATCAGATTCAGTGATGATAAGATTTGCTTCCAAAAGATCTGGATCGAAATACACAGTATTTCTTCAAGATATGCTTGTCCTAATAGTCAATTAAACAGCACATGTAGGAACATTTTATGCCATTTGGTGTCTCCCAACAGTGTAAAGAATCACTAACCATGTACAAGGACTTGCAGCATGACGGGTTAGTTGAGTACTGATAGGCAGGAATAGCTGGGAGATGTGAGTGAAAGCCCAGTCAGGCTGCTGACAGCTGTGTTAGTGCAGGGAGGTCTGCCAATGCAGAACAGGAGCAGGTTCCTGGGAAATACATCCAGGAAAAGAGAAGAGACAGGATGAGAAGGCAAGAAATACATGCAGGGAAGCAGAGGCAGGAAGAGAAAAGAACAAATGAGAACTGGCAAGTTGATAAAAGAACAAAAGGGCTTTGTCTCACATTAAAGGCAGCTAACTACACAAATCATTTTCCCATGTAAGCAATTACTGCAGCCACCCCAGGGATAGTACGTGGTTGAAAATGAGAAGATAGGTTCTTTACATTCTTGACTGAGTCTGGCAAGTGCTCCATCAATATGGCTCACGATGCTCTGGGCCATATCAGGCAAGTGGAGAAATTGAAACTCGATTGTGCAGATAGATGGATTCCTTGTTTTAAAAATTATCTTCCATCTGTAAGCAGGGTTAAGCCATCAGCTAGTGGAACAGAAAGAACAGTGGCTTCTAAAGGGTGGCAGGAGGTTTGGTTCATTCCTCTTTCACTCCTGACAGCAGCTGTTGACAGCAGCCTACACCAGTCAGGGCAGTCACGTAGGCATGAGTCAGGTAAAAATCAGAATAAGACTGAGATTCCCTTTCAGCCTGATTTTCAGAAATGCTGAGTGCAGGCAACTCCATTCAAGCCAGAGTCTGTGTCTAATAGTGCTTTTCACCCTCTACAATCAGCTTTTGGCAACAGATGTTCTGTTGAGACTGAGAGAAATTCGTAACGATGCCAATGGTCATGATTTGATCTTAGATCTTAGACTTTATTTCATGAGTGACCAAGTCATGACACTGATGAGGACTCAGCTTGACAATCTCCTATTGCCACTGCTCAGCTGACCTTAGCCCTGGGTATAAATTTAAGTCTTCCAGCTCCCCATTTACTGGCACAAACTTATCTCACTGCTTGTGCTGTAAGTGTTTTGACATCAGCCACTCCAAAATTAGAAACTGATGATATGGAAAATTTAATAACATTAAAGAAATGCCAACCCATCTTCTCTGCTGCCTTGTGCTATGCTTTCTTCATCTGAGGAATTTCTTGCATTTCACAACCAACAGGAGGATGTGGGTTCAGGATTGTGCCCCAGCAGGGATATGATGCAGCTCAAGCCCCAGACTAGGACTCAATGGCATTTAGGTTACTCTCTATAACACCTCCCTGACCTAACTCCTGTATGATCCTTGGTCTGCCTTCTCCTCAGTCTCCTTTCCAGGAACTCACTGGCCTTCTCTCATCTTTGTTGTTGCTGAGGTTTGGGGTTGACTCTGTAGAGTGACAAGCACATTTGTAACATGCAGCACAGGGCATTCCATGTCTCAGCTGAGGCAAGTCAAGCCCTAGAAACTCGGCTGATCCTGTCTCTTTTTCTTTCCAAGAAATGGCATTCATTTATTCTCCTAAGCCCCTTTCTAAAGCACCTTTTGACTTTTATTCTCTCTAAAACGCGGTTTTTTGCTCTTGGGCAATACTTTCTGGATGCTGCCCCATGGATGCTGTTCCCTGGGAGCTCTTACCTGGGGTGGAGGTTCAGCCGCGCCCCCCAGGAGCGGGGGCCGCCCCTCCCCGGCTGCAGCGAGAAAGTTTCCCTTTGCAGCACTGAGAATAGGCAGAAACAAAGAGCCCGGAGGAGGTGGGGAGGGGAGAAGGGAAGAATGAGCTAGGTTAGGGGAAATAGAGCCTGGAAGAAAAGGAAAGGACCAGCTGATCTGAGAGCCCCGATAAAAGCCCAAGACAAAGGACGAAAGAGCCTGGGAGATTATCGAGGGGAAGCGGGAGGAGGAGCAGGGAGATGCAGCAGAACCTAAGTGGGAATGATGTAAGATGCTGCAGGGAGGAGGGGAGTTTCCCACCTAAAGCAGAGAGTGGTTTAATTTACTCAACCACTTCCATTTACAGGAATGGAGGCCCTTTCTCTCTTCTGACTGGGAGCACCCGACAAACGAGGGAGCTGCTCCAGCAGGAAAGAGTATCCGTGTCCATCCCACAGCCCTGACAGCATCAGCCCCGATTGCTCATCTGTTTCCAAGTACAACCGAGACATTTCGCTGGTGGGCAGAGAAGTCAGGGACACTGCATCCAGCACCCTGCAGCGGAGGAAGCATTAGTACTGCTGTAGTTAGCCTTGTTATTTTCTCCTAATAAAAAGGTGGTCATGACTCACTCCATTAAGAAACAAAAGCAGAGCTGTAATCTACTGAAAGGCAGTTGTTTGGATGCTCAGCATTAGGTGTGTAAAACGAGGAAGGTCAGCTCCAGGTCAGGTCTGGTGATATACACCCTGCCACCAGACAGGCCAAACTTCAGGTCTCCCCAGAATATTTATCTTCTGGGCTGGGATAATTTGCCCCTGGCTTCAGGGTATCACTTCAGGCAGGAGTGTGGAGGGACAAAAAGCTCTCTCTCAGCCCTCCACACTTCGGTTGGGTTTCCTGAGAGGAAATGATACTGTGACTGGGCTGGCCCCCTCCTTCCTCTAGGGAGGGAGGAGCACGCTAGCATCTAGCCACAGCCCCTCTTCCCTTCCCTATGTCCCACTGGGAACAGTTTGCCAGCTGAGATGTTACTGGGGTCCGAGTCCTAAGGGAACCAGGCTGCTTCTCAGAGAGGAAGAAGCGGCTCATGGAGCTGGGCGCTGAGAGGCAGGAAAGGCACGTTGTGCTCAGGCAGTGTGGAGGTTTCCTGTGTGAGCAGGACGAGGTCACAGCACTCGTGTCCGTGGCAGATTTCCCACCTAGCGAAAAATAAACCGGAGGAATTAGCCGGTCCTTGTGAAGGTTTTTGGCACAGCTGTGGCAATCCAGTTCTGACAGGAACTGAGCTGGACACGTGGGTCTCACCCAGCCATGTGGCTCTGGCACTGCCCAGCTGCCTCCCGGGGTGGCTGCAGGGGAAGGGAAGGAGCCAGGCTGCCGTGATGGCAGTGGCCAGGTGAAGACTACACCCACGCTAAGATGTGCTGTGAACATCTGCCCCTACCCACAAGCTACTTCTATTTTTGTTCCATCCCATACCTTGGCTGACTCAGAGAAGGCGAGCAAGGTGCGTCAGGTTAGAAGGAGCCAGATGGGAGGGCTGTAGGGGGGTTGAAAGAGGAAGAGGAGGAGGAGTTTCTTCAAAACCAGTAGTTGCCATTCTTTCAATCCACTGGAACATTTTCTTTGCACAGTCTCTTTCAGGTTTCTCTCTTTCAGCTACAGGCAATTTGAGGCAGGGATGGCACTTCCTGCCTGCTGTTGAGGTGAGCATTCTTTCAGGGCACCATCAGAATAAATGACACCCTGCTCTTAGATAGCTCCACTGTCATCTGCCTGGGCTGTAATGAGCTTGACTGAAGCTCGTCCTTTTGCCTAACTTCTTCCAGGAATTTCCACTCCTCATTTTGGTCTCTTTATAAAACTTATCTACAAGGAAAGGGCAAGTGCCAAATTTCCTAGTTCCTGTGCATCTTAGCGTCTTGACTTCCGGACACAGGCACAGTCATTGGTCTGTAGTGTAAGTCTTGCAAGTCCTTGAGACACAATCTTGCAGACACAAGAAAAGGGACATAAGACCCTCCCCTCAAACAGCCACGCCAGAGATTTTCGTGTTGCAGGTGGCCCTCGCATTCCTGTTCCCATCCCTTCAGAGTATTCATTAATTTTGCAGAAATGGCACATCTTGCTTTGTCCCAGTCTGTTACTTGTTGTTTGCTCCTTTGCTGCCAGGCTCTAAACCTTGGGCCGAGTAACCACATCCTCGGGACTGTTCCCCAGGCAGTTCATGCTGATCACTCGGTTGCAGAAGCTGCCTTGATGCAAACCATAGCCTAAGCAGGGGTCCAGCTTTTTCCGAGGGGATCTAGGAGCAGGCAGCTCCCATCCCCCGAGCAGCAGTGCTCTCGCAGGCAGGCCTGCGTGGGCGCAGGTTTTGCTGGGGGTGAGGATACACACAGTGAGGGGGCAATAAGGGGAACTGAAACTCCATTCGCAACCTGGTGCGAGAAACCTGCCCCAGCGCTGCCCTTCCTGCCTTCCTCCCTTCCCTCCGCCCCCCGGCACGCTTCCCGACTCTCCTGACAGGCTGGGGAGGGGGCGGGGGTGATGTCGGGATGAGCCTCAGCCGATGAGTGGAGAATTTTTGCAGCGTTTTTCAGCTTCCTCTGCCTCCGAGCGTGACCTACCGCCGCCAGGGAGGGAGGGGATCCCCGCCAGGGGGCGGCGCGCGGGGCGGGGGATGTCCATGTTTGGGGGGCGGGCGCGTCACTCCCCTTATATGGGCAGTGGCGTCACGGCCCGGCCTCCCATTCATATAAATGCCCGGCGGCGCCGGCCGGGATTCCCTGCCCGGGCTCGGCACGGCCCCGCGGTGCCTCCGTCCCTCCCGTCCCATCCCATCGCCGCCGGCTCCGCGGTAGCACGGGTCACCCTCCTGCCACTCTCCCCGCTCCTGCCCCGGCTGCTGCGGGGCGCGACCCTCGGCCAGCATGAAAGTCACGTCCCTCGACTGCCGCCAGCTGCGGAAGCTGCTGCGGAAGGAGCCCTCCCGCTGCCTGGTGCTGGACTGCCGGCCCTACCTGTCCTACTCGGCCTCCTGCCTCCGCGGCTCGCTCAACGTCAACCTCAACTCGGTGGTGATGCGGCGGGCCCGCGGCGGGGCCGTGCCGCTGCACTTCGTGGTGCCCGACGCGGCGGCCCGCGCCCGGCTGCTGCTGGGCGGCGAGGGGGCGGCGGGGACCGCCCGCCTGGCGGCCGTGGTGGTGCTGGACCAGGGCACGGGGCACTGGCAGAAGCTGAAGAAGGACAGCACAGCCCAGATCGTTCTCAACGCCCTGCTCTCCAGCCTGCCGGAGGCCGGGGCCAGAGTCTGCTTCCTGAAAGGTGAGAGAGGTTGCGGGGAGACGAGGGACAGGGGCTGGGGGGGAGCGGCGCGATCGACCCTCAAAGCCTCCCTGCTTGGCTACGGCCCCGCGATGCTCCCGTCCCCTCTCCTTCGCCCCGTAGTTACCCTGATTATTGGTGGAGGGCAGGGAGGTAACACCGGGATTTTGTTTCTTTTCCACCTACTGGAAATAAATCCCGGATAGACTCTGCGTGCTGAGCCGAAATGCCTTTCCGCTCACCCCCGCGGCGCGTTTAAGAGGCTGAGGGAAAGCAGAGAAAATCAGAGAAAAAGAGCAAAAGTTGCAGATTATCAAAGGGTGTGTGAGTGTGCGCGCGAGAGACATCGGCGCTGCGTGGGAAACAAAATCAGCCCCGCGGATATGAGGAGAGACGAGGTCGCAGCTTCTTACTCTCCACCCGGTGACACGGGAGGGCCCGTGTTGGGCGCCCTAAACTCAGGGTTCGATGCCCGCTTCTCCACCGAGAGCGGAGAGGTTTATCTCCCCATCGGGTACATTGAGGCTGACAGGGGAAATCCAGAGCCGAAACTCCGGGGCTCGTCGGGGGACAGAAATATCTCCTCCCCTCACGTGTATTATGGCTCTTTGATTGCGGTTCTTTGTTTTCGTTCCGTGTAACCTGGGGGTAATAAAACGATAAATAGCGCAGCAAACACAGCCCGCCCTTTCCCTGGCCTCCCGCTCCTGCCTCCCCTCCACTTCTCCTGGCAGTGTCTTTGTCCTTCTGCCCTCTCGGTTTTCTCGGCGCGGCCCCTCCGCCAGCCCCCACCTCCTCTGGGAGCGGGGCCGTGCCCGGGCGGGGCCGCTCCCGCCCGAAGCACCGCACACCCGGCTGCCGCGGGGCTCCCGCAGCGGGACCACGCCGAACGAGGAGTTTCTAAACACCCCCCTTGCCACATCGTGAGGCCGTAAACGAGGGGATAACCAGGCCATGTTTCTTGAATCAGCTCTGCCCCTGTGTTCTCACCAGCCAGAGTTAATTCACTTTTATTAAGCCTTTTTTCACTAGTTTTTGCCTTGATGTGCCCAGTTTGTGCCTCCTATAACGCACTACTCGCTGGGGCAGAGGCATCTTTATCCTGGGTATTGCCTGGTACGAAGGTGGGGGATGCACTCATGGCCGTTTGCCACCATCCTTGCTCTGTCCAGCCACTGGTAGCCCGCTCTGGGGTCTGCCAGTCACCCCAAAAGCACAAATTTTTCTCCTGAAGGGCAGGGATACTGGCACTCTGCCAGTCACATCCTTAGGGACCACATTTAACTAGAGATGAAGGGTCATGCTGGGAAGTCTGTGGCAAACCATGGGCCCCATTAAGCTCTGTTGACTCTGGCTGCTTGTTTGGCCACACCAGCATCCTTTTCTCCTCATGTACCAGCCCCAAGCTTTGAAGTGGTGACTCTGGCTGTGGGCATTTTATCCGGGGTGGGGGCTTGGTGTAGGCTCTGCTTTGTACCTCTTGTATATTGTGAAGTGTCTTATCTTGAAAGCCTGTCGATTTGAGACTAAAAACATTTCCTCTTCATGTATGTGAAAGTTTCCTCCTTTTCCTGCTGCGGTTGCCTTTTGCTTTGCTGGAAGTGCTCCGGGTCGCAGGATCAGGCCCATGACTCAGTGGGCAGCACTGATGATTCACTGGGGCCACAGACCCCCGGGAAGCTGTTGTGGCCTGGGGGAAGATCCTTGGCACAATTGGGATATAAATCACCCTGGAGCACTGGGTTCTGATCAGGAGAAAGTGTCCTTTGGAAGTCTCTAGTACCAACTTTGCAAATAATAGGCTGTAAAACCATCAGGAAAAAAAACCCTCCTTGAGTTTTCCCCTTATATTCCTTTTCTCCCTAGTCATGGGGAGCTGGGAGGAGGTGTTGGCTACTTGAGTGTTCTGGGGGGTCTCGCTGCAATGATAAGATATGAGGAGGTCACCCCCACCCCACCAGGTGATCAAACACCCTGGGGATCTGGTGCCAGGGGGGCGGCTGGCACAGAGTCATTGCGTGCCAGGCCCTGTTCCCTCCCCCACTTTCTGGCTTCCAGGTTTCTAGGGTCACATCTTTCATTTGTGTAGGTGCAGTTTCACTCTGGGTGAGCTCAGCCCCAGCACAGTGAGAGTGGCTGTGCGGTGGGGGAAAAGAAAAAGAAAATAACGGCTCCTCCCTTGGTGCTGATAACGATTCTATTACTTATTGATTAAAATGGAAGCGCAGCTCAGCTCTCTGTGATGAGCAACCTCCTACTTGCAGAAATGACCTCAGGGAAGCTAGATTGAGTGGGGAGGGGGAAGAGAGGAGATTGCTGGAGGATGGGATGAGCAGATGACTCACTGTAAGAATGGCCTGCAAATATCCTGATCCCCAAGGCTTGTAATTAACCATTCACCAGCTGCATGTGTTAGCTGCCCCAGGAGACATGAGACATGCATGTCTGTTCGAACACACACGCTGATTTGGCTCCGACAGATTTCTGCGTTCATTCAAGTGTCAAAACAACAACATGGGGCGTAAATGGGGATAATGGCTATTTATATAAACTGGACATATTTCTTATGTGATGGCAGTGGCTGGGGAGTTGGGGGAAGATAAGGTCAGCTATGCAAAACAAGAGGATTTAAAAGTCCACTCCATGAAGGGCAATTGGAGATCAGGGAACTCTGTAGAGCTTCTTGTGTTTGTTGTTTTTTCACACTGTGAGTTGTTAGGGATAAAATTTTTTCAACCCAGTTGTTGTGGATATCACTTTATCAAACGCCTCCCACCACCACCACGGTCTCCACGGTCACTTGACTGGTGTGACCCACTGCCTCATGCTGTGAGCTCTGGGACAAGCTGGCAGAGTGTGGCTGCGGGTGGGAGGAAAGGTGCAGGTGCTGAGTGCCAGTTGACTGTAAAGTCACTCTCCTGCCCTCTGTCATGGAAAACAGACTTTCATCACATTCAGTGGGGTTTGGATCACGCCAGCCACTTGCAACACGAGGACCCCATGGCAGGAATGAGTAGGCGACAATAGCACGTCATGAATTTGAGCACACATCTGCTCAAACATTGCAAACAAATGAGACACCAGCATTACGGGGCTGAAATGTCAGAGGTGATTGTACCAGGCAGCCCTGGCAGCGAGGGTGGTGGGGGTCCTGTGGCTGCTCTGATCTTCAGCACTTCCTTTGTTTCAAAATCCTTCCTTGCACCGGGGCACCCACACCAGCACAGCTTATCAGGGTGAAACAGTGGCAGGTGAATGAATCACAAGGGGAGGGTTTGCTTTCCAAGCCTTGTTTACTTGAGGGCCACACTCTGAAGGATTATTGAATGTAGCTGTTCATGAGCCATTCATTTCTGCTCTGAAAAAGCACAGGTGGCAGACATGTGGCACACCACTGACGTTTCCAGGCTGCGTCTGCTACCTGACTTATTCAGGTTCATTTTGGAGATGGTGTGCTTCCATGCAGCGTATTCCCAGCCTGGAAACAGGCAACAATTTAGCTGACGACAAACTTTGAATAACAATGTAATAATAGGATTAATTCCTTTTCATTAGCAGTGCAGTGAATGAAACGAACGCAGTACTTAACAGTGCAGAATAGCTCATGTGGGGCTATTCGGTTGTCAAATGCTGTCACAGAATTTCATTAAGTTTTATAGCTGTTATTTAATAGATTGGTTTCAGTGGGACCATCTTCATTTCTTCGCTATCTTGTGCATTGTGGAGATTAATGAGACAGTTGCAGCATCCCCCTCTTGTGTTTATGTCCATTTAAAAATGCAAATAAAATATTTTGTGTGTTGTCACAGCATATACAGTAATGACAGGTTTAGAAATAATGACTCCTGAGTACAGAAATCTCAGCCTCAAATGCTGGAAATAGAGCTCATATATAAAACCTGGGGGGAGGGAGTTTAGTCCCCACTGTACCAGAGTTAATGGTTGTTAGACTCAACAGAATTACATTCGCTAACAGCTTTAGTCTGGATTCACTGGCTTTTGGCAAGTTAATAATTGTCAGTGGTATCAGAGGTTTTTCCTTGGGTGCCCAAAGCCATTTAAACAAACCCATTTTCCCAGGAGAGCACTATCCTTCATTAACCCTCCCCTGCAGCTCATCGCTGTGCGGTGCTGTCCCACTGCATCGCAAGTGCTGGAGCTTCATTTGTCCCCCATTTGAATTAAACCTTGGGAGGGCAAATATTCATATCTTCTTTTTTTTTTGTTTTTTGTTTGTTTCCCTAGGGGGATATGAAACCTTTAACTCTCAATATCCTGAGTGCTGCGTGGATGGAAAACTCATTTCCCCAGAGAGGATGGAGGCAGAGAGAAACCTTGCCAGCCACTGTGAGAAGCAGAGTGCCAACCACAAACCCGCTTATGACCAGGTGTGTGCCACAGCTCTGGTGGATGCCCCTCTCCTTGGGACGTCTCCCTCCTGCTGCCAGGTTCTCCTGGAGGCTGGCAGGGTGCCGGTGGCCCTGGTGCTGGTGTGGGCTGTCAGTAAGTTGTCACAGTCCAGGCTGAGAGTCTGTGTGCCAAAAAGTTGCCCTTGTGTGCTGCTGGTCAGCATCGCCTCCTCCTGGCTGCAAAATTAGGCAACAAAAGAAGGCAAAACACCATACCTAGCCCCAAAACTGTATTTATGAACTGTCTCATCACACACCCAGGCAGAATGAGCCATCAGCAGCTCACACCTCTTCAGGAGCCTGAAAATGAGCAGGGGAGAGGCTGCCAGGAGTGCCATTTTTCCAGCAGACAAAGGAGCATGTTTTGCTCATGCCTTCTCTGAGGTCCTGGGAATAACTTGAGGCTGGCAAGGGGGCCAGTGCCATAGGGCTGCCTCTGAGAAGAAGCAGTGGCTCGAGAGCCACAATTGGACAGGGGAAGTGGGGTTTCCACAGGGGAAGTCGTCATGTGCCCACCCAGCCCAGGGATTTTGTGTGCTCCGAGATGTCACCCTGCGGTCAGGACGCTTCCGCCAGGGCGTGCGTTTCCTGCTGCCGGGGGGAGTCCCCTCGTGATGCCTCTCTGCTGTCCTGGGAGCACCTCCCACACCAGGCATCCTCCTGCCACCCTGGGTGGCTGCCAGCTGTCCCCGAAGCACGGGAACCCACTGTGTGGGCAGCTCAGGGGGAGTGGGAAGCCAGTTTCTCACAGCCGGGGGGTGGCAGCAGCCCGTGTGCATCATGGAAAGTTACCTGCCATGTCACACGGTGGCCTTTTTCTTTCGCGGTCTCGTCACCCAGCCTTTGCGTGTGCTGAGGAAGGAGGAACTGAGATGACATTTTGGGGTGGGTGACGCAGCAGGTGCTGTGCTCCCGAGAGGTGTGGGGTGAAGGGGGATGGGGAGCCTAGAGCCAATTTTTTTTGTTTGTTTCACCTTTGTGACCAGAGGGGCTAAGCCCTGGCTGAGCTAAAGCAGCCTCTTCCTCTGTCCTAATTCTCCTCCCTGATGGGATGTGGCTTCCTGCCTTGCCTGTGTTTTGGTAAAGCCTCAGCAGGAATGGGCCTCACATATGAAAGCACTTGGGGTGCATTTGTGAGGGGCAGCACTTTAAAGAAAGCCAGAAACATCCTGCACACGAGTGGGCTGGATCTGACTTTGTACCTCACAGATGTGGACAAGAATATAAAAACTTTTTTCCTGTGTGGGCTTTGCCATGGGAGTGATTCACTGGCTGGCAGCACTGGGGTTCAAAAAAGCCTGAGAGGGAGGGAGTCGGCACCCACACAGGCTCCCTTGGTCTCTCTTGGGTCTCAGTACTTTTGAAAAAAGGATTACATGTTCCTACTCCTTCTCTTCCAGGGTGGTCCCGTCGAAATTCTGCCTTTTCTCTAC
Source organism: Atrichornis clamosus (assembly GCA_013400975.1). NCBI lineage: Eukaryota > Metazoa > Chordata > Aves > Passeriformes > Menuridae > Atrichornis > Atrichornis clamosus. The sequence continues at coordinate 87,383 of WBMZ01005804.1, forward strand.
CTTGGTAGTGCCTATCATGCTTCCAAGTGCGAGTTTCTCGCCAACCTGCACATCACAGCCCTGCTAAATGTCTCCAGGAAAAGCTCAGAGTCCTTCAAAGACCAGTACTGCTACAAGTGGATCCCAGTGGAGGACAGTCACACAGCAGACATCAGCTCTCACTTCCAGGAAGCCATAGACTTCATTGGTAGGTCCAAATGAACAAATTTTCAAATTTTCATGTATTTTAAATTCATTTAAAATTTAAAATCAATTAAAAATTCATTTAATTCCTTTTTAAAATAAAATACACATTGACGTCTACTGAATTTTGTAAAGGAAAAAACCATGGACTTGCATGTCAGACTCAGTAACAGCCAGGTGAAGTAGAGTCAGTTTATTGCTTTGCTGTGCTGAGATATCCCAAAAGTTGTCCCCCTTATCCCAGAACTCTTTCCATTCCTCCTTTAGATCATGCTGGTATCTCACCCTTTAATCAAATACCCCAATGCAAAAATATGAGGAGGCCTTTAGAAAACTTTGTGCCATTCCCTTCCAAATCTTCCTGCATTAGGCTGGGTGGGCGAGTGAACACCAGCTGTGCCAGGGAACACAAGAGAGGATCCTCCCTGAGAAGCACAAGGTGCTTTGGTGGGGTGGAGGAGCCTGAGCCATGGGGTGGAGATCATGTTGAAAAAAGTGCTGTTGCTCTCCTGGAATATTCAAGGGAGAAAGAGAATAAAACGCAGTTACAGGCTTACTGGACTCACTACTCAGCTGAGTCCTTCAACAGTGTAGGCAGAATTACAAAAACCTGGCCTGAGGGTGCTTTCTGAGTCCTTCCCCTTCCAGGTAAGGGACATTTCACACTTTTAGGGAAAAAATAATTTATGGCACTTTTCTGTCCCATCCTCAACCACTTCTGATAGTTGTTGAGTCACTTCTTGGAAATTTCCCAGGTTTTGAGGATGACTTTAATTTTCACTTTCTTTTAGAGTTGGGCATGTGGTGTAGATGCTGGGGATGACTCAAATCCATGTCTTCCTTATTTTGTGCAGTTGCTAAATATAACGGGTCGTGGTGGCACCAGGCCCCTGGCACACAACTGAAGACAGGCAAATGATAACTCGCTGTTTCACTTTTCACTGAGCACTACACTCAGCACAGTTATCCGTAAATTGGAACTTGAACATATTGCTCAAGGCAATAGAGCAAGAGAACGTCTATTTTTTGAACAGTGTTTTTGTGTGGAAAGGGCTTATTTTAAGCACATTCTCTTTAATCTAATAACAATCATTGTGTTGTATGAGTAACCACAGTGGCTCCTGTTGTGTAAAATGTGTGCTTTGCATAAGCCTTTTATATCCTGACTTAAGTCCAAGCATCCTTTAACCAGGCTGTAATTAGCAACTGCCTAGCAGTGCTTGTTGTGCTTTGTGGTGAGGCCCCAGGGGCAGAGCTCAGCCTCTCCTCCCAAGGGTGCCCACCAAGGGCTCACCTCCTGGTACTGCTGTTTGCTGCTAACTGGCCAAGCAGGGGGTTAGCACTTTAATGAAAAAACCTGTTTTCCTAGCAAAGATGATGAGAGGATGGCAGCCCCTGCAGTTTTTGAAAGAGCAGGTAGTGGGAGGGCTGGCCAGGCAGGCAGAGAAATGCACGTGCAGCAAACACAAGCATTGCCTGTATCACAATGTTCTGCAACGTCAGTTGTTCCAAAAGAGAAGTAGGTATGTGGAAAGGGACAGGGATGGACTTTCCAAAAAAGTGCAAAAAGAACCAGATCAGGATCCACAGACTCTGAAGCCAAGTGTCAACTGCAGCTCAAGTGCATCACAGGCTGGGTTTTGTCCCCCTTGTCTTTTCATTTCCATGTCACCCTTAGTACTCAACACGAGAGCATGGCTCTCCCTGCAGGTAGACTGGCTGTGTCCCCCTCCAGCACTGGGTGTGTGTCACAGTGTCCTCTCCATCCCCAGCAACAACTGATGTCTGCAATGACTTTTTCCCCTAGATTATGTCAGGCGAGCAGGAGGCAAGATCCTGGTGCACTGCGAGGCGGGGATTTCGCGCTCTCCCACCATCTGCATGGCCTATCTCATGAAGACAAAGAAGCTCCGCCTGGACGAAGCCTTCGATTACATCAAGCAGCGCCGGAGCCTGATCTCACCAAACTTTGGTTTCATGGGCCAGTTGCTACAATACGAGTCAGAGATCTTGTCTTCCACCCCCAGCCCCCCCGTCGCCTCATGCAAAAGAGAAGCTGCATCTTTCTTTGCAGAGGAACTGACTTTAGGCAAAAGCTTTGAGGGCTCGTGCTTTGCCTTTCCTACCTCAGTGTTGAGTTCTGTGCCCATCCACTCTCCTGTGCACCAGCTGAAACTCAGCCCAATGACAGCATCTTCATCCTGCTGAACACCGTGGGGAGACCGGAGCGGGAGTGGTCCTGAGCCAAACTGTGATCCCCAACAAGAACATTTCATGAATGTGCAATAGAGAAACTTCATCGACTTAGTCTGAGATGGAGTGGTTGTCATGGGTCACGCTTCCCATATGCTGTGACTGTAAGATGCAAGTGGTCTAAGCATGGCAGGTTTTCTTAACTTTTATTGTCCTTTTTTAAAAAAAAATACAAAGTGCTTTTTTTTAGGTTTTTATCCACACAATGTGCACCCACTACTGTATTTCCAGATTCCTGGGGAACAATGAGAAATCCATTTAGTATGTTCTCAGTTCCCATCCCCTTCCCATCTTACTTGTGAAAAGACCCTTATTTAAAGTTTCAAGCAATAAACAGCAGCACCAGGGAAGAAAGCAAAACAAAAAGCACTACCTTTGCAACCACAGAGGTGGTGGGAGTGAATATTTGTTCAAACCTTTCTCTGGCTTGCCTCCTCCCCTCTCCTGTGTCATGTTTCAGGGAGCAAAGGGCTGGAGTGGCAGGAGGGAGTGCCTTTCCCAGGACACTGTTGCACAACCAGGTGAAAATCCCCTCTCCTGCTCCGGCCTCTGAAGTGTCAGGTATTGACCACAGTGTAACTGGATACCAACCCAGACCAGTGGGTCCATTCAGGTGTGGCATTTCCTGTACTTCTGCATTTGCCTTTGTACTGGATGTGCTTTTAACTAAAGCAGGGACTTAACATCTATCAGCTACCCTGCTGAGCTATTATCCTCCCATCTGTTATTTAAGGACAGCCCTAGTATACTTGAATGTCTCCACAATCCTCATCAGATCTACTTCCCATCAGATAACACTGTAAAACACTGTAACTGCTGGACTTCACACCAAAAAAACCTGACAAGCTTTCAGCTCCAAGCCAACTCTTCCTCCATCCCTTCTCAGCTGTTCCCATTGTGTATCGTGTGTGGTCAAGTGGTCTTTTTCAGTGTTATGTGACTTGCTTAGCCTGTGTGGTCACCTCTAGTCAGCCTTTGTCCAGAAAAAATGGTTTCTGTCTTGCTCACATTGGCTTGTGTCCACAGGGAGTTCAGAATGAGTGTCTCTGTCTGTTGACCTTTTTATTATTTTTTAATATCTAATATGTTTGGGAAATGGCAATAATTTCCAGGAGATCTCGTGAATGTGAAAGAAAACCTGCAATGGTTTTTATGGAGTGTAAAAATTAATAAAGGAAAAAAAATGCCAGGAAAATAAAGCTGTTTGTTGTACTTGGAATGAGCTGCAAAAGTGCTTTGGCAGACCTCAGTGGCATGAGCAGTCACCTGAGAAAATGTAATGGTGTAAAAGTGGTGTAAGAAGGTAAAAAAGATGGGAGAGCATCACTGGGCTCTGTGCTGAAAGCCACCAAGGTGCATCTCTCCAGAGGGTAGAAGGTGAGGGGGAGGATTGTTTTAAACAGAATGACATGAGTCACGGTGGCGTCACTTCCCAGCAGCCAGGCAGGCACTTCTGTTTTGATTCATGCATGTTTTATATAAGATTTACCATCTTGCTGAAGATGAAAATCTGAAGCAGGCATGGCCCCCACTTCCTTCCTCAGCACATGGCAAGGGATGCTACATGCTCTGGCCCTTAGAGTGACACCTGTGGGTGACCTGCAGCACCTCTGGGTGCCAGCAACCTGGGCATGTGGGTAATACTCTTCTTTTCACGTTTTTAAATGGAAAAAAATTTGAAGTATCAGCATCTCTGAGGCATGTCATACCCCTTTTCATCTTGAAGTTTCTAGACTTTTTCTGGCTCATCACTGCAAATTATTGAGTTCAAAAATTTATTGTAAATATCTGGGTTACACAACATGCGTGCATGTATGCATCCGTCTGTAACTTCTTACCCCCAGGGGGGCAAATCTGACAGATGAGAAGGTGTCATTGGAGATGAGTCTTGGATTTCTTCCCCAGTGGCAGGGGGATGTGGCTGCAGCCCTGACTAGGCTCTGGGAAACCCTAACGTGGGAACCAGCAGCCAGGGAGGTAAGGCAGATGATCTAGTAAGAGCAGATAAATTAATTTTCTGAAATACCTGATTGGTCTCCTTGAGGAACTCTGGAAAGTGCTTTCTGCCTCAGCCCACACAAGCACCCAAGCAGAAAGGCTGCTGGGCTTAGAGTGGCCATGTCCTGAATACTGAAACCTACAGCCTTGACAGAAATGGAGCAGCCAACAGTTCCATTAAAACTGCACTAAACCCCTTCTGGGGGGACGACCAGCTTTGTTTCTTAAGGACAGAAAAGCTGAAATCCTCTGTAGAGCTGATGATGGAACACGGGAACCTGCAGAGCACACGGCAGTGAGCTGAAGGGGTTAACAGAAGGACTGCTGGCCTTGGCAGATTTGACCAAGGCAGCTGGAGAAATCACAGGCCAGGTTGAGGAGCCAGGTATTTAGCAGAGAGGGAAGGTAGCTGCTTTGGGTTTGGAAGGGAGCTCTTATCCTGGCTTTAAATACAGCATTGGTGGATAGTGTTGGCAGAGGGAGATGCTGGGCTGGGATTCAGCAAGGACAGAGGGCCAGAGCACTGTGGGAGCCTGAAGAGAGGTTGTTGTCATGCCTGGACACAGGAGACTGAGGTTTATGCTCCTGCCCAGGGCAGGGTTCCCCTGTTTTTGTCTGGTCTCAATCCACCCATCCTCCCTGCAGAAGGAAGTCCCAGCACTCAGCGTGGGATGTAAATGCTGCCCCCCAGAGGGATGTGTTCCCATGCTCATGCTGGTGCCTGCTCTGCTGCTTCAGTGCTAATGTGAGACCTCTGCCCCCAGCTCAGTCCCTTGGCCAGTTTGGCAGATCCCACCCCTCTGAGGGACATCACAGCCATCTGACTGTAGGGCTCTGGGCTGAGAGTCCAGGTCCAAGCCCTCCTCCCTTCCTGGCCACGCTGCTCCCACGGGAAGGAAGGAGCTGAGGATCTGAGCAGTATTATGTGAAGGTATGTCAAATCAGAAACACACTTACCTGGGAAAAGGTGATGTGTGAGTTTGAACTCACATGTGCAGGGCAAGACCCCTGGTCCTCTGCTTCCAGACACCAGCACACAATAGGTACCTCCAACCTTAGGGAAAGGAACAGTTCCAACAGCGTTTTGCGGCTTGTGAGCTGAGAAAATTCACAAGCTTGGGTAGGATGGAAGATTTAGGAAGCTTTTATAGCCCTGATGGGCTTGGCTTTGGGTGGTGCATCCCTAAGGATGGAAGTTCAGATCAACATGGAGAATGTCAGAGCTAAAGGAAAGTGTAGAGTTTGATACTGATGGGGTCTGAACTAGCTGGTTCAATATGCTCATGTCCATCTGCCAGCTGCACTCGGCAGAGGAATAAGAATCTCAAAACCAAAATTCTGATGCATACCTGTGTCACTCTAACACCAAGGGAAGGCTGTTAGAAGGATGCTTTCAGACTTCAGAAGAGGCAAATGAGGGAATGCTGTACTCTGAGACAAAGCTTGATGAGAGCTCATCCATTTTGATATCTGAATCCAAATGAGATGAGAGGAAATGTCAGAGAAAAGGGGATTTTGCAAGTTCTGTTCCACGTTCCCATAGAAGTGCCGGTTCAGAGCTGTACTGGGACATGACCTCTCTCTCCATTCACACTCCTGCACCTTGTGTCCTGGACAGCTTGATGCCAGCTGGGACCTGTTTCAGATTCTGGAGTGGGACTGAACAGGGCTCGTGCCATGTAGCTTTCAGTCCCTTGCTTTTAAGCTTGCAAGGAGCAGTCATGTGGCAAGTGTGAGTGCAGTCTCAGCCTCTGGCTCTGCTTTGCACACGCTGTCTTTCCTTTCTGTCTCCAACACTAACAAGCTTCCAAAAAACTGCCACAAAAAATACGTCTTTACATCGTTGCAAATCAGATTGTGAAGAAATCTAGGGTGGGGTTGGCTGGGTGGGTGTTGTCCTTAAGTGTCCTTAAGTGTTCTTTTAGTCCATACATTTGCTGGCGTGATTTGCAGTCTATTCTGGTCACAAAGCATAAGCTTGCTCCAGCTTCTTCTGCTTCCTGACTAAAGAACTTTCTAAAAGGTAGAAATTGCATCCTTACCAGTAAAACCCAGGTAAAATTGACCTGCTCCATGGGGAGTCGGTACTGAGCTGCCCACCCCCGTTCCCTGAGCAACACAAGGTAGGCAGCTCTTCTTAGCTTCTTGCCTTCTGCTGGGAGCTTCGTTTTTCTAGGAGACAAAGCATGAATGAAGAAGGTATTCTGCAGGCGTTGTTATTTGTATGCTAAAAACCACACTTGCCTTGCAGGGAAGTCAAAGGTCCAAATGCGCCTGTAATGTGGGAAAAAAAATGCATGAGGCCCCAGGTATGGTGAATTTGACCCTCCATCTCCACTATTCACAGCTTCATGTTAATTGGAGAGGAGACACACTGCCAGCTCACTCTCTGGGGAGAAAAAGGCAGGAACCAATTTGCAGAGCCACATAAATATGGAAGTAGGATTTTTTTTTGCGTGGGAGGTGTTACCAGTACCACACATTACGGTTTCTTGGCTTTATCACATCGTAGGCTTTTACCGAGACATGAGTAAGTTTGCTAAATAAGGAATATGAAAATAGCTTGTGAAATAGGTTGAGTCATCAGAGAAAATAAAATGGAGTTCTGACACCAGGGCCTCAGTAGTAAAGTCCTACTTTATTTTACCATCGCATTAGAAATTTTGGGGTCATTTCAATCTGTTTATTTCAGCTTCAAAATTCAAAGTACTCTGACATCTAAGTAAGGCTTACCAAATCCGTCCATATTTTCCATCAGCAGTGGTGATGCATCCTTATGTGTCCTGCCTAGGATCACTTGCAGGGAATGCAAAGGTTGCCAAGACAAATGGCTTCTGCCGTTATGGTTGAAATGCTCAGCACTTCTTCCAGCTTTGTCTAGATATCGAGGAGGATTTATGATATCCCTTTCATGGACTAGCCTACCCCACCACTGGTGGTTATTTGTAGCTTCTGGGAATCCCATCAGGACCTGTTGTGCTGTACAAACACTAAACAAGCCAATGAAGACAGTAACTCAAGATCAGGAGTAACCATGGTAGATGAAAGGGAGAAAGAAACTCAAAGGGCCTTAGGGACAGCACTGCCCTAGGACTCCCATATTTCTGTCAGGGATTGTTCTCATATCCCAGAATATGACCTGTGCTGGGGAGATCATGGGTGGAAAGCATCTCTAGGAGGCAAACATGCATGGGATCCATGGGACCCATTACACATCGTGTACATGAGAAGAAGTGGGAAAGACCTGTAGTACAAAACCTGCCCCAGTCTCAGTCCACACTCACTGCAGTCATGACTAGAATTTCAGGACAGGCACCACATAAAGGTTTCTGATCTGCTGGGACTGTTAGAGGCTCAGAAATGAAAGGCAAACTGATAAAGACCTCCATTCAAATCCTCGTGGCATAACCATTTTTCCAAATGTGGTTTTCTGAACTAATCATGTTAGTAAAGTTATACATTTGAGTAAGTGTTAATTGGACCAGGTTTATAATCTCCCAAATGAAATGACATCGTAGTTTTCATGGGCTCTCTTTTTTGGGCGGGAGGGCGGGTTGGGGGGTGGTGTCTGTGTGTGAATAGTGGTTTATTTCCGTCACACAGATACACCATTTCTGAGATTCCTTTGTAAAGCAGACGGTGAGTCATCTCTCGTTATTAAATTGCCCATGCACTGTGAGCTGCCTCCAGGCCCTGAACCAAAGCCTATTGCCTTGGTGGGGAGGAGGGCCCCTGAACACAATGGGCTTCAGATCAGGCCCTGGATGAATCTTTCCGTTAAATCTTTATTTTAAGGAACCATTTGTTCTAATTGGAACTAAACTTGCTGCTGCATTGAAATGGCATATGAGGTATACAGGACTCAACTGGAACAACGGGTATATCCTCTCTGCTCTAATGCCTCCAAACATGTTAAGTCAAGTTAACTGGAAAATCGATTGACACGAATTCCAGCATGACCATTAACTTCCATCCGGCTGGGCCCTGAGCGGCTGGCCAGGGTGAAGTGGATTTCGAACAGGGATGGAGCAGAACTGTGCTCATCTCCTAGATAGGCTTTCTGCCTGAGGCCTCCCTAGCAGTGCCCACATTGCCCGGAGTAATTACTGTGGCTAACAAAGAGCCGGGGGGTTCAGGCAGTCTGGGATCAATTGTGGGCTCTGCCTGTGGATTTCCAGGGTAAGCGCTGCAGCTGCTCCTGCTGGCACAGCCACATTTGTCAAAAGCATAAAGGAAGTGAGTGAGACCTGGACTGACCAAGCTGGCCAGATGGGTCTCTTGAGTATATAGAAAAGGACTGCAGCAGCAAAACTGTGTTTTCCACAGAACAGCTCACTTTTCCTGCAGAGGACATTTCTGCTCTGTTGGTAAAAAGCAGAGCTTTGCTGATGTGGCTTTGCTCATGTAAGAAGCATTTTGGTGCTAGAGCAAACCTGAATTTATCTCTAAATGTTTCTCACAGTCTTATCTGTATGTGTCTGCATCCAGTCCTGCGTGGATGTCATGGGATAATTATATCAGTCTCGTTCTTAGAAAGGCATAAAACTCTTTTCATATGTTTGCAATGCACATTAGACCCATGGACAAAAACTATCCTAAGCACAAAATCTTATTATCATTATGTATTTATTGTACTGTGCTTGTGAGTCCATATGCTCCATATTAGAAGAGAGAGTTTGTTGTGAGGTTTGGTTTTGGTTTTTTTTTTTCTCCCCCAGGATATAACGTATTACTTAGTTAAAAACAAACCCAATTGTGGAGCACTTTCAGGCAGCTACCACAGCCGCTCTGCCAGGAAGTGGGTGATGGGAGACCTGGGTGGGCGGCAAGAAATCTCTGTGCTACTGAGTGCTAAAGCATTGACATGGTTCAATTTACTAAATCCAGCTGTGAAGAGCAGCTGGTTTTCTGGCAGTCAGCATGACAGATGCAGGCGGATGCGCTCGAGAGAATTGATCAGGGGCCACTAGTGTGGAGAAGGGAAAAGGGGAGGGTTGTTCCCTGCACTGCTGTGTGTTGAAGTGGCTCCTGGCAGTTCTGATTACTAAACCCAGCTGAGAGGAGTCTTTCTGGACTTGCCTGTGACATCTGAGGAAATACGCTTCAGCTATGAAGAAGGGGGAAGCAGAAGACTCCTGCATAGCTATAGCTACTGCCCCACTCAGTGCTGTGGTTTGTGGGATCCTGGGGAAAGGTTGTTGGGACAAATGGGGAATGTTTGCAGAGAGCAGGGGTAGCTGTCAAGAGACTTCAGATAGTGCTCCCATCTCCGTTTCTCTTCTCATTTCCTTCTCCATCCTCCCTCCGTGAGGGAGCTGGGGATGTAAGAAGAGGCAGCAGGCACAGCAGGCCAGGGCAAGGAGAGATCATGTAGAATAAACAGCAAGACACTTTCTTGGAGGGCTGGAAAAGATAAAAAAGATGTCTGTTATCTGTACCGACCTGTGAAAAGTTGCCCTGGTGAAGCCTGCCAGCTTGGGAGTGATAGGAGAATGTCCGGGTGCCCCTGGGCTCAGCCTGGGAAGACTCTGAGAACTGCTGAACACTAATGGAGAGTGAGGCTCAAGACAGTCCTTGGGGCAGTGGTTTTAATTTCCATTACAAAACTGGAAGCTAGCTTTGCTTTCCTTTGATCTTCGAGGCACAGGGGGAAATTTCACACTTAGGGGAGGCCACACGGTGTCAGGTGAAGTTGCTGCAGCTTGTTAAAGTCAGTCAGATGCCATAAGGTCAGCAGCTGACCTGCCTTAGTGTGAAAACGCCTTGCAGAAAGGAGGCCGCCTTTTCCTGGGGCTGGTTGTGGTGCTCCGGTTAGAAAAACACATTTGTTTGTGGATCCCAAGGCTGTAGATGGATGGTTTAAAGAGGGACTAAAGATCAGGCAATGTGATTCTGATGTGGTTCTTCAGGTTGGATACGTATTACTTTGTTGAATGGATGTGGTCAGCCTAAATAATTTTTTTTGTTCCAATCTAATTACAAATTTACTGCAGTCACCTCTTTCCAGGGTGCTAATGAGGAGCAGAGGTAAGAGGAAAGAATTTTTTCAGAATTTCAGGATGCTCTGTGGAAATCAGATATTAGTCTGGCATGTCTGCCAAATGTAATTTTGTAATGGCCACAAAGACTGAAAAAATGAGGTGGCCTGATTCACAAACCCACACAGCCTATCTCTGCTCCTGCCCCACAGTCTGGCTTATCACATGTGCTGAGTGTAGACATTCAGGGACTTCTCTGCATCCATCCTCCAGTTTCTCCAGGGAGTCTCTGTGGCCCTGTTTAGTCTGTGTCCTACCACTGCTGGGAACAGGTTGGAAAACATCCCTTAGGTCAATGATATCATCAAACCAGCAACACCTCTAGGGCCAAGACAGGCACTGCTGCTTCCCCTTGGTCCCTCATCCCCTCTTGTATAACAGCAGGAATCAGTCTTCCTGCCCCTTCCGAGCAAGCAGCCAGTCTCACAGATGGGGGACATATATTTCTGTCTGTGTGGCTCTTTTACTGCCAGGATTACATTTACTGCTTGCTTGAACATGAGGAGATTCTTTGGAAGTTAGATTGACTGCTTTAATTCACCTCCTGATCTCCCAGTCTCACACTCCTGTCTGAGCTGGTCATCTTTCACCTGGAACTTGGGATTAAACAGGTCTTCAGATTTCAACCTTTGTTTCTGGTTTATTTTGATGGGAACCAGTTGGTCCTGTTCTCCAAGGTCCTTGAGCTCTGCTGATGGATGGGCAGATGCTGGCCTCAGGAATGTTATACAGCCCCCTGAAAGATGCCAGCCCCTTGCCTTGATGCCTGTGATCTGGTGCTGACCCAGGCCCTCTCTAGGGCAGCCCCTACTGCAGCCAAAGGGTGCTGTGAGCTGCCACCTTCACTTCTAGGGCAGCCACTGTGTGCAACAGACCTGTGGGACCCACGGTCCCTGATTCACTTCTCCTTCATGTTTGATCCATCCGAAAACAGGTCTGGGGGTGCATCTATGGGTGCTCTTCAGCATGGCTGACTCCATAAACAGCCCGCTCTAGGGCCCTTCCCTTCTCCAGGTGTTAAAGTAGAAAAAACAGAGAGGAATTCTTTCTTTCACAAAATTTCCAAATGCAACAACCTTTTTGTTGCATTGCAGCAAAGTAAAACGCCGCTGGTTTTCCCCCTTGGGGAGGATGTGGCCCTGCTCGCCGCACAGCTGGAGCCAGCCTGGCCCACGCCGCCTGCTGGCAGCGCTCCCGGCACGGCACCGCGTGCGGCATTTGCTCCGTGTGTGCACAACGCCTTCGTTTGTGAAATTGGTGAAGCAGTGAAATTAATTCAACCACAACCACATTTTATTCACAGAGAGGCTCGTCTGAAAGATGATGAGCAAAACAACTGGCTTCCCTTAATACACCTGCAGTAGATTCATTCATAATAAAATACGCTGTTTTCAGAAAGGAACCTTTTTCTCTTGTTCATTTTAAGCTGATGTTTTACCCTGCCACTCTCTTCTTGGCAAGTATTGTAGCCTTCTTAAAATGTTGGATAAAAGGGTTTATGAATGAATACTTAACAATCAACAATGATTATTTACCTTTACATATTCAAATGATCAAGCGAAAGGGTTTCTTTATTTTTAAAAAGAAACTGCCTGACTGTTTCGAGTTGTTTAAAGTGACTAGAAACTGAGTTAGAAAAGGAAAAACAAAAAAAAAACTCCAGTGCTTTTCATGCATATTTTTCATATAGATGCCTCCCAGCCTATTTCCCCATACAGTGCACCACTCCAGCACCCCCTGGGGCACACTGGTGTTGGCACAGGGAGCAGGTGACAAAAATGAGCAATAAAAGGGTCTGCAGGTGGTAGGAACAGGTACCCACCATGGCAACAGAGGTATCACCAGCTAACATTGTGCAATCAGCATCTGAACCTGTAATTACATCCACCCCTTACCAAACAGATTTTTTAAGGCTCTTGCAGGTTTAGGGCTCCCTCTTCTAAGTTTTCTGACAGACAGTTGCTCATTGGCAAAATGACAGACATTTCTGCAGGTTCTGGTGAGGGGTCAGACTGTGAATTGCGAGGCACAGGTGACAACAGGGTTTGAGAGCAAAAGAGCATGGTAACTGTGTTCAAGAGAAAAAAATTTTGTTGGAAATGAAATCCATGTGTTGTTGGCTGGCATTTTTTTCAGATTAAGTGCTCCTTGTCCCTCAAAAGCCTGGTGGGTTGAGTGCATCGAGATGGACGCACATGCCGAGGTCTGACAAGTAAGCACTGGTTTCTCTCATGCCACCTGCTAGCATCTCCACTGAATTCAAAGGTGAAAGATGCACTATGGCCTTGCTGCCCTAGGATTCAGCCTTGGGTGGTTTAGGAGGAGAGGTATTCTTGGCTGTCTCACAGTTACCCTGTTTGACCCTGGGCAAGATACTTTCTCACTGCCTTTTTTTCCCGTCCTGGAATCAGAATATTTGTTTGTGAGTTCAAAGTGCCATTGGACACAGGTTTCTGCAGGGTCTAACCAAAGCCTCAACCAAAATTAAGGGTTTCCCGGTTTGCTGCTGAGATCCTGCTGCAACACCAAGACTAAGGAGAACTGCCTCCAGGAGTTCTGCCTTCCATAAGGATTTCAAGCCATGGAGCACAAGTGATTGATGTTGCAGTAAGCCTACTGATTTCTACAGTCATCTGGAAAAGGCAGTAAATACCTCAGTGATTGCAGCCATTCATGAATGAAAGCAGTCTATACACGTGTTGCTTTACAACTGAAAGCAGTAATAGAAGAGGTTAATAACACTTAAATTGCTTTTTCCCTCCCCACAATAGGTTTAGCAAATTTTTCCGAGAGAAATTTTACTATTTGAGAAGAGAGAAAAAAATTCTACAGAATTGAAATTCCATCTATATGTTCCGTTAGGTTTCATGAAAGACATGCCTGATGTATTTTTATGCTGATGAAGCCTACATGAATTAAAGCAGTGTTCCCACTTTCTCCTTTCTAATGCTAATGTCTAATTCTAGCATATTTATACAAAAACACTGCTTATAAAGCTGGGCCATGGAAAAAATCTCTGCAGTATTACTGATGCGAGGTGAACTCCACGTGTAGCAAGCACTGATTATATGTTTGCAGGTTCTGAATAAAGAGTGCTATTTTACTAGCTGCTAGCTTTCTGCACTCCTACAGCCATAGCAGCTTGACAGAGTAAAAATGACATGCATCACCATTGGGTTGGATGCGTATTTTCAGCATGTACTACAAAACCAAAAGAATAACAAAAAACATAATACCTACCCCACAACTCCACTCCCTCAAATACAATAGTCTGAAAGCTATGTGACAAAACCTGTGAGCAGAGGCCTTATTTGAAACACTCTTTGAACTAGACAATCATTTGCCACTTAATCCTTAATGAATACAGTTGCTATTTTTGCAAGAACGTCACACGGGTGAGCGTGTTTGATGATGGAATATCAGCGGGTTATGATTTTATTCCTATGAATAAATATAACCTGGTGTCTGTGCACATCTGTATGCACACATGAGCCCTCTCTAAAATGATGGAGTGTGCTGTATATCCAAAGTCCTCAAGAGAGAATGAACACCTGGGGATAAAGAGAACCCAGGTCTTTTTTTCTGTCTGTTCATAAGAGTAATGCACTTCTTGGAACACCTCAACAACAGCAAACTGTCTGGGGCACTAGATGTGTGTTGTTTGGCTTGAGCCAAAGTTTTCAGGAGGACTTGGTGCATCCAGGCACAACAATGTCAGAGCAGCAGTGAAGAGAAAAGGCAGATTTTCTTCAGCTGGTTTCTCTGAACTCCCTTCTTAGGGGATGAAGATTTAGTCCTTGCGCTGGGAGTCTACGATTAAGTGAAAATAATCTTCTGAACTGCAAAGAAAATCTCAAAAAATGACTCAAGATATCCTGTATCTCTGAAAGCAGAAGACAAAGAGGAACGAACTTTAGAATTTGCCAATTCAAGAACATTTCTGTGCCTATTACTGTCCTGAGAAACAGGGATGGTCCACACACATCTATGTGTGTCTTTAGCAGGAGAAGACTGTTAGTGAGGAGATATTCCAGGGTGCTCTGGGATATTTTGTTTGGACAAAACCTTCACTGCCATGTTTCAGCAGAGGTGGGACTGCACTGACTGCTGTGGGGTGCCAAAAGAGTCTCAAATGCACAAAACGTATTTCTGTTTTCTCCCGTCTAACTGCTTAAAGTGGTTTTGAAAATTCCAAATTTATCTAGAATGTGTAAATCTGTGTGATCTAGGTTGTGTAAATCTGAGCAATTTATTTACATGCAAATATTAACACAAAAATGGATGTAAATAATTCTTTTAATCAGATATAAGACTGGTTAATTGTGTTGTAAGGAAAAGTGGAGAATTTGACTTTCCTTTCTATTCTTAAACTTTTTCCTGCTGCCAGTGAATCTACTTGAACGGGCCAGGCATCTGGGTCTTGAACTACTGGCATCTCTAACTCACTTTGCCCTAGAGAAAATGAAGAGTAAATTTAGTATCACAAACTAATCCCAGAAAGATGCTGTAAGACTTGAGGATTTAAAACTCCCTGAAATCCTAAAACGAAAGGGATTTTGAAAATGCAAATAGAGAAAATGTGTCCCTCAGTCTCATTGAACTGAGCTATTTAAAAGCCAAATAAGATAGGCAGGAAATTTTCTTTCTGAATTTGTTTGTGGAGCAACCATTAAAAGCTTTAGTTTTTTAAGCCCTGTGTTTTCTAAAGAAACAATGGACCATTTCTTTAAAGGTACTGGTAAAATCTGTTACAATAGCCTCTTGAAGGGCTGTTAGTAAAACCATTTAATTACATGGCACTTAAGAATGTCTGGGACTGGGGAGATTTTCCCATTAGGGAAGAAAAGTAATTCATCCATCTATTATTCTAGGAGAGATAGAAACTAGATCCTTCTGTTCAAATCTAATTTTTATTAGTGTTAAGAGGCTCAGTGGAAGAATTATCTTGCCTGCCTAGAAGTGTTGGCTACAGCTGCAGTTTTGAAGGAGCACTGTCAAATTGAAAATTGCGTTTTCTCTGAGACGTCATGCCCCTATGGTTGTCACAACAACACCTGAAATTACCGTAACTGGAAGAGATTAGGTGAAAATTAATATTTATCTCACTCCATTTTGCTTATTTTTGTGTGACAGCTCCTTCGGGGAGCTGAATAGTGGCTCTCTGCGAGATAAAGGATTGGGCACGGACTCCAGCTAATGTGTTTTCCTGAGAATGTTTCATACCAATGCCTGTTTGCCCAGCTCACCCTGGGCACCTATTTGGCTTCGCCCAGGGTTTTTCCAGGTGGATGCGGAGCTCGGCTTCCAGCCCTGCACCGCCACGGGCCGGCCGGGAGATGGCTGAGAGAGCGGGCGCGCTGGGGAGAGGGGCGCGCCGGCCGTAACACTGCTGATGCCTCCTTTTTATTCTTATTTTTATTTTTTAAAATTACTTTTACATCCTCGAGCAGAAGTCGGGATTTCAGGCCAAGTCTTTATTCCACCTCCCGCGCGAGCAGCCCCTCAGGTCACCCCCCGGCAGCGCCCCCTGCAGGCGCGCGCCGCCGCCCTCCCCGCCCGCCTCAACTTGCCTTTGGCGCCCAACCCGCCCCTCGGCGGGAGAAACCACTTGTCCGAGTTCTCCGGGGAGACGCCCGCCGCCCGGGAAGTAGCGTGGCCCGTCTTTCCCCCTCGCAGCACCTTCCAAAAGGACCCTGAATCAGTTTAGAAGCTCAGAAAAAGGGAATTCCCACTATCTCACGCTGTGTCCCTTCTCCGGTGGGATATGAGCGCGTTCTCTGCTCCGCACTTCCCCCTCCATGTGGCGCGGAATGGTTCGTGCCGCGACGGGACGGGGAGTGTCCGCCGCCATTTTGTTTGCGTGAGGAGCTGTGCGGGAACCCGGGGGTGGCTGAGGGGGCGGGAAGCGACGGTGAAGGCCCGCGGTCAAGGCGAGCGCTCGCACCGCGAAGAGACGGCGGGGGCGGGCTAAGCGACAGCGTGGCGGGCCTACCCCATCCTCGGCAAACATGTACATCAAGCAGGTGAGCCGGCGGTACTTGGGCTGACCGCAGTGTGTGGTGCGGCCTGGGCTTGGCGGGGGGTAGTTGGCCCAGCCCGCCCCGCCCCGGGGCTGGGGGCTCTGCATCCTCACATCTGCGCGGTCCGCAGCAAGGGGCCCGCGGGCTGGCGGCGGGCCCGGAGGCCTTTGCTTGGCTCTCTTCTGTCCCGGGGGGCGGATCGCGGTCCAGGCTGGGGGAGGCGTCCTCGGCCCGGCCACGGCTCAGGTCCTACCGCCAGGTGGGCCAGCGGTGCCTTCCCCACTCCTGTGACGGGTTTCATTCATTGCAGGTGTGAAGTGGCACTGGGGGCTCTCTCTCATGGACCCGAGACTTGTTCGCGGGAACCCATTGTAGGACAGCCCCGGTGTCCCGGCCGCCGAAAGGCTCGTACCCAAACAAAGGATTCTACTCAGCTGTCAGAGGCATCTTTCAGCTGTTCAAGTTGTGGGTTCTCTTGTTCGTGTTGGGGTGCTGCCTCAGCCCCCGGGCATGGACCATTTCACCCACCCTTACCAAATGAGCTATGGCTGATGTTCAGTTAAAAAGATCGTGATAAGGACCTTTTTCAAACAGATTTCGAGGTCATCATTAATATTACTTCTGCAGTATCCCTGCAGCCACTTTAGCAGTATATTGAATAGTATACACCGATTTTTATGACTGCTTTCGTGCCGCTGCCTATGTGCGTTCATACAAAGCCTGCCAGATTCTCATTTCCTGGTGGACTCAAAATTGACCTGTTTCTGACACCCTGCGGGTGTCTTTATTGAGAATACTTTATCACGTTTGAAAGTGCATGTGCTACATAGATACCAGGTTTTCATATACCGTTTAGCTGACTGGGCAGTGTTTCAAATGCCTTTTGATCGTGCTTTTGTAGATCACTCTTCTCATCACAGGTGCACACATTGCATTAAAGACTTTGAATAAGAATTCTTGTTCTCCAGATCTGAGTTGCTGAAAAGTAAACAGTAGTGAAAATACAGAAAGTAAGAAGTCCAAATAGCTCAGAACAGGTGAAATGTTTCATTTTGAGAAAAAAGATAAATTTATGTGGCCAATAACCAATATTGTTATAGGAGCTATAGAAGAGAGTGTAACAAGGTGTGAGCATGAGAAAAAAGGAATGAGAATGAAGTCAATTCCATCACTATCCCTTATTTTGTTGCTTCCCAGAAATTATTCCTGAAGTTTGAACATTACTTAAGTCTTAATCTGAGTTTGTTCAAGGCAATAAAGAAGTCATGAGGTTTCAGAATATGTAGGATGGATGAAGTGATACACCATCTAGAGAAAAATTTTGGGGAGAAGGTGATGGTGTTCAGACTCTGCCTGTATCGCACTCCTGTGGTGCCTGACTATGTGGGTGGTAAAAGTTCGTATTTCTGAAGCAATAGCCAAGAAATAATAACTGGTTGATTTTATCATTTTGTAGAGACTTTCAGGTTCTTATGAGAATAAAGTAAATATTGCAATCCGGATTGTTTTAGAATTTTATGTCAAAAATGTAAAAGTAGTAAAAACCAGATTTTTTGCTCTTGCTCACTTTTAATTCTTTCCCGTCCCCAGCGCCCCTTGAAATCTAGTGAGTTTGGAAGCAGCGTTGTTTGCAAAACGTTTGGGGTTTTAAAAACCCCCAATATTTTATATTTAATATGTAAAACAAAGTGAGGGAACATAGTTGCTGTGGCCTAGAGTGACTGGCAAGACCTGAGTAAGGTGTTCTGTGCCTGCTTTTCCTTTACAAGCTGCTGGCGCTGAACTTGCTGCTGTGTTTGTATTCACAGCCACAGTGCCTGCATAGTGTTCAGTTCATACGTTGTTTTAAACTTGCTTTCTGTAGTTTGGTCCGTTAAATTCTAATGCAGTTGTTCTGCATACAGTGCAGGTAGTTAAAGAAAACTATATCTGGCGTGAGGAGAGGGAACACAGACGGTTGCTGTTCAGAAAAGGTTTAGGTAGGCAAAGTGTTTAAGGGAGCTATACTGGAACACTGTTCTTTTTTGCAAAATAGCTTCTACTTCAGTCTGATGTTTGATGGCCAAGGATTAGTAATTTTCTGCCTACCTGTATTCTTAGCTTCAGGTTCCAGTAATGAAATAATTTTGCACAGATATTTTGACAAGGAAGCCATAGTGCCTGGGTTGAGAATGGCTCTCTTGAGTTCTGACTAAGAGTTAGTTAATGCTTTAAAGGTTTATTTCATTCGGATTTTTTTAAACTCCAGTGTTTGATTTGCTGTCTGACATGGCATTTTCATTCAATATTAGTGAGATGGTTTTAATCCATTAGTACAAACAGGTGGTAAGAGGAGTTTTCTACTATATCCCTTAATAGTGAGCTGTCACATAATGGGAGAAAGACTTCAGATGAAATTTGACATGAATAAGTTGGGGGCATTTTCTTCCCCCTGTCTTTTGCCTGGTAAATTTTATGGGCAGGATTTTTTCCCCACTGTTTGTTTTATGCTACCAGAACATTACAGAATATGAATGGAGTTCTGAAGGAATTGTTTCTTGAGGTGCTCAGGTGTACAGTTAATATAGACTTTTGTAATAGTGGGGAAAGGCTTGCTTTAACGTTTACAGTACTACTTCTAGGCTTTTTGCTTAGAATCCCATACAAAGCACTGAGCAGTGCTTCTTGAGTAAAAATTATTTGGTCATTTTGTGGAATATGGACTACTTTAATACTTGAAGGTGTGAGAGAAGGAATGACATGTTCAGAGAAATAGGAAATGGTGATGGGACCATAGACCTTACAAACAAAGCAAAGTAAATTATTTCATATCCTAAGCTTCAGCAGTAGTAATACTGAGACATACCTTGTAAGATGCTTTTGTGTCTTCTTAAGAAGTAATTTTTAGCATATTTTAGCTATCATATTGAAACACTGCTAGTATTTTAACTGTATCTTGTTTCTCTTGGGGAAGAGCTGGATGAAGAACATAGCTATTAAATGTTAACTAGTCCTTTTTTAAGTGTTCTTGCTGAAAGATCTGCAAACGTCAGACCTTCAGGTGGCTGCTGTCTTTCTGATGTTTTACTGTGCAGAGCAAAGCTGCTGTGCTTTCAGCGCAGCTTTGATGTATGGAACAGGTTGTGTGGTGCTGGAAGTTGGATCAATTTTGCTGCCATGCAGAGCTGAAGTTTTAGGATATTGCAACTCTGTTTCTCATATATTACTGTAGGCCTGGCAAACTTCAAATTGCTGCTGAAATTGAATAGTTGAAATTTGCCGTGCTGCTCCCAGATGCCTCTTTGCTGCATACCTCCTGCAGTTATTTGTGTACATTTTTATTTGTCTGTTTAGGATGTGAATTGGTAGAACCAAGACAGCTTGCTCTTTTATGTTTCCCTTTAGGTTGCACAGTAAAATGAGACTATTGCGTGTGAAATAGTCAGTCTAGTACAGTTTTTGTAGTCTCCAGTTGTACTGCGTGGAGAATTTGCTAATAAAATTCTCATGCTGTAAGTAGATTGCATTATAAAAATGAAATATAAATTTGGCCCTACTAGGATAAGTGCTCGTTTGAGTTTTCTTTCCTGTATATGATACTTAATGCAAATACATATTTTTGTGTAGTTTGTTACAAAAAAATCTCTTGGAACTCTCTTGCTTGCTACGCTTTGGCCTGCACAAGTACCAGCATCTCTTGCTAGGAGAGAAATCTGTCCCTAGATGCTTAGGGGAGAGGCAAGTTTATGATGGAAGTTTCTGACCTTGAGCTGGAAAGCTGAATGTGTGCAGGAAGGGCAAGTGAATTAAATTACATTATAATTGATGTAAATATTCTGTCAAACCTTATAGTTCAAAAACTGTTCAAGAACAGAGAGAACTTTGTTAAAATAACTCGTTCTTCTTACCAGGTAATCATTCAAGGCTTTCGAAGCTACAGGGACCAAACCATCGTCGACCCATTCAGCTCCAAACACAATGTCATTGGTAAGTTCTGATGCATGCCTTTTAACACTAATTAAAGTTGCACTCTTATTTCAGATGATACTCATATTAGTGTCCTTAAGAGTTTTAGTTCTGCTTACATTTGATGATTGTATTTTCTGTTTTGGAAACTTTTGTACAGCTCTCTGTAACGTACCACAAGGTGTGTTCAACTTTCAGCAAACTAATGCTAATGTTCAATTTTACTGTGACAATAGCCAAGTCTTCAGAAAGTGAGTGAGGTTCATAAACTCCTTCCTAGGTGCACATCTCTGTATCAGCCAGACCTCCTTTAAACATTATCCTTGCAGGAACAGCAGCAGAGAATTTGTATGGGATTCTTACTTCTTTTGTCTGAGCAAGAGTCATCATTTTTTATACATAAGCACTCCAGCTACTATAAACTCTTGCAGAGAAAGAAGATCATCTTTCTTCCAACTTTAAAGGATTGACATTCTAGAATGTGGACTGTATAAGTTTCAAAGTGCAGTTTTATAAATAACACCTATTCTAACAGCATGTTGTTGTCCACCATTTTCACACCTCTTCCTATTTCTGCCCATGGATGCCTGGCCCTGCCTTTTTGTTTGCATTGATTGTAGTGATGGTGCTGCAACTTTTGAGACTGCTGACCCAACAGCAATCAATCAATTCTAGACATAAAATCTTAGCAGCCAGGATTTACTCTGGCACAAGAAAAAAATCATGCATATGACATGAATAGATGTCTTGCTTTGTAATGTTATTTCCCCAGGAGCTAAAACTTTATCCAGGTATTAATGTTTTTAAAATACACTGAAAAATCTGTCTTCACTGGCATTTTTTTGCTTTTTTTTAAAGCCTTCATAGTAATACGAAGTAGTTTTGGGGATGAGGTGAATCTGAAGGGCACGTAGGCAGGAAGGGATGAAGAGTCTGGGATCTTCATTGTTGCTGGAAGACAAGTAGTTTTGAAACTAATTTGGTAGGTGCCGATCGTAAAGAGAATACGCTGGGCCTTGCTGAAATACATCGGAATAAACACTGAGGTTATGTTGGTGTAGTGCTGTTTTCTTACATCTCTTTTTTTTAATATAGAAGCTTGTTCTTTTGAAAATTATATTGCTGGACTAGCAAGTGGAATATTAAGGAGTTAATATGCTACCTGAAGTTCATACAGTCAACCTGAATATACATGCAAGTGATTCCCTCTACATAAGTGTTCTGGGGCCAGGAAAATTTGGCTTAGGTCTACTGTTCTTAATCCCATCAGAATATCAGTATAAGGATCAAAAAGATGGCAATAAATAGATTGGTTTAACTATTATTCTCATTGTGGAATAGTGTTGGAGTTTGTAAATCATTGTAATGTGTTTGAGTGGGCAAAGGACTACTCTCTTGTTCTCAATGACAAAGTGATCCACCTACCAAGTTTGCCTCATTCCCTTGAAATTTTGTTTGGCTGCATTATATTTGGGTTCTGCTCTTGAATATTTTTAGGTAGCATTTGATGTGCATTGCACTGTTAACCTATGCCAATTATAACCTATGTTATACTTCATATTTTAATTTTCAGTGGGAAGAAATGGATCTGGAAAAAGCAACTTTTTTTATGGTAAGCATGTATTTCTTATTAGCCCAGGGTTGCTGATGATACCAGGTTTCTTTGCTTATTTTTGCTAGAGCTCTACTTACTAAATGATCCTCCACAGTAAGGAGTGGCAGATTGGTAGTTACTTGACAGTGATGAAAGGCAGATGTCAATGCACTTGTTTCATACTTAGTTCAGGTTTTTCCCTAGTATTCAGCTTCTCTTACTAAGGGCCTTCTAAGAATTTCAAATGGCAAAAGTACTTACAGGAAGAAACTGATTCTAAAAGTCACCCACCATGAAAGATGATTGCGATATTTGCAGTTGTTTTAGACATTCTTAATGACTAAATTCTACTCCATAGCAGTTTGGCACAGCTTAGACAGTCTTTTAACATAAGGTTATGAGGTGGATTCTGTGGGGTGGGAGCATTAATGGAAGAGCAGAGATGCTAGTTAAAGGTGTTAGTAGCCTTTGTGATGGTTGTGTTTATAAATTTTCAAATGCTAAGTATTTTAGCAATATTTTTAGCCTAGCCTGTGTGCTGTGTATATGTAGAGGAAAGCTCATGAATCCCTACTTGTTCAGCTTTGTTAATGATTATGCAGTGAACTAGTAATGTTGCAACAATTCTTCTGATAAACCCTGATGTACAGCAGACTGAGGGATAAAGATCCAGCAGATTAAGGTTTTTAATGAAGAAATATTTTAAGATTTTAGCAACAGTATGACTGTATAACACAACAGTAAACCAGTGTGTTTTGAGTTAATGAAACTGCTGTGTATCTCCCTGAAGGAAAGAATAAATCTTCTGTTTCTTTACTGTTTTTTTTACAGCAATTCAGTTTGTCCTCAGTGATGAGTTTAGTCATCTTCGCCCCGAGCAGAGACTGGCTTTGCTGCATGTAAGTGAAGGTGTATAGCAACAAAACTAAAGAGTAAGCTAGTGCATTTGAATGTTACTACAAAAATGTTAAATTGCTGAGCTGTGGATATTTTAAGCCAATTATTTTGAAAGCATCTTTCTTTGTTTCCCATTGGCAAAAGGGAATTTATTACACAGTAATACATCATGTTGATAATGCACACGAGAGAATGTGTAGCCAAGATTTTCAGAAATAAAAATGTATGTGCTGGGTCTTACATAGATGTTCTTGAGTCTCAAGTCATTGAAAGGAAAGGGGAAGTGGGATCATCAGGGAAAAGAGGAAAAAAATAAGTTCAAGATCTTTTCTAAGGTGACAGTTATCTAACCAAAATATCTCCTTTCTTAGGAAGGTACAGGTCCTCGTGTTATTTCAGCATTTGTGGAGATTATCTTTGACAATTCTGACAACAGGTTACCGGTAAGTTCAGTAAACTGCTTCGGAAATAGATTATCATTTCAGAGTCAAGCAATCTCAGTGTTACAGAAGTCTTCAATGTGGTGAATGCTCTTGAGTCATTTCTGGTTAAAAGTGCTACAAACATTCTGGATTAGTTATAGGTGCTTGCAGTAGGAGTGTATATTTATTTGTTTTTGTTTTCTTAAGATTGATAAAGAGGAAGTCTCACTTCGCAGAGTCATTGGAGCCAAGAAGGACCAATACTTCTTAGACAAGAAAATGGTGACGTAGGTACTTCTTCTCCTTATCTGAATGAGACTAGTAGAATTTCTGTAAAATTCTGTAGTCAAACCAAACATTTGCATCCTTAGCATGAAATAATTTATTTCAGTTGTGTAATACCGACTGCCAGTAGTTTGACATATAGAACATCAGTCCTTGTGCAGTAGACAGCAGACTTTGAATTCACTGTTTAATCTGTCCATTAACATGGTGTTTAACTGCTTGTGTAGTATTTCTTTCAGGCCTTTTTAAAATAGAAAAGATACCACAATTCAGGTTGTTTTATATTGGTCCTTGTGATATCTTTACCTGTATTTGCCTCTTTTGTGCTTCGAAGTGCTTATTTCTTAATCTCTTTCCAATGCTATAGTATTTTAGATATTTTCCATTTTTATTCTCTTATTTAATTTTAGAATTAGCCATTTTCAAATAAAGAAGCTTCTTCGAACAGAGCATGCATTGCACACAGTGATTATACTATGTGATGTATACTTATGATACTTTACTGCATTTTTGTGGCTGTCACTTTTACTGTGTTTTTAATGGATTTGTAATAACATTTCAGGAAAAATGATGTAATGAATCTTCTTGAAAGTGCTGGATTTTCTCGCAGTAATCCCTACTATATTGTCAAACAAGGAAAGGTAAGATTCTTCTTCACAAAGTAGAGTATCATGCCAAGGGTATCATGGATGCCAAACTTAGTTACTTCAGAAGTAACCGAAAACCTAAATCGATCTTAGTTTGAAATAGTTCTTGTATGTAGATGCTGCTTTGGCAGATACTATTATTTTAGTAGTTCATGTTGATTTTAAGGAAAAAAATTTCAAGTCTGTAATGTAGATATTTAGAAAAGGGTTTTTATCGTGGTTATCTTTGCAATCAGGTGCTTTTCCATATACTTAAATACAAAGCAAACTTGACTCCTAGCACTATTTCAGTGTAAATTCAAAGATTTCTTGGCCTGTAGATGAGGCAGCAGAGTAAAGGTAGAGCATTTTAAGAGGTTAGAAATACTGTCACTGGAGGATGAAGGGAAAATGCACTAGTACCAAAAGTGAACAGACATCAGGGAAAGGGTTCACAGCATGGCCTTGTCTTAACTGGTCTTCAAGACCCAAACAGCTTACTAGAGCTTTCTAGGACACCCACAGCTGTAGACAAAGGACAGACTACTTGTAATGGCTCACAGCATGGATTATCAAGGAGACACTGATAACTGTCTCCTCCAAAAGATTACTGAAAGGCGCACTTAAAGAAGAATGCAGGACACTTGAGGAGCACTTGATGTCAGGAATGCTAGCCCATAGTACATTATGTCAGATGTTTATCAGCATAAATTTTCCTGTAAAGTTGAATATGTGTATTTGAAAGAAACAGCTTGATCTGGAAAGTCACTTGTGTTTTGTAGTGGGGATTGGTGCACACTGCTTACAGCCTAAATACACATACTGATTTTAATATAAGACAAATTAGAAGCAGTAACCTTTTTAGAAAATCATGCAGCCACTGAAATTCCATTGAAGAGAAATGAGTTTTATGTTGGGTGTAATTGTATGACTGGTGTAATGTTGTATTAATGAATGTTTCATGATGTGAATTATTCTAAGATTTATAACACCTACATTTTAGTGTGGTTTTATGGAGGCATTTAAGCTGTTTGATTTAGCACCAGGACTTAAAAGCCCAAGCTAGAGTTTCTCTAAACATAATTTTGAGTGATTTATTATTTCCTCAGTGTTCATAATACTTGTATCCTGAGTTTTAGCAACAAATGGTAACATTTGAAAACCAACACATTTCATTAGGAGCAGAATAATTGCATCCTAAAGCACTTGTCTCAAAAAGGAAAGCAGGGTGGTATATACTATGTCTCTGAATCTTCCTGACAAAACCTCAAGCAAACAAGATGAACAAAAAAGTGCAATCTTTGATCTGTTGTGGTTAGCCATACATCCAGAGCAGGTTACTGAAATCATAGATCTTGAATTTTCAGATCAACCAGATGGCCACAGCTCCTGACTCACAAAGACTGAAGTTACTAAGAGAAGTAGCTGGTACCAGAGTGTATGATGAACGTAAAGAGGAGAGTATTTCACTAATGAAAGAAACAGGTAAAACTTTAAGAAATTGTTGCTTTATGCCACTGTAATTCCATTCACTCTAAAAGTTTAGGCCTTTTTCAGTAAAGAAAAAACTACTAGGTAGATGTTATTTGTGGTATGTTAAACAATGCAGAGCTTGTCATAATTCCTCCTTGAATTTCGAGTATCTCAAAAGGTTTAACAGGTTACTTTCTGTGTGCTTTTAGTAACAGAAAGCTAAGCTAATAGGGATAAATTTACTGTTCAAAACATATGAGTGATGTTGACTGGCAGTGACCCAAAAATCAGAATACCTACTGCTGTGCAAATACTAAAGTTTATGTTGTATGGTCTGTAGTTTTTAAGTGTGTGAGCTAAGAGACTACATGCCTTTTGCCTTGCATAACAAGTATCAACAGTTCTTCTGTTGGGATGGTTTTTGGGGAACTTCTGGACATGAGGTGTTTTTACATTTCAGCAATGTTGGCAAGATTTAGTAGGTGTAAAGATGTGGGATTATATTACAGTGTTTAACTGAATTTCAATCTTGTAATCTTTTCTAAAGAGGGCAAGCGAGAGAAGATCAATGAGTTATTGAAATACATTGAAGAGCGACTACACACTCTAGAAGAGGAGAAAGAAGAGCTGGCTCAGTACCAGAAGTGGGATAAAATGAGGAGAGCATTAGAATACACCATTTATAATCAGGAACTTAATGAAACCCGAGCTAAGCTTGATGAGGTAAAATACATTGGCTAGTGTAAAATACAAGCTCTTGATTTGGTTTTGCTACCATCCCCTTGTGTTCCTTGATAGAATCCTGACAGTGTTAAGGAAACTTTCCTGTCCAGCCATCCAGGAGCCACTCTTACAGTCCCAACTGCACCACCTGAGCTTGGACCAAAGCCCCTTCACAGGGCAGGTGCCTCACTTGACTCCCTCCACACCACAGTCACACAGTCAAACCAGGTTTCCCATAGCAGAGTCTCAGATGTCTTGACCCTTAAAATAATTTAATCCTGGTGCAATAACTAAATAACAAAAGAACAGCTCGAGCTGGTGCCTCTGAGGAGGGAAACTCTGGGGTTTTATCCCATCACAGTCTAAGCTCAGGGCTCCTGCTGTGTCTCTGAGTGTCTGGTCACCTTGCTGGTGCCACAGGATCCTGTGCCCTTTGTTCTGCACAGGGTTGGCAGTTCATCCTCTTGCCTGGGGCTTCCACCACCCAGAGCTCAATCTGCAGCTGGACACCGAGCTACCTGCACTGCATGTATTCCTCAGCATCACTGTTCTTTACTAAATTATTTTCTTTCTCAAACCACTAGTAAAACAGAATCTTGTTGTTTAAGCTATTGATGATATTTCTATGCAGCTTTCTGCTAAACGAGAGACAAGTGGAGAAAAATCGAGGCAGCTGAGAGATGCACAGCAAGATGCTAGAGATAAAATGGAGGTAAAAATACTTTAAAAGGGCTCTCCAGAGGTGTGTTTTGCTCTGTGGTTTTGGGGATTTTTTGGGAGGGGATGGGGAGGGGAAAGGGCAAGGACTGATGGTGTCTAAAATTGTTTTAAATTCTGTTGCATGCTTTCATCCTGTTTGGAAATTTGAAGCTTTTCACACGTCTAGTGTATCATGATCTGCAGAATAATGATCTTGTTAGTTTTGGTAAATAGTGAAATGTGCATGCAGTGTTTAAGATATTACATACTTAAATTTGCATAGGAAATAGAACGGCAAGTTCGAGAACTGAAGACAAAGATTTCTGCAATGAAAGAAGAGAAAGAACAACTTAGTGCTGAAAGACAGGAGCAGATTAAACAGAGGACTAAATTAGAGCTGAAGGCTAAAGATCTACAGGATGAGTTAGCTGGCAACAGTGAGCAGAGGGTATGTAACAGCGGTGAAGTCTTAAAATGTCATTGGCACAAGGTAGTGTTCTTGTACACTGAAGTTTTGGTTTTAGACTGAAGCCTGTCATTAGTTTGTAAGGTTTGCCAGATAAGTTAGTTTTTTTCCATGTCTTTAGTATGATTCTAGGGGATGTAAACTTGGAGTCCTGTGGTTATCGCCTGTTATCATCCTGCATATTGTGAAATCAAGCACCTATCATTCTCTCGATCATAGTTGCTGCAAGTATTGGGAAGGAAGGTTTTGTTTGTAGCACTAATTTGAACTTAGTTGTTTGGCCCATACAGAACCCTCCTTGTTTGCATAGTTTAGCTTCTTGAGAATGTTAAGTTCATTCCTCTTTGCTGTCCTGATTGGAACTGAATTCACTTCTGTAAAGTTTTGAAACAGTGTAGTGTCAGATAAGTGATAGCATCTTACAACCTTACAATGTAGTTATTCTTCACAAGTGTGTGTTTATCTAATAATGTAGTTCCTCTTATTACCTAACTTTAGATATTGCTTTGTTTGACTTTCAGAAAAGACTTCTAAAAGAGAGGCAAAAACTTCTTGAGAAAATCGAGGAGAAGCAGAAAGAATTGGCAGAAACAGAGCCAAAATTTAACAGTGTAAAAGAAAAAGAAGAGAGGGGAATTGCTAGGTCTGTGTCATTCTTTGCAAATTTTATCAATGTTATCCATCAGCAATTAACAAACTTACACCTGTTGCTTGACAGTGGGGTAGCTAAGTGTGCTTAGAGATGGTTTGTAAAAAGCATGCTTTATTGTTGGGGTGGGAACAGTATTTG
Source organism: Atrichornis clamosus (assembly GCA_013400975.1). Taxonomy (NCBI): domain Eukaryota; kingdom Metazoa; phylum Chordata; class Aves; order Passeriformes; family Menuridae; genus Atrichornis; species Atrichornis clamosus. The sequence goes on from WBMZ01005804.1 coordinate 115,795, forward strand.
ACAAAGTGATTTTCTAAGCTTAACCATTTCTGTGTGTTTTTACTGTTTATAACATGATCCTTTTCTTTTTTTTATTGATTTGATAGGTAAATATTAGAGCCTGGTTTGACACTTGTTTAAAACTCTAATAGTAATTTTTCAAGCTTGCTCTTAATAAATTCAAGATTTCTTTAATAAATCATGTCTTTCCCTACTCAAAATAGACTTGCACAGGCTACACAAGAAAGAACAGATCTTTATGCAAAACAAGGTCGAGGGAGCCAGTTTACTTCCAAAGAGGAAAGGGATAAGTGGATAAAGAAAGAACTGAAATCTTTAGATCAAGCCATCAATGACAAGAAGCGTCAGATTGCAGCTATACACAAGGATTTAGAGGATACAGAGGCAAACAAGGAGAAGAACTTGGAACAGTACAGTGTAAGTTTTCAGCTTATTCTCAATCTTTTTGAGAGAAGAGTTAAGTACTCAATCTTGGACAGTCAGACTGCCATGCCTGTTTATAAGGAAGATGTGACTTTCTGGTTGGGTGTGGTCTGTGAAAAATGTGTTATTGAAAATACCTGCAGATAAGCTTTCAACTCCTTTAGCATTGCATGTGCCTTCACTTTTTATGTTGACTTTGCCTTCTGGTACTTTCCCCAATATGTTTGGCCTGAGTTATCAGGAGGAGGCATCTATCTGCCTTGCTCTTGCCTGTGTTGAACACAGCCATGTCATAGATAACAATTTGTTATGTTCTTATAGAAGTCTACGTTGTTCTCACTTTTCTCATTTTTCGCAAGAAAGAGGATCTTTTTAACTATGCTGCAGGCACTGCAGCCTTTTACCACAGTTGCAGCTGGTTAGAAGTTGCATCACTTAGGCATGTTAGAAGATTAATCTATTCTTGTATTATCTGCATAACTTAGGTTTTAATTTCCATTCAGAAACAGCTTTTACAGTACAAATACAGCAGAATAATCCAAAGATAGCACTCCTGCTAGAAGCTCCAGCCGTGAAAAGCCCTGCTTTTATATTGAGAGAGCATAAAGTGCCGATGCTGATAGACACTGTTCTTGATCTTTGTGTAATATATCTACTGAAATTGAGGATCAGCCTGACAACATGCAGGAGTGCAGTTGTACACAGACACTACAACATTTAGCAGGTATCCTGCTACAGTACTGCTTGGTTGGGACCCACACTAGCAAAGTTGTGATTCTCTGTGTTGGTGAATGAAAAAAATAGTATTTACCACTGGCAGACTATAATTATACTGTATTGCTCAATGGTAATTCTGTAGAATTGAAGAGGTTAAATTTGTTGTGGATTTTGTTTCCTTTCTATAAACGTGTCTTAGTTTCCTTTTTTTCCTCAAGGAAGGTTGATTTATGCTTAGGCGAAGAGTTTTACGGCTTTTTGTTGTTCAAAGAGAAGATGTCTTGGGTGAATGTGATTGAGAGCTTGCAAAGTTAGTTTTGAACAAGCTGGGTATGTTTTTAGAACACAGCTACTCCTCCATGTACACATATTAATATTTAAACACTGTCTTGAGTGCTAGCCCTGAACTGCTTTGAAAATGGCAGGTGTTAAATGAGCAAAGGGAGGCTGTCTGTGCATTGGCTTAAACAGCACACTGTTGACAGCAGCTGTCTTGAAAGTCTGTTTAGTACTGCTGGAGAGCAGGCTAAGATTTTTGACTAATAGCAGGATGACATGGTACACAAGATTAGTTGTACTTACCACAAATGTTATTTCAGAGCATGATTACACAGTAGTTATATGTATATTAGTTACTGTTTTGATTCCCATTCTAACTGTGGCTTACAGGGATCCATTTCACTTTAATGCCCAGATGCACAGTTGAACTCAGTGCCTGCCTTGCCATCTATGTGGCACCTACGTCTTGTTACTGCTTCCTTACAAAGCTGTCTTTATTTTTAGTGCTTTTGCAGTTTGTTGTAAACTGGTTAAAAGGTTTGTAGGAATTGTTTTTTGAATTTTTAGTAGATCAGTAATAAATAATAAAATAAAGATTAAATAAAGATTTTTTATTATTATTATAGAGATGTGTAGTTTTATACTGTTCTTTTCTTTGTGTTAGAAACTGGACCAGGATCTTAATGAAGTGAAGGCTCGTGTTGAAGAATTGGACAGAAAATACTATGAAGTGAAAAATAAAAAGGATGAACTACAGAGTGAAAGAAAGTTAGTAATTACTTGAAATATGTCTCAATCTCACTTAATGTGAAGGACCCCAACTGTGTAGTTGTTAACATGGCATGTAGGTATGTTTTTTTAAATATGGCCATGTATGAACTTCTGCACTTTGCCTTCCCATTAGATTAGCAGTCTTTAAGAAAATAATAAAATTTTGAGATTGCATTCACACTTACACAGTTTTATTGGTTTTGTTCTGTAGTTATTTATGGAGAGAAGAGAATGCAGAACAACAAGCTCTAGCTGCAAAGAGGGAGGATTTAGAGAAGAAACAGCAGCTTCTCAGAGCAGCAACAGGAAAGGTAAGATAACTTCATTTTTGAGAATTCCTTGTGGAATCTCCTTCTTAAAGGACAAGTCAGTCTTATCAGAAAGATATGATAGTTATTTTTTTAATTATGGTATTTCTGTCATAATTAAGATAGACAAATAATATTTTAAGCTGAATTTTGCAATTATTTGTAGCTCTAGAACTGCTTAAAAATGGGTTTTGTAAACTCAAGATAATTGATGTAAGGAGATTAGGCCAAACTGGAATATTTTAAACATTTCTTCTAATATCTTTTTGCTTAAAAAAACCTCAAACAAACAAAACTGAAAAGTTATGGGCTCAAATACGTAGGTATCTTCTGTTACAGCTGTAGGTTAGTTAAGAGGAACTTGACAAAAAAGAAGGTTCCACGTCATAAAGGTAAAATGAATCTTATCTCTACATATTTCAACTGCAATACAATAATTAGCTGTATTTTAACAGGCCATTTTGAATGGTATAGACAGCATAAACAAAGTTTTGGAGCACTTCCGTCGAAAAGGCATAAACCAGCATGTTCTAAATGGCTATCACGGAATTGTGATGAATAACTTCGAATGTGAACCAGCTTTCTATACCTGTGTTGAAGTCACTGCGGGGAACAGGTAATTAATTACTTGCTCTTTAGTGCAGTGTCACAATTTAGTTGTTGGTGCAAGCTGCTACTGAAATTTTATTCTTTAGAGCTTGATGTCTTGCCTTTTTTTGTCAAAGTGCCTTCTATATAACATGATCAAGCTGCTATTCCTTTGTGAAGGAACTAAGAAGTATTCTGCCTATTTAAACATTAATCCTAGCTGCTCTTGACTTTGTCTAAAAAAACTTAAAACCACAGAGAAAAAGAAAAAAACCAAACCCAACAATAAAGGCCCCAGACTCACACTCCTGACATTTGCCAGGGGGATTGGTGGTAAAACTGAGATATATTGAGTAAAGTGGACAGCATGTTCCAGTGTGGAGAATTCTACAGTAAGCAAGGCTGATGTTTCAATAACAATAAGAATTATTTCACTTGCACTAGAAAATCTCATGGCTAAGAGTGATCCTAAACTGTCAAAAACTGCTATTTAAAAGCTATCTAGAAAGACCTTCAGTGTTAATGAGTCTGTGAAAAATCTTTCTGGAAGTGCCTGTTGGGTGATTGACCACTTGCTGCAACATCTAACACTTCAAATTAATTTAAATTGTCTCTCTGTGTGATCCGTCCCCTGTTCCAATTCACAAATAGTCATACAAATTCTTGTTCTAATGAAACAGAGGTAGTGCTATAAGAGCAGGACGTGATCTTGCAAAGTGCCATGTAGAAACATTGATGGTACCACAGTTGGAAATGCAGTGTCTCTTCTGAAGCTTCTGTGTCAGTGTGAACAAGGGTATCTCTTCCAAGCACTTCACAGTTCTCTCTGCATCCTATTGTGCATCATAGTTTGGAAAAAGCTGTAACAAGCAAACTGTAGTTCAAATTGCAAAGGAAAGAACTCTTACATCAGTCCCTCTGGTGCTAGTCCTGATCATGTGCAGGGAGGTAGGTGGATGTGGTCTGTTTCTGTTCATTGTGTATAGAGGCAGCAGATGCAAATTCAGTAAATCCATGCAGAGAGGGAGGGCTGAATATTGTGTATTGAAATGCAGGACAGAGGTTTGAACACAGTAGCACTGTAAACAAATTGAGCTGTTCTTGACTGGACAGTGGAATGTAAAGTTCTTGGCTGATCCCATTTTAATCAGTGAATAGAGTGTATCCACTTGTTTTTTCTAAGGCATGGTGTTGAAAAGAAAATGCAATGCAGCATTATATTGATATATTATTTAATGGTACCTGCATGATTACTGTCCATATACAAATATGTTTGTGCCTTTTGCACAGTAACATTTTTCCTATTTGTTGGGCTTGTTAAATAGGTTGTTTTATCACATTGTGGATTCTGATGAGGTCAGTACAAAGATCCTAATGGAATTTAACAAAATGAACCTTCCTGGAGAAGTTACTTTCCTCCCTCTGAACAAGCTGGATGTTAGAGATACTGCTTATCCTGAGACTAATGTGAGTTAGAATTCCTTTTGAACCTACTGCTGCTTCATGATTGCAAAGCCTCATGTATACATTGCTTATTGCCCACCACTTGCTTTTGTGTTGAATGTGTGCAGTTAAATACTACTTCTGATGTATGCTTCTCAACATAAAAATACTGTTATAGAAAAATGCTTTCCTGTCAGATATCTGCTCTTTATTAACTGCACTTTACAAGAAAAAAGGCAATACTAAAATGTAGAATTCTGTTGTAACCTGATGATCAAGAACTACCTAAATTACAAAATTGTAATTCTTTAAACTGAAATGCTGCCATGAACAAAAGCTGAAGAGCCGTGTTGCATGTTACAGCCATAGACAAATTCTCAAAATTATTAGATATTAGTTGTAGTTTTATATTTTAAAACGCATAAATAAATATTAAAAAGTAGTTCTGAAATGCATTTCAAAAAAGTATCTGCTCTTATTCGAAATGTTAGTAGTGAATTAATTGTGTAAATGTTAACACTGCTTCATGCAAAAAATGGGGGGGGTCTCTTTTTCTCAGATAAACATAGGAAAAAGTAGATAGGAGACAAGCAGACTTCTAGTGTACTTATTTTGGGGAGGCTTTACTAGTAAAACTGTTAATGTTTGTATTCTGCTGTCTACAAAAAGTCTTTTTATTTTGAGGAAAAAACCTGTGATACTTATTCAACTTGTTCAGTAGCAGTCTAACACTCTTAATGAGTTTCCTGGCAGACTCTTACTTGATTCAAGGTGCAAGCATGACTTTTAAAAGCTAAAATTGGAAATAAACAGCTGTCAGTTGGTAGGAAGACAACAAACACATAAACACTGTATGGAAATCAAGTGCAAGATTTTGCAATGTATCATTCGCAGTGTTATACTTTCAGTTCAGGGTTGGACGTCCTGTATGTGACTGACAATACAGCTCTAGAAGACTCCATTGTAGAAGTTTATTGATTGGGAAGCTGATGTTAATATTCAGTGAATTGGAGATACACTTAACTTTCAGGAATTCTTGTTACAAGGCTAAAGTGTATTCTGTTTTTACTCTTGAATTCGCTGTATGTATTAGTTGCAATATACTTGCTGTATTTGTATCAGTTTGTTCTTATTGTTAAAATTCCTGTCACTTCAGGATGCTATTCCTATGATCAGTAAATTGAGATACAATCCAAGATTTGATAAAGCTTTCAAACATGTTTTTGGGAAGACTTTAATTTGTCGTAGCATGGAAGTGTCTACCCAGCTGGCCAGAGCTTTCACTATGGATTGTATCACTCTGGAAGGTAAATGCTACAATTTTATAAATTATTGTTTGTAAAATTAGGTTTCCTGGAACATGACACTCATTAAACAGGGTCTGTTTAGAGTTGGCAAAATAAGATTATTATAAATAATGGTATACTTGACTGAGATGTATGTACAAGGTTGCACTTAGGTTCAGTACAATGCTTAAAAACACAGAATTTCTTGATAAGCTGTGGAATTTTCTTAGAATCTAAGCAGCTGTATATCTTGATCCTGAGAATTGTAAAGCAGGTTAGGTTTGCATTCATTCAGTTTTTTGATGCAGTTTAACAAGCGTTTGTTTTCCTGGACTATTTACGGTGTTTTCCCCAAGCTTAAACCAGTGTTTAGGTTCCAAATGTACAGCCATAATTCCTGCGAAGTGCAAGGTGAATTCTTCTACGCAACAGATATGTTTACATCTTACATTCTCTGGAATAGTCTGTATCTCTTGTTAATTGCCTGCTTTTAAGAACGCAGATTCCCTGCAGGCGTATTGCTGGTTTTTTGTCTCTTAACATCAATCTGAAAAAATTCCTAAGGGTGTCTGAGGAGGAAATTGCTGATTTTTCAGCATCAGCATTCTCTACAAGCCGCAGATACTGCTAATGACTTAATCTCTTGTTTATTTCCTCACAGAAGACTTGAGAATTGTTTTCAAACTGGTAGCACTAGCCATTTGTATTTTTCACTTAATTTTTTTTTTCCTTCAAGCTGCATGATTTCATAAGTTAATTAAAAAAAAAAGTAAAAATAAGCTCATACTTAAAGCAAATCATAGCGGTCTGTGTTAGTCTTGAGAAAGGGAATGCACTTAAATTGAACACTGAAATAAATATTTCTCTTTACTGTAAACATGCATGATTGCTGCTGCATTCAGTGCTTATGTAGGTTAGTTGAAATGTTCTAAGTTGCACTGTAGCAACTGTGCTGGACTTCATGGAGAGCGTGTAGCGTGTAATTCATAATCTCATTCTGTTATGCTCTTAGGTGATCAAGTCAGCCATCGAGGTGCTTTGACAGGAGGTTATTATGACACCAGGAAGTCTCGACTTGAATTGCAAAAAGATGTTAGAAAAGCAGAAGAAGAACTTGGTGAACTTGAAGCAAAACTCAATGAAAACTTACGCAGAAACATTGAAAATATCCTTTTTTTGTTAATGGGGGAGGACTGTATGATGACAAAGCTTTTGTTTTGTGGTTACAGTAATAGATGATAAACAGGAGACTAACTTGTTACATATTAGCTGTGGCATTTTTAACTGTTTTGTGTGCAGCGTGGTTCTATATGTTACTGTATTTGATATTTGTCTTTAAAGCTTAGATATGAGGTTAAACCCTAAATTAGGAGGCTTTTTATTCCTTTTAGAGTCTGTTGTAGTAACTGTTATAACCAGATATTCTTGTTATCTGTGTTAATCTTCACTGCTTCTTCTGACTCAGGCTATATTTTTAGTACTTGTGTCCTGAATTGATGTGTTACGTAGCCCACTTGTGCTGTTGAGGGGAGATGGAGAGCATTATGTGATGATAAGCTCTGAGTTGCTTGACAGTTTGGTCTTTTCAGTCTCTTTGCACAGTGTCCTTTTGAGATCCCGTATCTACAATTCAAGGGCAGGGGAGGTTTAAATGATTTTCTTACACATCACCCAGGTCATTCCGTCCTTCAAACTGAACTCCTTTGCTTCTTGACCTGTATCAGTGCATTTAGAGGCATTTTTGGGACAGCAGATGGGCAGAACACTGAAGCCTTTAGTTAGATGCACAGCTGATTAACACAACTTAGTATGTAGTTATGTCTGGTTGAATCAATGGAAGAATTTCAGAATGATCTGTTAAATGTGACTTAAATAAACTGAACTTGCAAGCTGGCTTTACATGTACCAGCAATAATGAATATTTTTCATCCTTCTTATGGTTACCTATAGGTAGTGTGCAGGACCAAATTCGTGCATCTAAAATTAAGTATTTACTATGTGTGTGGTTTTCCTCCTTCATTAGGTATTTTTTAAATTACAGATATGTAGACTGGTTTAAAAAATGTTTGTGCATAAACTAATTTTAACATAATCCCAGTGTGAAGTGTGCAGGTGGCCTGCTTTTTGTAACTAGGAATGGGAACTTAAGTTTATATTGCTTCTACTTAAATTCCCCAATTACAGAAACACAAGGGTCTAACAGGTATAATATAATTTTTAACCAGAACTACTGTTTTGGAACTGAGAAATTTTTCTTGCTGTCATTCAAATCAAAATCCTTAGTCCTTCCTTTTTGAGCAGAGATCCTATAGGGCATATAGGTAGGGTGCTCTGTGGCATATGCCTCAGCTCCTGGTACACCAGTGTCTGTAGTAAGAGCTGTTACTGTAGTCTGACAGCAACTTCTAGAACATAACAAATACAAACCTCGGTTGTTTCGAGAGTAAAATGTCCAGTCCCACTAACTTCGTGTTCTATGGCTCATTCAGTTTTCCCAAAATGTTTTAAGTATGCAGTGAAGTGGTTTAATGTAGCCTGTGCTTAGGAAATTATTTCATTTTTAGGGCATGTAAGGTGATGTGTTTAAATATACATTGTAGTAGGAGTAACATGGTAGCAATTCAGCATAAATTAAAACACACTCTTCTCAAACTCTGCACCATGGCTTAGGCTATTATATCAAAATTGGCCTGAAAAAATAACACTTTTTGCCTCAAAATTGTGTAAGGGTTGGTATTATCCTAATACTTCCTTGTAAATGTAGACATCTGTTCTGTATTTTGTAAGATCTCAGTTTTCGTTGCGTGTTCAAATGTATCCCTGTGTTCCTCTGAATGTCAAGTTGTAAAATAAGCAAGGAAAACTTCATTTAGCTTAGTTCTTGGTATTGATACGTTACTTGATAAGTTGATGAGATGCTCAAGTTACTTTCGTTGATGATTCTTGATTTCTCCTGTACAACTGATTATTATGGTTTGGTGGAGTTTTTGTTTGTTTCTTATTTTCATGACAAATGAATATGTCAGGTAGAAAAAATTGAAGGTACTGGTAGGTATAAAATGCTTTTTTAAACAAGGACATAATTTTCCTTAGCCCACAGTATGGATTAATAATGAGATTGACCAGCTAATGAACCAAATGCAGCAAATTGAAACACAGCAGAGAAAGTTCAAAGCCTCTCGAGACAGTATTTTGTCAGAGATGAAAATGCTGAAGGAGAAAAGGCAGCAGTCTGAAAAGACATTTATGCCTAAGGTTAGAATCAGGATATTGAAAGCTGTTACTGTGTTTATGTTAATGGTTTCATTAATATTACTAATAAACTTGTATTCTTTCCTGGTTAGTGTCATAGTATGAAATACTAAGAGAGAACTACAGATATGTCACAAAAATATGTTGATATAAACAGAAAGGTGAAATTCATGTAAATCTACAGATTAATTTGAGGAGTAATTCTGTCACATATCTGTCCCACAGCAACGTAGTTTGCAGAGCTTGGAGGCAAGTTTGCATGCTATGGAGTCGACTAGAGAATCATTAAAAGCAGAACTGGGGACAGATCTGTTGTCTCAGCTCAGTCTTGAAGATCAGAAGCGTGTGGATGCTCTTAATGATGAAATTCGACAACTACAGCAAGTAAGGAAGTGAAAATGTCTTGCCGTTAAATGTGATACCTTTGCAATAAACTTATTTTTGTCCTTCTGTATGAAAAGTCACTTATGAATATAGTAGTAGTATGAATTAAAGTAGTTCTTAATCAGCAGTAGGTAGGTGTGTTTGAAATTCTCTCATTTGCAAAGAGTATTTGCAAGTTTTTCTCAAACAACCCTGGGTGGAGTTTACCAATTTACTGTTTGAGAATTATGGCTGTTTGTTTCGCAATCATCACAATTTCCTAGCTCTTGCTGTTGAACTTTACAACAATAAATACAAATAGATATCATCTGAAGGTAGGATACACAGTGTGGGAAAGCAGTTCCTCACATGGTATGAGACAAAACCAAGGTTTTGACTGACACAGTTGCTGAGCATGTTGCTGAAAAATACTACTTCCTAAGTATACTCTCTAAAGCATTGCTGGGTTTAAGAACTGGATTCAGATGCAAATACATGTTAATAAACTTACTGATTTGTAGGATTGACTTTTGTACTAGACAGCTTATAGTTGGTTTTTTCTGTCTGTTAAAATTAGAGCAACAGTCCAGATAATAGTGATATTTTAATACACAGAATTGTGAAAAGAGTGGGGGCTTTTTGTATTAATTTTTTTCAACAAATAGTCCTAGTCAGGCAAGGCAACTAATACACTTACTTACATTTTTCAGGAAAACAGACAGCTTTTGAATGAGCGGATTAAATTAGAAGGCATTATCACAAGGGTTGAAACATATCTTAATGAGAATCTGAGAAAACGCTTAGACCAAGTGGAACAAGTAAGGATTTTCTTTTAAATGTACATTTGCAGTCTGGTTTTGGTTTACTTCAGGGCTAACACATATTAATCATTTGATAAATATTTGTTAACACTGCATTATCTGTGATGTGTTTTACTTCCCAATGTATAAACTGCGTTGTGTTTATTTGAATTTTAGTACAGTAAGTTTTTGACAAAAACTACTGTGAATATACGGCCTGTGTTTAAATAGGACTATCGTAATGACAGATTTTCTTGAAAATCTAACTATTCTCTAAAACTTTACTAAAATAATGAGTACAGTTATATGTATAGTAGCAGAAGATGGCTTGTTTGGCTGGCTTATACTTTTGTTCCCCTTCATGCTGAAGTTTCGTGGCATTTATTTATCCCATAGGAACTGAACGAGCTTCGAGAAACAGAAGGTGGCACAGTTCTTACTGCCACAACATCAGAACTTGAGGCTATCAACAAACGAGTGAAAGATACACTGGCACGGTCAGATGGTTGGTAACATTTTTTTGGAAGAAAACTCTCCAGGGTTTTCAAAGTTCACACATACCATATTTTGGTTTAGAAATGGACTGTAATGTAATTAACTTTCGTTGGTGATAATGTGCTTCTAGTTTCAGGGCGTAGTACTTTTGGGGCAACCCTTCTACAAGCAAGGTCTTGTATAATTGTTCCTGAATTCTGTTTAATCTATATAAAACTCAGCTGATGTCAAATAGGCTATTGCATCTGTATAGGTTGAAACTTTGTTTTGCTTCCCTTTCTAGATGGAAATGGGAACAATATGACTGTAGTACAATTGTTTGGGCTTTTTTTAAGCCATAAGCTCATGGGGAAGAAAGGAGAGGGATTTTCAGTCTTTTGCCTGATATCTAACCTTGTGCTCCTTAATAGATCTTCTTTTTAGTCTTTTTGTTTCATACATACTTTATTGGATAATTGCTGATCTTATGCATGTAAGACTTAAAACTTTGGGGTTTGTACTCTTGCTTAATATTGCAGATCTGGATAACTCTATCGACAAAACAGAAGCAGGAATTAAAGAACTTCAGAAGAGCATGGAACGCTGGAAGAACATGGAAAAAGAGCATATGGATGCCATTAACCATGATACAAAAGAACTTGAAAAAATGACTAACAGGCAAGGCATGCTCCTCAAGAAGAAAGAGGAATGCATGAAGAAAATCCGAGAGTTGGGTTCACTTCCACAGGAGGCTTTTGAAAAGTATCAGACTTTAAGTTTAAAGCAGGTAAATAGCATGCTTGGTTTCATGTTTCATGACCTGAAGTATTAGTGTCACCTACATCTTGAGTGTCAAATGTAGCTAGAATTGCAAGTCACTTTGATGTGTTAATATTTTCCATTTACAGTTATTCCGCAAGCTGGAGCAGTGCAATACTGAACTGAAGAAATATAGTCACGTTAATAAAAAAGCTTTAGATCAGTTTGTGAATTTCTCAGAGCAGAAGGAAAAATTGATAAAAAGACAAGAGGAACTGGACAGGGGCTACAAATCCATCATGGAGCTGATGAATGTCCTTGAGCTCAGGAAATATGAGGCTATTCAGCTGACTTTCAAACAGGTAACAAAATGGGAGCAATTGTAAAGACATGGGTGCTGAGATCAATCAAGTTAACCCATTGTGTAGCAGCTATATGGGAAGGAGCAGATACTAAATAGATCTATAATACTAGAAGGCAGTGTCATGTGACTTGAGGCTTGTGGGTTTTTTAAATACTGAAATACAAATAGCCTACTATTTTCAATATGTGCCCCTCTCTATTACAACTCTAGCTTTGCTTTAAACCTTAAATACTTCAAGTGAGTTTCTTATGTACTATGTGCAACCATTTCTGGGAACTCTGGCAAAAACCCCACCAAATCCCTTATCCAGATTTTGTGAAAGTAATTCTAATGTTAACAAAGGATCTTAACTGCAAAGTGTGTTTTTGCTTAACTGAAGGTTGTCAGTCATACTTTTGCTACAGTTTTATGTTACAATTGTACCATTTTCTTAAAAAAAATTTTGAAAATTATCATAGTACAAGATATGAACAGTTGTTTGGGCTGTTTTTAAGCCAAGCTCTGTACAGCATACATTTCTTACTTCTGCTTGAGAATGAACATGGGTCTCTGCTTTGAAGCAAATACTTTGTGTGATGATGTAAAAACAGTTGTCTGCATTTGAGTTCACTCTCTAAAAATGAGCTGATTTATTGACTGTTTCTTTTTCAGGTGTCAAAAAATTTCAGTGAAGTATTCCAAAAGTTAGTGCCTGGTGGCAAGGCCACATTAGTGATGAAGAAAGGAGATGTGGAGGGCAGTCAGTCCCAGGATGAAGGTGAAGGCAGCACCGAGAGCGAAAGGGGATCTGGATCTCAGAGCAGTGTTCCGTCTGTAGATCAGTTCACTGGAGTTGGCATAAGGGTAAAGAAAAATACTTGTTTTTCAGTACTCTGAATATTTGTTCAGGTTGCCTTTTAACTATAGTTTTAAAAGGCAACATTTAGTTGATCCTATTTATTTAACAGTAAGTGATGTTGTGGTTTAGTGTTTTGAAATCATCTTGCTATGTCATTGTTTTCTTAGGTATCGTTCACAGGGAAGCAGGGTGAAATGAGAGAAATGCAGCAACTTTCAGGTGGACAGAAATCTTTAGTGGCCCTGGCCCTAATATTTGCCATCCAGAAATGTGATCCAGCTCCATTTTACTTGTTTGATGAAATTGACCAAGCCTTGGATGCCCAGCACAGAAAAGCTGTCTCAGGTACTTGTCTACCTTTATTATCTTCATTGTGGTTGAAGGTAATAGTTTGTCTTCTCATCACTGGTGTTTAAGATAAAAGCTTTTAATCATAAAGGCACATTTTGAAGAAGCACAGTGTGTCTTCAAATATAGCTTTGTGCCTTCTGAAGCTTTCATGAACTTGGTTTTGGGTAGAAGCTCTGTGTTGTCTACAGCATCTAAAGGGTCTTCTTATTACACTTCAGTGTGTTGAAAAACAGTCCTGTTTTGAAGTCTAGTTTGATTTTTAAAATTAATGGAAAAGTGCTTGTGCCTGTTTTCCTCATAGAAGTTTAATACCATACTAGGTTTGCTGAGTGGCTGGGCTTGTCAGAGTTGATACTGGAATTAATGATAATACTTGTATATATTATCTTGTAAATAAAACCAGTATGGATACTTTCTTGATATATATGGGGTTTTTGCTTCACTAACCAAAACCTCATTTTGAATAAGGCAAAGAGTTTGCTATTCCTGTCTGTCTCACTTTATTGAAACAATTACATTAATAAAGAATTTTTGTATTCTTTTTTAGATATGATTATGGAACTAGCTGAACACGCTCAGTTTATTACAACAACTTTTAGGCCTGAACTGCTTGAGTCAGCTGACAAGTTCTATGGTGTAAAATTCAGAAACAAGGTAAATAGTATGGTAGGCTTCTCAGTAAACACCATAACTAAAATACATTGTGCATTTGAGACTTAGCAAGAGTTCAAAGTGAATCAGACTCACTTCAGTTGATAAATTTCTAGTTCTGTTGCAGTCTTCTATAAAAGTTTTCTCCTTCCTGAAAAAGAATTTAAATACCTACAGATGTCCCTTGTCAGGTTCTTTAAAGGGAATTATAAATCAGCTGTAGACGTGTTGCTGAGTCCTGAAGCCTTCAGAAATGTCTACCTTATTCTGCAAGAGATACTGTAATAACTGAATGCTTTTTTGTTCCCCCAGGTCAGTCATATTGATGTGATTACAGCAGAAATGGCCAAAGACTTTGTAGAAGATGACACCACGCATGGTTAAAGGAACTTGTAATTACTGCTTATTTGGAAGATGTGTATAGTGCTATGTTTATGCCAGGGACCTGTACATTTAAAATATGAAGTATTTAGTCCTTGTTTAAAATAGTTTTTGAACACACATTTTAACCAAGACCCCAGAAGGCTTAGTTTCAAATGAGCTTGAGTATCCATTTTGTCTCTGTTGCTGTATTTTATAAGATAATTGTTGATGTTACCTTTATACAATACCTGTAGTTTGGAAATTTTATTCTCTTCCCTCAAATCTTTTGTAAAGTGTTTGTTGCTGTTTTAAAGCTTTTCAGAAAGTGCTAGCTATTTCTTCTTAAGTATAGTTTTATCATTTATATTGCCTCACTTTTTTTTTTTTTTTTTTAAATGGCTTCTATTAAAATGATTGGTTTTATCGCTGTAACTTGTATACATTAAGTTTTTGGTTTATATTGTCTTTCTAAAGAGGTATTCACTGAGATGAAGTAAACACTTTGATCATATTAGAGTAGCATATTTCAGAATATGAGACAAAGCAATTCTCCCAAGCCACTCTTAACTTCTTTTTCCCCTCTTCTGCACATTGCCACTGCCAGCAGAAAACTGCCCCAAATCTACGCTTGTCCAAATCCATAGTGTTCTGGTTATTGAACTGAAAAAAATATAAGTATCAGAGAATACTGAAAAGTCTGAAAAGACCCTAGAACTGTATCAAAACAAATCATAGCTTCTTCTTCGTCCTGCGCATTGTCCAGTGTAACAGCTTCTCCATTACATCCCTTCAGCCTGAAAGACCAGCATAACTTGAGCCAAGTCAGTCACCAATCAAAAAGTGAAATCTTTTCCTGCTGTCTAGGTTTTTGGAAAGGGATATTGAATAATTTGATGTGTTCTCCTGCAATATTTAAGGATTTTCCACAAATCATGAATTTCTTAGGTAGCAAAGCAGGTAAAAAGAGAATCCATTGGTGTTAAAAATTTATAAAGATAAAATAAATAGTCCCTTATGTGAGTTTTAGTAGTACAGTTAGAAACAGTGAACTTGTATGTTGCATTTACTCTGTAGGACATGTTCAACAAGGCAGAAGAATAAAGCTGTCTGATAGGTTTTGATCTGTGATCACCCTTGCTTCCCACTGAGAACTTCAGGAAGTGCAGGAAAGGAGAGCATGAACTGATGGCTGGCTGGTCTCCTGAGCTCAGGAGTGCATATCCTTGCATCACAAGGCAGAAGCAAAGAGTGCTGAAGCTGGTATGGAGCAGCTTCCCCAGGTAGCGATAGACATGTAGGAAATTCCTACCTGCAGTAAGTCTGAAGCCAGAAGGAGCAGGATGTGGCGTAATAAAGCTTTCTTTAGTTCCAGGGACTCACTAGCTGCATAGTAGACTTCTCTCAGTGTAGAGAGGATAGAGTACAAAATATGAAACAAAGTGTCATAGATTTATAGCATGGGAATAGAGTATATTTGAGAAGCCTGAAGAATATGAATTTGTCCTCTTTATACAGAGCTCCGAATATGCATTTAGGGTGGCTGTTGCAGAGCAAAGTGTTCCTGAATTACTCACAGGTGAAACCAGAGTTCAAAGTCCAAAGGCGGACCTGAAGAACCCGGCCATGGGTTCATACCCCAGGTTACTATGTTGGGCCATTTGGTCCAGTGTGTGTAAGGACACACTTGAAGTGTCTGTAATCTGTGACCACCAGATACATAACTTGCTGGTTAGTGGTGGTAGCAGGCTGTAATCTCAGCTAACTCATCAGGGTTGCTTGTTATAGGGTCTTAGCGTGACAGTTATTAGTTTGAATTTTGAAAGGAGAAGTTCACAGGCCATGGAGCTAATTACTGTGCTTATTAAGAAGTGTCATACTAAACCCATCTAAGACTGATGATGAATTTTATAAAATCTCATTAAAGTGGAATTAGATTAGAGCAAAGGATTTTGTTTTAGTGATGTTGGGGGTTTTTTGTACAGCACTCAGCATAACAGCCTAAATACAGATGAGTAACCTGAACAATTTCAGCTGTGTTAGGAATTCTCTGGGTTGAGTGTAGCATTAAGTTGGGTTACCAGGCTCAGTAGGAATATGGGTAACTAGCAGTCTGGTGGAAACAACTGAATACTATGTTGATAATGCAGAGTAAGAGTAGACAGGCCTTTAGCTATCACTCAATTTCTCATCTAAAGTCGTTTAGAACTACTTGCACAAAGCTTGGGAGACTTATCAAGATTTTCAGAATCCCTCTTCAAGGTAAGTTTGGAGGGCGGTGGTGGTTTTTTTGTTTAAATTGCTGCTAAACTTTATTCTGTCCTTTAAAAGGCATTCCTAGAGAGTCTACTTTCTAAGTTGACACCTTGTTTTCCTATGAGCATACTCCTTTCCACATGCTTATTCTCAGTGCTGTGCTGCCTCTGTGTTTTAAAGGTAGTCCTTATACAAAGGTGAAAGTATTGTGAAAAAAATACCAGTATGTATAACCTGAAAGGTTTTTTGTCCCCAGCCTGTTTTTGGACATGGTTACGGTCAGGAGTAGCAGAGAAGTTGTCCTTCCTGTCTGCTTTAGCTTGTTGTGTAAATCTGGAGATGTGACACAGCTGTTGAGGAATGCAGTGATTGGAGTGGTGTGTTTCCAAGGTGTATGTTCCTGTGTTCTCTTTGTGATGGTTCATATCTGCTCCATTCAGCATCATAATTTACAAGTTGCCTTTAAGTTGCTTTAAATTCTTTCTAGAGTTCTAAAAATAAGCTTTGTTGAGAGTTACTGTGTCCTTGAGTTTCTTCACACTGTCCTGTGATTTCCACCTGAAACTTTTAAGGCAGATATCAGTGAAACTACACACTTGCTCTGAAATGTGGGACATCCTAGAAATTGTAAAACCCAGAGTGCCACTGTTGTTGCCAATATAGGTGTTCAACTGTTCCTTTTCTTAATTATCAATATGTGAAACTTAACAGCTGAATTGCTGATCACTTCCAATATCTTAGGATAGTTTTCATCTCTAGCAAACATTCTTCACATGCTTTGTAAGATTAACTCCTTTGAGTTTCGTATTTTTAAGCTTATCAAAATGTTACAATATGTAGTTTGTAACTTTGAGCAGGAGATGGAGCCAAACTGGACTAAATGAAAAATAGAAGTTTGCTTTATTGTTAAAATTGACGGTTAAATCAGAGCTTTTCTGTGAGGTTTTTGGAGTTCCAGAGACTCTTAAATGGCTGTGAGGGTTCTGAACAAATAGAGAAATACTAATTAGAAATAGTTTTACATGGACAGGAATGTAAGTAAATGGAAATAATTTACAGGTTTTTCTTAAAAATTTATAAAAGCCTTTAAGATTTTAATAATTTGCTAAAATGTTCTTATTGGGTAGAACTTTGCCAATCCAGAAAAATGTATAAATAAATTTATATAAAAATAAACATTGTACAAGTTAAAAAATGGAAAAATTTGTCACAAAGGTTAAAGATTCTGGTTCTTCTATGAGAAATTACTGATAATTCTTTCTAGTGAATGAAGTCCTTGTTCTCATCATGCAGATGAACCTGTGGGTGTGGGAGGTGATGATTCCCAAGGCAGGGATCAACAGAAGGGATGGGCTGCTTCTGTTAAAATTCTTGCCTCAAATTGGAGGTATGAAGTGAGTTACCCTGGCTGTTGAAGTCAGTAACTGCTGGGATCCTCTCAGCTGCTCCTATTTGAATGTATTTTTCTGTAGGCACACAAGAGCACTGCCAAAGAACAGCTGCTCTGTGCTTGGAGCACCAGGTTCTAATAGATAACAGTTCTTCATATGGGGAAAAGCAGCAATTATTGACTCTTAGTAGAGCCCTGCTGATTTTGCAAGCTGAGAGCCTTCAGACATTGATCTTTATTTCTAGCATCTGCTTTCATTCTTCATTAGACAATGGATGCTTTTACTGTCTCCCTAATAACAAATAAAAGCATTCCCAGTAACAAAATTAAAATCTTTTCACATGTGTGCCTAAGTTCATTTCACCAGTGTTTTAATTTCCAAGAGGGTTGTGAAAGAGGGAAAGAGGGAATTTGGTTTTATAGGAAAGCAAATACATAACATTTCCTTTTAGTGTTATTATAAGTGTATTTGGGAATATGTTAGTAGGAGGTGTTTTTCACCTCAGTCCTGGCATTGCATCTCTCTTCTTCCTCTTACAGTCAGCTGTAGAGAGATGCCAGGCAGACTGAGATCCTTATTTCTAGTTACTCTGCTTTGCTCCTCCCTTAGTGTCATTTTTACTCTTTCCTTCTCCATCTCATTAGTTCCCTACATTTTGGCTGCAACCACAAGGGGACATTTCTTGGGTTTGGTCATGGTGATTGCCTCAAGTTCAGCTTTTTAATTTTAGTTTCTGCCTATGTATTTTTTCTCAGGCGAACATTTCTTACATAATGCAGCAACAATGATGAACAAAATCATTGTTCAGTAGTCCTTGGATTCTTCTGTTGCTGCACTTTGAGCAAAGTGATAACCACTTTTGGAGAGAGTAACTAAGAATTTTTGTAGCAATGCTGAGCCCAGAATCAGTTTTCAGCATGTCTGAATCAGCAGTCACTTCCTGTTTTACTTCACTTTTAGTAGATTGACATTATTATTTATTTATTAAGTACCTCAAACTTCTGTTTGCTTGTAATTTCTTACTGTAGTCGTGGCTTGCGTTTGGGATGGCTTAATTCCTCTGTGGGGAAATGTAATAATGAGAAATGACATGTATGTTCTCAGGTTCTGATGCCTGACAGTTCCCACCATTCTAGAAATGAGATTTACATTGGGTAGGATGAGCATTTAGATTTCACTTCTGCAGCTATGCCTGAGAGGATCTATTAGATGTTTGTTGGATTACGGGATGCCAATGATATAGACTCTGCGTGTACTGGGCTTTAAATAGGAGGCATTCCAGACAGAGCATGTGTTTGAGTCAGAAGTACATCTCATTGCTGTTGATATCATTAAAGGTTGTAGGCAAAATGCTGCTGGAGCTTTAAACACAATGAAAATCTGCCTCTCTTTCTTCACAGATTTTTCTGCTTACAGTGTGAAGGATAAAAATGCATCCATAACCTTTAATGTTCAGATCACTCAAACAGCATCTGACCAGCTGGATGCAGGCCCTCTTAGTGCAGAGGAAAACATCCCCTTGCTTAAACTGGGGGAAGTCAATTTGTGAATGAATTTCTGGCCAGTTTTGTAATTCACACTTGAGTAGCTGGAATCTCTCACTGTATGCAGCATTGGTTACTTGGGAGTAAATTGTATTCCCACTGCTTTGTAATTACCCCCAGTCTGACAGTGCCGATACCAAAAACTGTGATAGGATTACTCTTTGTTGCTTCCATAACAGCTAAGAGGAATTTCTAAATTTTAGAGTACATATTATATAAAATACATAATATTAAAAGATATAAATATATAATACACTATATAAAAACATACAGAATACATAAAGACATATTAAGGAAATAGTCTTTTTAACTTTAGCCTACTGCTATGCTCAAAATTTTGTCTGAATTGGGACTGAACAGCATGGGGTTTGCTTGTTTAGGTAATAAAAGCACTGTAATGCAGAGGAGGTATTCACACACAGTTCTTACAATGCACAGAGGTGGTATCTATGACCTATGTTAAAAAACGCACTTTTTTTTAATTTAAGAAGGCTCAAAAAGACACATGCTGTGTCAGTTCTGGGACTCCAGCATTTCTTCCCCAGTTCTACTCGCCTGCAATACTATCATGTAGATTTGCCACTAGATAACAATTTCAGGGGTATTAGATGAGTTCTAGTGTTGATTATTTATCTTGAACTGATACTAAGTAACTGATCACTGTTATGGCTACAGCCACTTTCAAAAAAGTCTTTTGCTAAGCCTCTTTCTTTTATGCATGACAATTCTTTGACCACTTTTCAGTCAGTGCTCCAGTATTTTTGGTCCCCAGTGTTTTTCCATGAGCCATGTCAGAGGTTACACAGCCTGAGGATGAGGTTCAAGCTGACCTTCCTTGATTGTTGCCAGATTCCGGGCATTGTTGGATTTGTTCTCTGATTCATTCAGATAACAAATTTATAAGAGAAAAATACTCTGGAGGACCAGGCAGTGCTTGTGAGCCCAAATTTTAAATGACTCAGTCTCTTTGCCTTCATGACTCCTCTCTTACCCCACACAGATATTTATGCTGAAGCCTGTAAAATGGCTCTGCTGGTAAAGAAAGATTCAGATGGATACCTAGGTAAGTAGATGGATGCACAACTTGGAAGTATGCAACATTCAAATCTCTTGTTAATATAGGACACTCTAAAAGGTGTACTTTCAGAATATATATCAAAGCTTTCGAGCACAATGGTCTGTGTATCTAGATGAAGTCTCTAAAAGGTCTCTTGCAAATCTGAAGGTGAAAAAGAGAAGGGAACCCATATAACTGTGCTCTTTCAAAAGAGATGGGAAGTAAAACAACTAGGGTTGTATTAGTTTGAGGCACCTGAGTCCAAAATGACCCATTGGAGCTGTCTCCTGGGGAGACATCTTCGTGTGGTACATACGACATCAAGTGTCCAAGCCATAAAAGAATCATGCCCAGATTAGATGCTCAAGGTAGATCATGTAAATATTCCCTCAATGTCCAGTGTAAGGGTAAAGCAGAGACCACCAGCTGAATGGAGGAGAAGGATTTTCTTTTCATGAAGTAATTACCTGGTGGTTAGCTGGAGTAAGAGGGAAAACTAGAAAATACTTGCCTACTTTCTGCCTTTTAGTTCCTCCTCCCTCTTCCTCAGGAGGCTGAGGCACTCTCTGGATATAGAGCAGTTCTTCAGTGAATAAAATGTTTCCTGTCAGAATGGGATTAGCTGGCCATATTCAGCACAGTACACTTGTACTTCACTGTCTAATTCCTCTGTTTGAGGTGAGGCAGCTTGGGCTGGTTTCTGGAATGTGCAGAGAAACAAGGGGAAAGCATGGATAGGTACAGCTGGCGTGATAGGTATAAGGAGAGGAGGTTCCCAGGACAGCCAGGTTTTCAGGGTGTTGTTTTTATCTTGACTATGTAAGAGTTCAGGAGAAGTGTCCTTGATGGTTCTGAGGTAGCAGAGGGTGTGTTGTGCTGGTTCTCTTAACACACCACCAGCTTCTAGGAGACCAACCCAGAATGCCAAACTTGGAGACTGGCAGTCAGGTAGGGATATTTGAATTGTCAAGTGTGTTTGTTTGTTGAACCTACTTGCACAGAACAAGTTCTTTCTCCTCTCTGATCCCTCCAAGGTCACTTGGCAATAAAAGGAAGGGCTGCAGTTTCGGATCAGTGACAAGAATTTGCAGAGTTATTCATACCATGCGCTCCTAAGGAACTCCTGAATGGAGCTCTAGGATCCACATGTAGATTTTTACACTGGCTGATTGTGGAGGTTGTATTAATAACTCTTTGTTGTGTAGTGCATAGATACTGGCGTCTGTAGAAAGAGAGCTAAAGGGCTGGATGAAGGCCATGATCAAGCTCTCTGGCACTTTCTTTGTGACATTCAGCAACTCAATGGCTGTTCTTGTCTCCATAGGGAAGCTGTGCTCACAAAACCACTTTGAGCACTCAGCCTGTGCTGCAAACAGCATTACTCTATTTCCTTGCTATCTGTGGATTTCTAGATGTCAAAAATGGAATGGCAGCATCCAGGATGCTTCGCCATTCTTTTTTGCAGAGAAACCAAAGTACATGGTCTGGGGCTGGCTCCATTTGGTTTACATTCCATCCTCCCAATTGCCAGCCTTGCCAGTTCCTCTGAGGTACTCTGCTTGGTGACAAAATAACTTTATTTACCAGGACATGCAATCAAATAGCTCCAACTAGGAAAGTATTAAGAACAAAAAAAAAATTATTGAAAGAAGCTATTTAGGTATATAATATCTAGAATCACATCCACGGATAACTTAGTTATACATTGCATAAGTTCATTGTTTATAAATAAACTGTAGTATCACATCAGTCTCTAACTTCTGCATGCTGTTTTTCCGCTAGAGCTTGGATGATCGTTTTATGAACCAATTTCCTGAGATCTGAGCACCCTTCATGCTTTGTAGTTTCTCCTGACTTCACCTTTCAGGAGCTATACCCAGTGAGTGCAGTATGGGTGTGTGTATAATGGCTTGGCAGATCTCCACAGTTGTGGAATTTACAACCATTGCGATGTGTGTGATGCTTGGAGCAGCTTTTTTTAAAATGTATTTCTGGTGTATGATGAATTAGGCCATCTGTGTCCAATGTCTGCTGACCCTTCTCCCCCACTCTCCTCTTGCCTGCTATGTTGGCACTGTCACCCAGTCAGCCAAGGTCAAGGTCTGGAGCCTGGGTCTGTGACCTTCGCTGCTGAGCCCTGGATCACCCAGTCCTCAATTTCCTGGGGTAATTCTCCAGTATGTTATGCACCCACTGGTGTGAGATACCATGCAAGGAGGAGGGATCTGTTTACAGTAACATTAAGAATGCGATAATAGGAACTTCCTTCATGCATGTAGCTAATACTTGAAGAATAGTTTATTTAAACCCACAGTTAACAAGAGGACTAGTTTTCCAAAACATAAATGGGACACTTCCTATTTTGCACCTAAAATGTCAGAGGATGCTTGACCAAGTGAACTGAACATAGGTCTGAAAATGTTAAACGCAGATGCACTCAGACATTACTGAGACACAGGGAAGCTTTGATGAAACAAAAACAGAAAGCCAAGTAAAATTGTCTTGTTCCATTGTGCTCCTTGCCTGAAATAATATATGATAATGACATAAGTATCAGCAGCTAAACAGGTATGAAGGTCAACCCTTATAAACTGGGGTAGCACTAGTAACTCTAGAACTTGATCCAAAGATTTCTGAGATGAATGGGAATTTTTCTATGGAGTTTATTGTGCTTTAGATTAAGTGCATACATGCAGAAGACTTTATGTAATAGTAAAGATTTCTGCAAGCACTTGGGGAATCTTTGGGAAGCTTTCGTGTAAATAGCTAGATCTTTAGTATGAATGTAAGACTGGAAAGCTTATTTACTGCTGTTGGCAGCCATCATAGGGATATACAAGTGCTCGGGCAGCTCCTCAGGGAAGGGACTTTTGCAGTATTGCCAGTGCTGTTATGAAACGATGAGTCAAGTATTAAAAAAAAAGCAAGTGTATGGAAATCACGGGGCTTTGTTTTTAAATAGAAAGCTGTGGGGGTTTTCTGAGCACAATGAGGTTCTTTTTGTTTGATATTTCCATTTTGGCCTTTGAAGGTGCCTGTTAAAAAGTACTTCAAAGCAGTTGTCTGTACCCATGAAGGCCAGGAACAACTTCTTAATCCAAACCTGAAATTGTCATGCAGTGACATGACGAAAAGATGGTACAGAGCATCATGGATTTACATTAATACCTTTGGAAGAGGTGATACTGAGCTAGCAGAGGGATTGGTGGAATGAGATTTAATGGTGTCAACCAGCAATGAGGAAGAAGAGGAAATTCCTACATGTGGAAAGTATAGGATAAAGCAGTTGTAGCATGCCTGGAAAATAAGTGTCTCATGATTCTAGATCAGGATTACCTCTGACAAGGAAAAATCGTGTAGTGCTATGCAAATTCTATGCACAATATAATTTAACCCAACAACTCCAAAGGGTTGTTAATTTTCAGCTCTCTCCTTTTTTTTCCCCACTTGACTACATGTTTTTGGACTTGTTTTGACTGCAGTGTTCAGAGGTTTGTCTTGTAGGTCCAAGCAGTCTTGTCTGAACGTGAAGCAGCTGAGAGGTTGATGCTGAAGGATGATAACTGCAAATACAAATAGCTGCTCTCACTCCCTGAGAAGAGTCCAGCCTCTAGTTCTAAAGATCAGAGCCTGCCCAGACTCAGCTGTCTATTAACAGATGAAATTGCTGCTCTGAGATGAAGCCCTGTCTATGCTGCACCAAAAGAGCAGTCTTAGAGCAGTCACAGGTGTGTGAAGCCACATGATTGCCTGCCTTGGCCCATGAAGTTGGGTGCTGTGCCACCCCCTCCACGTGGCCCAGAGCTTACATTCACAGGTATTTGTGGGACCACACTCTGGAGAATTAGTAGATCTGCCATGAGGAAGCCTTTGCCCTACTGTAAGAGGCACCACAGACATAGCTTCAGTTTCTCCTGCTGGGATTTATTAAAAAAATACCCTTAAACCTCTCTCTGTGACCTTACTGGGAGTTATTATGGAGTGACCTAGAGGAAGAGAAAATGAATCTACTTCATGTAACCTCAGTGTGAGGAAAAGGGGTCTTGGTGGTGGGGTGACTGATAGAAATGTGTTTTCCTGATGCTTTTATTAGTCTTGAAGTGTTAATGAGCCTTTGAGATTGGGCAACTTTTGATCAGTTCTCAGCATATACTACAGCATAAGGGATCTCAGCTTCAAGAACAGACATGAGTTGATATGAAAATCAAACATTCCCTTCATTGTTGTTATAATAGTTCTTCTGTTCTAATAATTCCTTAAAGACCAAAGCAGAATATGGTTTGCTCCTTGTAAGGAAGAAAAGTTCAGAACCATAAAATTCAGATTATTTGAGACTTCTGTCTCTCTGACTTTACCAACTCACAGAAAATTAGATGACATCAAAGAATTACTGGAAAAGAGCTTGTTTAATTTTGAAATTAATTGGAAATTGTCACATGGGGTTGTAATGGTAACAGCTGTTTTCATGTCACTTTACTGCAAAAGAGAGCAACATTATGCCTGGATAGGATATAAAAACTGAAGCTGTGAACTATGATAAGTTGAACTTTGTGGGACGCGCATTCAGTTAATTCTGCTGACTGTACTTCACATTTTAAGGGCTCAAAAGTTTTATTTTGTTTTGGGTTTTGTAAGAGTTGTACTGTTAAAATGAATTAAATTTATTCTTAAATTTAAATAAATAATTTTACTTAAAACCCATTCAGATGAAATATGCAAATAACAATCCTGTGCTAACAAAGAAATATATCTAGTTTTTCATGCTTGTTTTTTATAAGATAATAAAAATACCTCTATTCAATTTGAATTTTTTCTGTACAAACTTGAGATTTAGGAAAAAATACAACCCTTTTCTGAGAACAGAAGTTGGCAAAAGCAGATCTATTCAGAAATAGAGGCCTAACTGCAAGCTGAGTGAGAGATTGCAGAAGCAGACCCCATTCCAAAGACCTTTTAAATGGTGAGTTTACTCTGCTGCATGAGATGTTCCTTTAGCTTGTCTTTCACTCAGATGGATGTGCAAAGAGTTGGTGATAGGTGGCTTTTGTAAGAAATTGAAATGTTTTACAGCAGTCAATTTTGAGTTAAATTATCCAGGATACTTAGCTGTGATTTTTCCACTTTAAGTCCACACGGGTGTGAGGACCTGAATGACAATTTTTACTGTATTTGTCATATCAATTGTGTATCCTTTGCAGATTTGATCTACAGTTGTTACTGATGTCTTCAAAAATGGTATGGCAATATTTTAGCAGTTATTTATAAATATTGAAGAAGGTAAAAGAAATACTTTCCACAGAAACAGAAGTGGACACAAGGTGAAGGAGTACATCATAAACACACTGAATGCTCCATGGGGAGCTCAACCCATCTGTAATTTCTTACACATTGGTCTGGGTCATATGCTTTTAGGGAAGGAGCCCCAAAGAGGAAAAGTAGTTGCAGAAAAATATCAGCTGCAGGCAAACATGGACGAGTTTTGCCAATAAAGTCTATTTCAGAGTGCTTTATTAGTCCTTTGACACCTGATTTGAGTGGCTTTCAAGGCTATTGGCTGCCTTGAAAGATTTTTGGAAAGCAGACTGTGGAAGTATGCCTCTAATGAAGCAACATGATTTGATGCACAGTGTATTTCTGAAGGATTATCAGAGGCCTTGGGCATACAGTGAGATACAAGCCAGTAGACCAAGTGCTTTCAACCCCTATCAGTGTAATAATTCATACAAAATGTGCCATCTTACCATCTAATTGTAGAATTTGCAGAGAAAGAGAAAAACCCAAAGTAAAACTCTTTAGGGTGTATTAATAACTGGTCTGAAAGGCAAAATTATTTCTAAGTTTTCATATCTCCACTGACCTAAAAGCCCAGCTCCTTAAAAAAACACTTTTAAAGCCAAATAAAACTCATGGGGGTCAACAGTTCCTGCACTAAGACTTATACAGTATCCTTAGTCCATAAATCATGTTCATTGGTGGGATCCTGGTTGCAGTTTCTGAGATGGCTTTTGTGGGCTTGGGACTTGGGTGTCCTGTTTGTTTTAACCTTATTTCCACCCAAACTGTTATCCTTATAACAGCACCACAAACTATGCTCTTATGAAAAATCTTATCATAGATGATTCAAAAAAAGTTTTAAGACTAGGTATTTATTGTTCATTTAAAGGAATCCCATTTATAGCAGCAAAAGTCCTGTCTTGTAGCCTTTGAACTAGTCTGGTGAGAAGAAAAGATCACTCACCCACTGCTTAGCCTGTCAGGAAAATTGCCTGGGATGTGGAAGGGCAAATACAAATGGAGAACAGCCTAGGGGAAGGCTTGCAGCCAGACGGTGTGATTGTCATCAGTTTGTAGGCCTGACCATCCCTTGCTGTTGTGCACAGGCTGTTGTTAGTACTGCAATTTCCACTGTAGTGGAATATTCAGTGAAGATGCTGAAAAAACAGCTTCCCCGAGTGTATTATGCAATCTGTTATGTAGAATTAGAGCTGAAACAGACCATCAAGTGGGAATGGGTTTATTTTATGTTATACCTCCAGCAGGGATTTATATGTGTGTACTGGAAATTACAACATTAAATGCCCAGCATGGAAATTTTGTGTGAGGATTATCGGACTTTAGTTTTCTCAGTGTACTGCAGTCTAGGCTTCCTGCTGGCACAGGAGCTTCCACTGCAAAGGTTTTCAAACACTAATGCCTGGAATTACAAAAGGAGGAATAACAGAAGAGAATGTTTTCTCTGTTTCACTCCTTCTGCATGACAGTGACTATTGAAAACCTTTGCTCTTCTCTCACTTCCCTCAAGCAATTTGTTTTAAGCTTCCCAGCTGAAACAGAGCCATAGGATTTTTCCACCTGAGTAAAATTACTGTTTTCTTAAATGGCCATTGGACATAAACCTTGGATACCAAAAAGTTATATTTGTAATGCTACTTTTATTTTCCTTTCTCCAGATTTACACATAAAATACATGTACACAGAAGACTTGAAGTGTTTCAGATACTGAGTGTATTAGCATCCTCTCCTGAGCTGGGTCACAGATGGTTTTCTGCAAATGGAGCTGGGCAGCTTCACAGCTGCTGCCTCCTTGAAGTAAAGCTTCAGTTGCTTGCTGTTGCTACCTCTCTTTTGATGGGTACAGCTTGGCACGTTCAAGGTCAGTCTTTCTTTTTCTCATAGTGCACCTGTGTGGTTTTGAGAACTCGCATCTGATTTCTTGGGATTGAATCCCTACTCTGGTGCTGAGACCTGTCCAGAAGCGCCACACTTCTAATCAAAAATAGATCCACCAGATGTTTTGTATCTGAGTGCAGTGTGATTATTAGTGAAGATTACATTTCTTCTGGTTTTAAACAGCAACGCAATTATGCTGTATTTTTAATTGTGTGGTCATTTCAAAGAGTCCAGGCAGTGCTGCAGTGATGGAAGGCAGTGTTTTTGAATCCATGTGATGCATCACCACCACGTGCCTGGTGCCTTGTTACTGGCCTGATCTTGTGAGGTGTTCATCACAGTCCAAAAATAAAACTTGCTCACAATGTGATGTATGGAATAGTCTTACAGGGGAATATAGAGGACTGCTTGAAAACTGGGAATATTATGCCGCAGCAGTAGCCTTTCAAATTGCTTCTGGGTTTGCAAGTAGCAATTACAAAGCTTTATAATCCATTATATAGCTTTTTTTTCTTCATTCCATTAGCTTAGTTCCCTAGAACTAGTTTCTTTTGGTGAATGTCAAGTAATCCCGAAGGGTAAAAGGATTGTTTTGGAAAAACAGTTGCTCACATTTCTATCCCATTCTGATGGTCTGTAAAAAAGTTGTATTAATAAACAAATGACTGTTACAAACAAATTAAATTCCAGCACCTAACTACACAGACTTAACATTTCACTGCAATCAGTTTGAGCTACAGCTATGCCTCTTCAGTCTTCCTTGCCTGAGGCTGCAATGCTCCCACTATAAAGCAATTGGTCACACCTCATTATTGAGGTTATTTGCAATAGTGTGCAAAGGACCAAGTAACAGATGTTTTGAAATGGCTAATCAATTTTTATAGATTTAATTAGGTTGATGCCTGCACATTTTTCCAATGTGCTTTTTCACCGAAGCTAGGGAAAGTATCTTAATTACAAATTCAGTCAAGCTTCTCTGAGGCTCAGGCTTCAATGTTAGAGTATAAATTCTGCGTCCGTGCAATTATAATATTCTATTTTGGCCATTTACACTGGAGTTTTTTGTCTCTGAACTTCGCTCTTAGAAAGTTACATTTGGACTTAGATGTATGACACTTGTTGTTTGGAGTGACACACACAAATCCCCATACACCAGAATGAAAATTCAGCCCTGATCATCAAAGGGAAGTGAGGACTAAATGAATGTGTCATGCGTATCCAATTTCTTCACTGATCATCCAGAGAAAATAAATCACAGTGGACGTCCTTCCATTTCTTCTTTGTTTCAAAAGCTCGAAGGAGCTCTCTGTTAAAGTCACCCTGGGTTTCCCCAGGGAATACTAAAATAAATTAATATTGTCTGATTAAATGTTTTGACCCATACTTAAACCACTGGAAAAGGATAGGCCTATTTAATCATGGCAGCATGCCAGGTTTTTTTTGGTGTACTACTGGAATCAGAGGATAAAACTGAAGAAGCACATCTTAACTGAACTAATAACCAACTTAATTCATTTTTAATAAATCATTTTTCTGGAACTCTACTCTTTGAGACATTTCTCATGCGTCAGTATCTCAGCAATGTCTAGTGTCGATCTGTGCTAAGATCTCCTGTCATCTTCCCATTATATATCAGAAAAGATTGCAGAAGTGATCCACAGAAACGAAAAGAGTTGAAAATGGGGAAAGGCATTGCAGGAAGGTCTGGCTTGATTAAATGGAAAATTTTAAATGGCACACATTGCAGATAGGTATCCAAGTCACATTGATTTCAATGAGAATAGGATA
This sequence comes from Atrichornis clamosus, assembly GCA_013400975.1. Classification (NCBI taxonomy): domain Eukaryota; kingdom Metazoa; phylum Chordata; class Aves; order Passeriformes; family Menuridae; genus Atrichornis; species Atrichornis clamosus. The sequence continues at coordinate 145,028 of WBMZ01005804.1, forward strand.
GCTTACAAGCCCTCATCTCTCTGAAATGTTCCCTTGCACCCTAAGGCAATTTAATTTGGAAAGAATTGTTGGAGGAAATATGATAGGTGTATAAAATGAGCAGTATAAAAAGCATGCTGCCACAGCAAGGGCAGTGCCCTGAGACTCGGAACATGCTCAAAAGTTAATTGAAATCAATTGGAAAGACTTCTGTTGACTTAAATAAGCTCTGGATGAGCCCTTGTGAGAGCTACTTTCAACACCCAGGTCTACCATGAATTTTTTGAATGGCTCAAAGCAAGTCACTCAGAGCCATATCCAGAATGGGGACCAGATACTGTAAGGGGATCACTCAAAATGGGGAGAGTGTGAAAGGTTCTCCATGCAGCCTCACACTAGGGCTCTGTTCAGAAATGAGCTGCTAATGTAAAATAATCATTTCTATTTAAACTGTGGTGCTTACAGTTGTAGGATGCTGTCAAGACAATTGAAAAACATTTTTAAAATTAAGATTAGGCATTTAGGATTATAAAAACAGCATCTGTAATCACATTAGTTTGGATAAAATGTCGGGGCCACCAATCCTCATGTTTCAGAGCACAAACTCACCACCAGCTGGAATAATGAAGCAGATACCTCAAAGGAACAATATGTTACTGTTAAGCAATTTATTGTATCATTTACAATATAGTGTTATCCAGCCTAACCTTTATGAGGATGGAAAGGGGTTTGTTCTCACTGCCTGGGGAATAGCAGAGCTGCCTGCAACTTGTGTAACTAGGGCCATTCCCTTGAGGTGATGGAGGTTCCCGGTGAGGACTGCACCCTTCAGATCCACTGGGCTGCTCTAACTGCTCATAAGCTCTAGCAGTGGTTTTGGTGCTGTTAAGAAGGCTCTGCAAGCACAGGAACTGGGCAGCACTTTGTGAGATGGAGCCTTAGCCATTTAAAATGAGATTAGCTCAGTTGGTTGAGCATGATGTTAGTAACACCAAGGTCGTGCATTCAGTCCCTGTATGGGACGTTCACTTAAGAGTTGGACTCGATGATCGTTGTGGTCCCTTCTAACTCAGAATATTCTGTGATTTGGTGAAATCTGCTCTGGTTTAAAAAATAAAGACACATCCCTATGCTTCTGGGGTTGTGTTGGAATTGCCTGTTTGTGCCGAATCCCAGATCTAGGGTGGTGTTTCTGCTGCAATAGATCATCATTTTTCAGTCCAGGGCCCTTGGGGGTGAGTGTTGAATGCCTCTTGAGGCTCTGAAGAGCTGGGAGGCCCTAACTACATTTCTGTAGATTCGTTGGTTGCTACTGCTTTGCCAGGTGGTACCCAGGAGACACCATCCTGGAAATGCAGCAAGTCCTTAGTTCCTTCTACTCTTCACCTCCTAAATTCTGTCCGTTTTCAGCCACTGATGCCAGAGGCCTGTAGCTTTGTGTGCTGCAGCCAGTGTGAGATAACAGCCTTAATTCCCACTGCCTACAAACCCACTGTGCCCTTGGCACATAGGGCCTTCTAGAAGGGATCCATAGCTGACTTGTCTGCTCAGTGTTATGCCAAGGCAGACAGAGGTATCACATGGGTCACGCTGAGCAAACTCCTGATACCCATTTGTATTGTAGACTGTTTCATACTGACAAACTATTTTTTTCCCCCATTGTTTCTCCTCCATAATAGGCCCTGAAAAAGCAAATATAAGATGACTGGTAGGATCTTCTGTCTTCTTCATGTCTCTTCTCCACAGTCTGGAGCTGCTGAATTTCTTGAAGAAAAGTTTAGAAAGTTGGTTTTTACAATGTAAATCAAACAATACGTTGTCCTCTAATCATGTTTAGGAAAGGACAGAACAGTTTAGCTGGATTTATTAAAAAAGCTCATCTGGAAGCAAGCATTGCAGCCAAAAAAATGCTTCTGGTCACTGTCCAAGTTCCATTTTTTTCAGCTTGACCCAAAAAGCAACTTTTATGAGAATATTTTGAGAACTGAAGGAATTTATTTTACACTTACATGCTCACTGCAGAACAAAGAGAAAGAAAAATAGTCATTGATCTTGTGAAAGCTTCACTAGAGTAATACTTTGGGATAGGTGTCTTGTTTATAAACTGAATTCCTGATGCTTTGCCTTTTATATATTTATATTAGCCAAAGTAGCTTCAATAAAGAAGGAAGAGACCAGTCCCAGAAACTCAGAAGATTGGGAATTAAGGTAAATTTGGAGAGATGGCAACCTGCAGTTCAAATTCATCCCCTGAAAAGGCAAAGGAATTTGAACTTTCCTGACATTTCTCTTTACTAAGAACTGATTTTCAATTACTTAGAATTTAATCAAATTGGAACTATTCAGGTTTAATTTTTCCCTTTGGGTTCTGTCTTACCTTCCTTCCATCTGTCCTTATTATTGGGCTGTTGTTTATATCACAGAGGTTTTGAGAAGTTTTCTTGCTTCTTTCAAGCATGTGACCTCACTTGTAATGTCTGTGACCCTGCTTACAGTTTTAGTGTCTCTTGAAACTGAGAGGCTGAGGACACAACTGTGCCTGTGAGAAAAATCAAGATGAATGGTATCATCCTTTCAGGAGTATTACCTTTCTCCTGGGCTGAGTTCAGCATGAGCTGATTGATAAAGTTTGCCCGAGGCTACATATTTTTTGATAATTGATCTGCTTACTGGAAAAAAACTGTGTGAAATGTCAAGTTCTCTATGAAAAAACAAGTGGAAAGGGGGAAAAAAAGAAGATTAAAGGTGTGGTTTTAAAAGCTTTTTCTTTTTTATAGCTTTTTGTGCTGAAAGTGCCCTGTTAAAGAAAAAAAATAAATGGAGAAGTCTACATATTTTAACTACAACCTGATTGATTTCTCTGTGAACTAAAACTAAGGGAGTTTTCAGTGCCTAAAATGGATTATGTGTTCTTCGGTTTAAGCAGACCACTGTGAGGTTTCCCAGTTTTATAATTGAGCATTTCCAGAAATCAGAATTAATTTCATAAGTGATTTTAGGTAAAGACTTTTCCTGGCTGAAGGCTATTTTTGTTTTTCCTTATAACCCAAGCATGAAGTAATCAATTTGTCTGTTTTCAGACTGCATGGTAGTCCTTGCATTCCAGATTGTATGTGTGTAATGTTTGGAAGATTAGTAATGATGTGCTATCACAGCCAAAGGCAATCCAAGTAAAAGCTTTGTGAACTGTGACTGATGGGTGGGGTTTATGCCACTTCTTTCACCCCAGGATTACTAGCCACATTCTCAGCATATATCTTTGTTTTAACAGTGGAGGGAAAAGGGGCTGGGTTTCTGAGTGGATTAAAACATCTGACTGTTCAGATAGGATTATTTAAGTGCACAGTATCCTGATATGATAATATTTATTTTATATTTTTTATGTGGAGGCATGTCTTCATGAAGGTTCTTGCTTAAATGGATGCTGCCTATTAGCCAGCCAAAATATTTAATAATTTAGACTTAAATAAGCATCAGTTAAATTAAAATTTTCCTAGGCTCTGGTTCAGGGCTTCCTGGATGGGGCTGAATTTAAGGCACACTCCATGTGTGAAATCTTGTTTTCTGTTCAGGACCTGTGTTTGCAAGGGCTTCTGTGTCTGGGGGAGTGATGCATTTCTTAGAGACACTCTGTGACTTCCCTTCTCACTAGGTACAAATACAAACATTCAAAATGTTTGTGTGATCTCTGCTTCTGTCTCTCTCCCTAATAAAACAGCCTTTTCTTCTTTCCTACTTTGTATCCATTTCAAGACCCTCTTTAGATGCAAGATTGTGCCATTTATTAGCATAAATTGTTGGCTATCTTCAAGCCTCCTGAACCACGGACTTGTCAGTACTGTGAAGAATTTCTGGACCTGCAAACTTCACAAATTATATCAACTTTTTCACTTCTTGCTTTCCAATGGATTTTTCATATTTTATTGACACCCCAGAGTTTGCTTGCTCCTATAATCATTAATAATGGAACTTAGGAGTAGCTAATCCTTCCTCTTGCCCCAAAGATGGATCATGTTTAACTCATTCCTGACAGATATTTTGTACAACCTATTTTTAAAATTGCTAGGGTCAGATATTTCAAAATTTGACATATCTTCTCATTTGCAATTAGCAGGTTTAATCTGAATTTCTCTTGCTGTGATTTAAGTTCACTTTCCTCCATCTTCTTCACCCTGGGTATCAAAACCAACCTATTCCATTCTTTAAAGGTTATTTTCTGCTTTCAGTCTTCTTGTTTCTAGACTGATCAATGCCCTTACCATCATTTTTTTTGGTGACTCTTCATTGTAGGCTTTTGGTTAGTCCTATCCCTTCTGAATTTTTCAGTCCATTTCCTACTCAAAGTACCGCTGCCAGACTGCATGTAGTGTTTTTACTGAGGCCTTACCACCACCAAGAAAATTAAGGGAATTATGTCAGACAAAACTCCTATTTATATAGCTCAGGTTGATGGATGCCTTCTTTGGATGATATTGTTGACTCATGTTCAGCTGTGATCCTCTGTAATACTTCCCAAGTCTTGTTCAGAACAACTGTTTTCTATCCAGTCATTCCCTGTCCTGTACTTTCCCAGACAATATTTTCCCAGCTTAAGTACAGGACTTAGCACCTGTCCTTCCTCAGCTGAATCCTGTGTTTTTCAGACAGTTTCTCTGATCTCCCCAAATAATTCTGAAAACTCTTTCTCTGCTCCAATTTGCCCACAGCACTTTACTCCACATGCACATTTCAGATGTGTGATCTGTTCTGTTACCCAGACTGCTGAATAACAATATAGGAAAAGGAATTAACCCTTACAGATTCCCAAATTATACGCCTTTCTAATTTGACAGCAGACTACTCATACCAGCTGTGAGTGAAGGTTTCCAAGAAGCTACGCATTCATCTTCTTGTAGCCTCATCTACAGTACACCACTAGTTTTCTTTAAAGATTGTTTTCTGAGATGGTGGAGCTTTTACTCTATTACCTGTGGTCATGAGTTATTGCTCTTTAATTTATGGAGTTTTTAATCCCAATATTTGTATTTGATGTTTGTTTTCTAAGCTCTTTATCATAAGGTGCTGATAAAGAGGTAAGCTCACTACTAAAGTGGGAAGTAACAAAAGAGAAGCCCTTCAGAACTCAAGTCAAAATGATTTTTATTCTTATTATTTCCCTATCCTAGATGTCACATTTCAATAAACTAATCTGGTATCACAGTAATAACAGTTACATTTTTTTCCTCCATGGTTACAACAACATTTTGGGGGTTTTTCCCTCTGTAATTGTCTCTCAATACTGCTGTTTCATTTTTCAGTCCCTATGATAATTATTTACAAAATTTATTTTACAATCCTATATATTGTATATTCTTCAGATTCCCAATAGGGATATGATAGCTGTCCTTGCAGCTTTTTTAAAGGGAAGGAGCAGGTGAAAGGTTAGCAGCTGTGGTAGTTCAGTGAAACAAGCAAAAATTGTCAATTCTGAACTGAAAGGCTAATTTTAGAAGATGACCTCAACAGGTGAGCAGATCATTTCAGGTAACTTCAGAGTCCTTTGCTTCTCTGCATTAAATGTCAATGTGAATGTCTCTGTTGACTATTACTGCAAATATATAGATTGCAAGAGCTGAGTTAGATTCCAGATCAGCAAGATCATGTTTTCCACTGGAAGTATTCCAGATGATGATAAACATCATCAAATATCTTCAGGCTCACCATGACTGTTGATGAAAGCATACCTCAGACTTCAGGGACACATAGTCTCACCTACCTTATCTAAATGCCATGAGAGTTGTTTGAAATCACTGTAGTATCTACGCAGCAAATGCTACATGGATTTGGCACACTTTTACGAGACATCTTTTTTCAGCTGTAGAGCTGGCCTGGCTGCACTAGACTGCCTCTGGTTACACGGCTGCAGGTCAGAACGTGAGTGGATTCCCCGCTCCTCTTGTTCACTCAGGGCCCATAGTTCCCTCAAGAAGGTTGTCTCAATGTAATGGCTCAGCGCCACTGTCTGGCATGCAGAACATTCCTGGTTTGTCTCCGGAGATCCGCAGTGCAAGTGCTGACATGTAACACCACAGCTGTGCAATTTGTCAGCAGACAAGGGGGAAGGAGCCCTGCCTCGCTCCGTCAGGAGGCAGTGCAGCTCTGGCCTTCGCTCTGCACGAGCTCCGCGGCTTCCTGCAGTCAGAGCACCTCGGCAGCTCACGCCAGCAGCCGGGGCTCGCACAAGGGGCCTGTCAAAAACTCAGTCCTGCAGAACATCTTTCACAATGAGAGGTCCCAGGAATAGATCTGTTTGCCTTAGACCGGATCACCGTATCATCACTATGGTCAAAGATCTGTTATAGGTGCCTAGATTGTGCAGTGCTTGGCACTGTTCTACTTAGGCATACTTCTAGAAATCACTTGTCTTCATATAAAATATAAAAAGACCCTATTTTGTAATCTAATTTATGTCCAGTTTGTCCTTGGCATCAGTAGTATTTATCACTGTCAAATAATACTCGACAGTTATGCAAAAAAACAGTGTTTTACCGTGGGGAAAGAAATCACTAAGGTTTAGACTTTGTCTCCAGCTATGCATATATCCATAGAACATGCATGCACATAAAGAAGAATTAGTATTTAAAGTCTTGGCAAATTAAGCTTTTTCAGGTCTGTATATTATTTCTAATCTAGTATCTTTAAAATTAAAAATTACTGAAGTAAAATCTGTACCAAATATATTATTTATGGGTATTTTTATTAATAGTAAAGATGTACTAGTTATTACCTACCACTTTGGGGATGAGAGGAAAAAGTCCCCATGCACGCATTAGAAAGGAGTCGGGTAAACAAATAAATAAGCAATTATTGTTAATTCTCTTGTGCTTTTGGAGTCATGAAGGTTGAGAAACAGAAGTGAGGATGACTGGAAGCAGACCAGTTATGCCATGATATGAATGGAAGTATGCAATAGTGAAGGCATGGGAAGATAAGTTGGGTCATTAACGTGCATATTTCAGCTATCTGAAGAGCTGAAAGTAACATAAAGGATTTTTTTTTAAGTCCCTTTTTCCTTAGAGTATTTTAACATTCATTTTTTACTGTTCCCATTATGCTTTCTTCAGTTATACTTTGCTTTTCTTTACAAAGTTGGCTAATATAGTTAAAACGGTAAACATTTGCTATTCCTGCAGTTAGAAAAGAGCATGATGCAAGCCATTAATGACATAAGCCAGTATTCTGGGATCAAACACTGTGTATAAACCTCCTAGGTACGATCAGTTGCACATTCCAATGTTTGCTAAATTTATAATATGTAAATTGAGGATTATACTGTAGCTGGCTTGAGGTGCTGAGGGAGAACGCAGCTTTTCACAAAAGAAAACATGTCTGCAAAAAGACAACATGAATTTATTCCACATTGTTCTGCATCAGGATAAAATGCTGCAGTGTTTGGCCTTCATTAGGTGGCTGCCCCAGTGTATTTGAAAGTCTCAGCTATCCATGGTTGAATGTCTGATAGCTTGTCTCCAAAGGTTATCCTTTTGTATCTTGATCTGCTTGACTCTTGAAGGCATGTGATCTGCACACTGCAGCAGCTCCTGAGTTTTGTCTTTCACCTTTCAAGGGTGAAACCAGGCTGTCTTTCTTGGTGAATCATTCATAAGCACTCCTGGGGTGACTATTTTGCTTCTAACCTAATGTGTTTAGTTAAATTGTTCAAGTGATTCTGTTCTCCTATAAGAACATCTGCTCTATATCCAAACACTTCTAAAGGACTAGATCTCCCCTGTATTTTCTTTTCAAAGCATTAGGAAACTTTCTGGTGCTTTCAAATGTCAGAAAATTTTGTTTGTTTATTTGTTTATAAAGCAACTTGAAGGCTTGAGCTAAATTTTACCTGGTCCTTTGTAAATGTACCCTGAGTATTTCTGACCACCACCATTCCACTGACATGCAGCCACGAGCAGCAGAGCCCACACAGGTGCAGGAAAATGCAAAGCAACTGCAGAAGAACCTACCAGTTGTGGCCACCTGTTGCCATTCACATCCAGTGAAAACAAAATCACTGAAAAGAAACAAGTCAAAAGTGGTGCTGACTGAAATATTTTTCAGAAGCCGATAGGAGTAAATAGAGACTTACCCAGAAGGCAGATTGCATATATCCAGGCACTGGAAAATTCTGCTTCAGTCTTCTGCTTCTCTATCCAAACAATGATCAGCGAGAACAAGAAAATGTGTGCAGCAAGCTCCAAAAACAGGGTTCAGTGTAACATTGGAAAAACTAATACATTGGTAACCATAATCTGCTTGAAGTGTTTTTCATATATTTTTCTGAATTTTGTAGGTATTTTCCTTCATTAGTTTTGGAAGCCGTGTAAGAGAAGTTCTTTCCTGCCTCTTCCACAGTCTGTTAAGGAGTACGATGTTGCCATTCTTCCTAGATGAAGTCTTTTATTCCTGCAACTGGATACTTATGTTACTTCAGTCCTATTTAAGAGACGACATCTCATTCTATATGAAATCATGTTTGTATTTTAATGATATTGCTGCTGCAGAACCATCACAACACTATCTAGATCATACTTTATAAATACAAAATAAAATACCTGTGCACTGTAGTAACAGTAAAAAACAGAGTTTATTGTCCACTATGTCTGGATGCCATACCCACTTTGGGAATAAGCCATGTTACTCATGCAGTGGTACCTAAGATGGTTCTGACTTTGCAGGACATTTACACTAGGGCACAACACTTAGAGTCAGGCCAACCCTGACACTGAGGTACTCGTGTTATCAAGGCTTTCTATCTTGCTTTTTTTTCCCAACTGCTTGTTTTCCCTGATAATGAAGAGTTGATTATATATTAATTTTCAGATTACAATTAAGGCAATTAATTCTCCAAAGACTAAATTTCACGTCACAGAATAACAAATTCAGGCACAAAACCACAAAAGGTTTTAGTTGGAATAATAGGCAGATTGACTTGCTATAATATTTTATTCTTAGGTGTGTTTCCTTGGTACTGTGTAACTCTTTTTTAAATTAAACTCTTAAAGCAATGAAATTACAGCTGATTTTGTTATTTGGTGCTGAACTATTTAGGGACACAGTATCCTGTGCGAGCCTGGCTCCATCACTTTTCTACTTTATGATTCCTTACTTTTTCCTGGGTTCTGCCTGTGACTTTGTTGATCTGCTCCTAAAAATGGAATATTCTGGGTGTGAGTTCATTTATACCAGAGAGACGCTTCTGATTTATTCTCTTGCAAGTTAGAATAGCAGTTACATCAGGATTGTAGTTTTAGCATGCAGACTGCTACAACTAGAAACCCCCAAAATGCATTGTAAAAGGTGGGGATTGTTTAATTGTATTTAGAGATGCAGTAAGCATATTCATGTCAGCTGAAATTAATAGGTAGGAGTATTTTTTGCATGAGCTCTCATTAACATCCATGGCACAGATGCTTTGAAAAAATCAACAGTTTTAATTTAAAATCATATATATTTAATACAAGGAAAGTCAGCAGCAGGAAAGTCAGTTTTGTCAGTATCATTAACAAAATCCCTGTTAGCTGACAGTTACACAAACACAGAATATTACTCTAGCGGAGAATAAAACCCCTACAGATACGATTTCTCCAAGTGCATAAGTAACTATGTTCCATATTAGAAGAATAAGAACTTGTATAACTGTTAGCACTTGTTCAGTTCTACTGCCAAACTGAGACCCTAAAATTATATTGTTTGGACCAGCCACTGTTCTTCCTCTCTTTTGGCAGTGCTCCAGAAATACTGTAAGGCTTGACAGAAAACTGCTTATGTTGATTCCTTGAATAAGAGAGTCCATGAACATCAGTCTGTGCTTGCTCACAGCTACCCACTTATTTCCCTGTAGGACAACCTCTGAGTGAACCTGTGCTAGTGTACTGTGCTGAGGCAGGGACCAGCCGGTGGTGAGGGGTCATTGCTCCTGCCACACCAGATCGTGCCAAGCCAAACATTGGGGTATGACAGGAAAAGAGAAAAAAAAAACCCTGACAAGAAGCAGACGTAGGGATGAGGACTGTGGCATTAGAATGAATGGAGAAAACATTTGCAGAGTTTTAGGATCCAATGCTGAGACTGAATGTTGAGTTGTACGCTGTATGTATTAAGTGCAGAAAGAGTAGTGCCTAGTAAAACACACTCGATCCATTATTACAAGTGATGTAATGTGTCTGTGCGAAGTAACACGTTCTTGTGACTATCCACCTCCTAATCCAGGGCCATGCATTAGTGTCATAGCTGTGCTCCTGCTGCCCTCTGAGTCATGAGTCACCATCTTTCACTTCCTCAAATAATTACAGGCAGCAGAAAGTGGCTGTCGCTTGGTCTCAAGGGCTTTCACTGCTGCTCAGGAAATTCACACAAAACCACTTTTTCTGTGCGTGATCAGTGAACACCTGAGATTTGCTTTAAACCTCTTGCAGAGATGGTCCCACATGCTAAACTGTTTGCTCCCATGAGTTGCCTCACCTGTCTGCCAGAGCTGACCTTTCTTTTGCTGGAAGATCAGTCATCTTGTAGCCACACAGCGCTGACAACCCCTTGGCCCTTGCTGAACCAGAAAACACATAATATTGCAAAATGTTTTTCCTTGTGGGAAAGGATATGAAGTTCCATTTTTTTTTATTTTTCAGAATATAGTGTAAGTCGATGTGTCTAAACAAGTACTGATGGCCATTCATTTTTAAAAGGTGCATTTGGTGTTACATTACCATTAAGTAACTGTGTAACTGAAATCCGGCCCAATTCTCCACTGCCCTGCACCTGGTTGGTGCTCTCCATCTGCAGAGTGTAAAGTACGTGATTAATGCAACTAACTGAAAATTTTCCAGTCACCGGAGGTGAAATTTTGTTCCCATTTAGAAGGCTACATACTTATAAATGACTATGCCAGGTGCAGGGGAGGAGAACCTGACCCCTTCAAAATTCATCTTTCCCCTGAATAAGGATTAATTTTTCAAAGGAGCCAGGATATTCCTGCTTTCCTTGGTGCATGTGTGTGTGTGTGTGCTGAGGGTGTGTGTGTGGCAAGCAGAGGTAGTGCAGGAGCAAGTACTGAAATGAGCTTTGACTTGTCCCGCTCTAATAAACTGAACCTTACAAAGGAAGCAAGACCTGAAAGAAGTATTTTCAGTGTTACTTATTTGATGCAAGAGTGCAATTTCTGCTCCATCGGTCATCTGAAACTTCCTCCCAAAAGGCGTGCAGGTAAAACTTTTTTGGTCACATTGTATCATCAGGCAGCAATTCTACTCCTTAATCCTGTGTCATTACAGTATCAGGTAGCCTTCCTGCGTAGGTCTTGATCGCTCTAATGTATGTGTTTGAAAGCGGGAAGCCCAGGATCGACAACCTTTATTAAAAGCCCATCTTGGTTGGGCCCAGACACGGGGTTTACAACAGAGACTTGTTACTCGAGAAGGTTTGTGTTATTGGCTGGGGCACACTCTCGTCCCCGTTTTCTATCAGCCGACAGAGCCTATGTCCGATAAATGACTGATAACATTTCTTCAGACGTGCTACCGGCGAGGGATTAGAACAATACACACGCTCTTTCTCTTGCCTTTGAGAAAGGAAAAGATTTTATATTTGTAAACTATTGCCGGAGTGTGAAGGGGTCGGTGCTGCTCGCTCTTTGCTGTACAGCCCGTCCTTTGCCAAGCGCGGCCGCCGGGACGATCCTGGGCAGGGTCAGGTGCGCCCCAGCCACCCTGCCCCGAACAGGTGCGCCCCAGCCACCCTGCCCCGAACAGGTGCGCCCCAGCCACCCTGCCCCGAACAGGTGCGCCCCAGCCACCCTGCCCCGGCCGGGACACGGGGCAGAGCTGCCGCGGGTCCCTCCCGTCGGGCAGGTGCTGGAGGAGGAGGAAGGAGGGAACGGGCCCAGCGCCCAGGTGGGGCCGGGCCGGGGGCACCGCCCGCCCCTCCCTCCGGCCCCGCCAGCGCTGCTGGGGCTCCGCACAGCGCCAGCCGCCCCCGACGGTGGCCGCAGCCCTCCAGCAGGGCGGGCTCAGCCGCAGGGGGCTGCCTGTCCCGCCGTCGCCAGCCCGGCGGGGGGGCGGCGGGGGGAACGCGGTTGTCTCCAGGGCCGGTCCTCTGCCCCCTCCCTCCCTTCTCTCTGCCACCCTCCCTCCCGCCGCCGCGGCCGAGGGCTGCGCGGCCACCCGCGCCACCCGCCGCAGGGGCCGCCCCGTATGGTCCCCGCCGCTGCCATGAGCCAGGCCCCGGCTCCCCGCGGCGCTGACCCGCCGGAGAGCGATGCCCGCAGCGGGGCCCCCAGCCGAGGGATGCCGCCGCCGCCGCCTAGCCTGCCCCAGCTCCTCCACAAGTAAGAGCCGCCCCGCGTTTTGCCGCGCAGGGAGGGCGGGCGGGCAGGCGCGGGTCGTTCTCCCTCCCCGGTGGCGGTGCCCCCCTTCCCTCCCTCCACGGCCAGAGTGACAGCCGGGCGGGCGGAGGGTCGGCCCGGCACCGGCCCTGGCCCTGGCCGCGACCGAGCGGTGCCCCGCGGGGCTGAGCCTCACTTCGCCGTGCGGGCGGCGGCGGGCCCATCCCCGCTGATGGGGGAACGGACTCCCTTAAAGTCCAGCACTGGCCCCGCTTCCCTCTGAAGTTTTCTGCCCGAAAAGCCGCTCGTGTTAGTTTCCCGAGGGTTCGCCCGGACACCGCGTCTCCCGTGCCCGGGAGCTGGGCCGGGGAAGTTTCCTTGGCTTGCCCCGCGGCGTTCTGTGCCGCCGGCCCGGCCGCCGTTCCGCTGCTGCCGGTGCCCTCGGCAGGCCCGGAGCGAGGGGCTCATGGTGTGTCAGAAGCGACCGCATCTCTGCAGAACTGTCACCGGAAAAGTAACTTGTGCGGGCATGGAAGGCTTATTAATGAATGCAACGATGCGAATGGCATTTTGCTGTTTCGTTTTCCATCCAGAAAGAGGGGGAAAAGCACTTTGCTACACAGATGCAGTGGTGCCAGTGATACTTACCTGGCTAAATGAGAAGCTTGAAGACAAACGGAATGCTCTGTAGTTAGTACGTGAAGCATGAGTAAGGCCTAAGCCAATCTGCGCTGATTCAAAGTGGTTGCGTGCACTGTATCTGATTTTTGCCCAAGTCATAATTTATTAAAAGAGGTAAGGGCTTTCAGCAGAGCAGTTAATCTGCTAACAAATGCCTGGCTATGGAGCTGTTAGAATTGCCTTCTATTACTTTAAGATTTGCTGCTTGAGTTGACGAGCAGGACACTGGGTGCTGCGCAGTGGTGTAGGTTGAGAACCGCTTTCGATATTATGTCCCTGACCACCAAGGGGACTGAGCCTGTGCTCGGCCCTCAAGCAAAGCGCCAGTATGACAAAGCACTGTGGAGCTGCCACGGCCTTGCCGCTGCCTTTGAGCTGCTTTCCCATAACAACCCTTTCAGCAAAGGCGCTGGCTTAGGCATCTCCATTATCACTTTGTTAACAAAACCCAACAATGTAAATAATGGAGGAAATGCTTTCAATTCCCTCACTTATATTTGCAAAATACATACATGTATGCAAATACATACGTGCAACGTATGCTTAAACATTACAGCAAATTTAGAGTATGAACATTATTTTAAAGTGGGAATCACATCAGCTTTAATAAGTATGTGTGTAACTAGACTTTCAAACTTGTTGCAGAGTGTGGCCTGTAAATTTGACGCTTGCTTTTCTTTTAGTCCGTTTGCTTTTAAATGATGGTTTGTAACTTAATCATAAAAATATTCAAGGTTCTTGTTACCTATATTTTTATTTCTGATTGGAAATATAGACTTGGAGGTTTGCACTGAAATGGAAACTCTAATGGTCTCTTCCTAAGTCCACTGGGCAGTTGCAGTGGTACCTATAAATTACTGTGCAATCGTAAGGTAATTTACACTTACTCAAAATCAGTCTTAAATTTTAAACTACAGTCTCTAAAGATGGCCTTTATTTTTTCGCATTTATCAGGACTTTATGTGGATGTGTATTGCAAGTCAGGTAGAGCTGTTGAGCATTCTTTATGACCGTATTTCTGATGTGCTGCACGTTATGTACAAGGGCATCGCGTTTTTGCCAGTCACACTTCCTAGCAAATTATAGGTAGGAAAATTTGAAAATATTTCCTTTTGAGCCTACCTTTAATGGAAAGATTTGAGAGAGGTGCCATGTTCTAACTGTTCTTTGTCATGTTAATGTGACACAGGGTGGCAAACATCGATCGTCTCCATCTAAGGTCCTGCAACTTGATCATATGGTTTTGTAACCGTGGGGCATAATTTGGTGTGCGCCTCTGTGTTTACCTGATAATGAATAAATACATTAAATTGGAAATGCAGGCAGATTTTACTTTGTTTTGCTGATAATAACTCGGTATTTTGTAATTTAAATTGAATATTCAGTGATTGCTAGGAAGGGAGATATTAGGGAATATCCAAAATTGCTCTTCCAAATTGATTTCAAATATGATAGAACAGGTATTATGACTGGTAATATACAATGGAAAGGAAAGCAGTGATTCTTCTACAAAATGAGGTCATGGTTTCATTACTAGGAAGGATAACATCGATCTTGTTTTCTGAGCATTTTGTTTTTCTTGATCCTTTTTTCTTAACTTTTGCAAGTTGCAATAAACAAGTGTGCAGTTGCAGAATGCTAATTCAGAGTAATGTAGATCAGAATATTCTGTGGTGTTAAACAGGACACCTCCCTGTTTTAACACTTTCATTATAATATAATATAAAATATACATTTTGCATTGTACCATTTAAATTTTGAAGGCTCTCTGGATCCTTTCTTTCTTCCCCCTCAGTAGTTTTGGTAGAAAGTTTTACAGATGTTAGGTGAAGAGCAATGTAATTTTAAAAGATGGCTTCCTATATGGGCAGCTGGTAAACCTTCACTGTGAGTGCCGAGCATTGAACAAGGATTAAAATTTAGCAAAACTGGAGATCTAGAATGTCTTTGGTAGAAACTACATTGGCTGAGCTCATGCAACACAGGCAGCATGTACTATATTCTTTAAATGCCTCTCTGCTTTAACATTTATAATATAATTTTAATATAAAAGTATTACTAAAACTCTAGTTTGAAATTCCTTGCTGATAGGACCTGACTACAGTGAGATATAAATTTAAATATGCTGTCTACATGTTGTACTTTTCCCCCCGAGTGACAACGTCAATTCAGTAGATAAAGGTCCAATGATAAGATTTACAGAGCAGTTAAAGCATTCTGCAGTTTGTTGTGATGCAGTTTGTTGTGATGTTTGATGGGAAAATACTTCTTATTTTCCAAAACTAAGAGCCTTATTGCAGTCAAAGCCTTCACGTTGTAGAGCTGAGAATGAGAAATTGCTAGGGAAGGGAAACCTGAATTTACATGCTACAGAGGGAGACTTACAAAAACATGCCCTTGCATATGAAATAAAGCAGAAGACTGAGAAGAACAGTTGTAATGGTGTTGGCCAGTGTTCATAACCGGTTTCTACTGCAGTTGTGTGGAAAGAGTGGAAATGCAGGGTAGGGTCTGTGGAGCCTGCAAGTGAAACACATATGGGAAATCTCTGAAAAGACCAATGTGTGGTTGGAACTGCTGGTTTGGGGGTTTTTTCCCCTCTTTTGGTAAGTCCGCTCTTAATGAGAAAATTTTTATGATTTGAAGGGTTTTTTAATAATTTGCAATTGTATTGCAAAATGTAATTTTTAGATGACAGGTACAATGTGTGACAAATTTTAGCACCTGCTGTTAGATTGGCTGGAGTGCCTAAGCAGCAGGAGAGAGTGGAGACTCCTATTAATAATTCCAGGTGTGTGATTCATTGCAGCCTGACAGCAACTAGCTGGAAATAACAGAGAAAGGACTGAGTGGCGGCTGTGGATTCACTACAAAGATGTTGCATGAAGAGTGTTTTCTGGGCGAGTCCTTGCTGAAAACGTGCCACAAATAAATTGCATGATTATAGGAGATCGCATTGTATTGAAATCCAACCCTTTGTATGCTTTCGGTTCTAATGGTTTGCCATGGGTCGTATCTGTTCAGTGGAAATGGAGCAGGTTTTAACTCCCTGTGATGATATAGGAATATATATTTGGTTTACAAATTGAATAAAAGACACCTTAAAACAATGGGAAGAAAACCGGAGTTAATATTTTTTTTCCTAAGGGGCTGTGCCCTGGAGATTTTGAGCTCCTCTGGAAGGAAGATGGAATTTCCAACATCTGCGCCCAAGTTGTCATCAGTTTGTGCCAGCTCTGGGGGCAGAGAGGAGTAAGCAGGCTGGTGCTGAGTGTTTTTAGTCCTTTATTTCCTGTAGCAGAAAGGAGGAAACTTGTTAGGAAAAATTGCCTCCAACTTTTTTGATTTTTTTTAAACTCAAACCCATTATGTTAAATGTGTGGTTTTTAAAATTTACTTCCTTGTCTGTTTGTTTAGTGCAGTGTGGGATTTTCTTTTTTCTTTTTTCCTTTTTTTTCTTCCAACTCAAGGTCTCTCAGGAGAGATAAAATATGAAATGTACTCCCATTATATACATTAGTCATGGCAAATAGTTTGGCATATATGGCAAAGGCTAAGCTGATACTTAACAAGGGGACATTAGGAAAAACACTGGCTTTTCTGTTTCTCTTCTTACTGTTACTGATACAGGCTTTCCATATTTATTTGCCTTTTTATGTACATCTTCAAAATGGCAATTTCTTCTCTACCTGATAGTGCTCTGAAAACTCAGGGATTTTGTGTTGAGACAACTATGACAGCCCTGACTGGAGGTCAACACAATACAGAAAGGGCTGTAGTTGTCTTAGTTGAGCTGCTTTACCAAAACAAGGGACAGGAGCTGCAAAAGCAGCCTGCACAGTATGGGACTCACCAGGGAGTGTGGGAACTAAACCCATATTATTAAGCTCCTCCTTGTGTTTCCCATTCATTGTCTCTGTATGTTATGAAATACACAGGGAGGGAAAACACAGTTTTCCTGCAATTGTCTGGTTTCTTGCTGTGTAATTATTGAGACTTTTCTTACATCTCACCTGAGGTTAGAATCAGGACTTAAAATACGTGTACCAAATGTATGTGTGCACGGAGGGGGCAGGGACAGTGACACAGAGAGTGCTTCACTTTTGAGTTTAGTTCTTCTCCAAAAGTAGCATCAGTGATGATAATTATCTCAAAATTAGGTAATTAAAATTTCTTTTTAATTAATTTATTTTAAATTTATTTTCTTTTTTGATGGAAAGCAATGACCCCCCTTGTATATCAGGTGTGACCCAAAGCTTAAAGATGACTAATCATATGGATGTTCTCTGTTTTAAACAAAAAAGACTGGAAGTGTGGAGTCTGGGGCTTGGTTTGTTCTGTTTGGTTGTTTTTCTTCTTTAATCTCTCATTTAAAACCCAACATCTTACTGGGAGAAAAGCATAATAAAAAGATTGAAGAGAGAGCACAGAGGTACAAAAGTGGAAAGGGGTCAGAATAAAAGAATTTAGAAGAAATGCATTGCGTGCAAACATTTCCAAGAAATCTGACTTCTATTATCAGTTATCAATCAATTCTTAGTTGCCCAGAAATGTCAAACTTTAGTGGAGAGAGAGATAACAGCAGTGATACCAACCTTAGCAAAAAATTAAATAATGTGCAATTTATAAGAATCAATGTAGTAAGTGACTTTTGGAGTACAATGCATGTCAATGGAGTCCTCTTTAGTAAAACTCAGTTGCCTGGATGTTGCTTTTTTATTGGAAATTTAATATACTGTTCCCATCAGTGGGAAGACTGGAAAATATGTTCTTTTGGTTTTTCTCTTAATTCACACCTTGACCATTCAAAGTTGTGTGCACCTAACAGTAAGGGTTATGTGTGACCTGCTGAGCTACTGCTATGCTGTGATGATGGTGCTGAAATCTTTCTGATCTCATTTGGAGGAAAGGAAAATGGAGATGGGAAAAACCTCAGTAACCAGTTCTGATCCTTTCTGGGGGGCTGTCACAATGGGAGGAACTAGATCTTCAAAGATACATTTTTAGTTCATAGAAACTATAGAAATTTATTTAGGAGGGTAAAAAATGGGTTGTTTGCATGAAATAATAATTTTAATCACTTTAAAATACTCCTTCAAATATAATCTGCTTTCTCAGAAGAGTAAGTTGTCTTGATTTTTAAAAAATATTTAAATGAGTTAATTTCATCTGATTTGCAGCTACACACGTTATCAAACTGACTTTATTCCCCTGAATATACTCCTGCCTTTTTTCCTCCTCTTCATCCTTTGTAACATTTTATAGTTGATTTAAGGATGTAATCGCTCTGTTAGCCTCTGCCCCTCTCTATGTCCAGCTGCTTTCTCTTTGTCACACTAATGACCCGTCACAGTGAAGCTGTCACTTGACACAGAGGGTAAAACCAGAAAATGTGTCCCTTTGGGCTTTAGAAACGTTTAATATCTGTCCTGTTCTGACAGCTCAAGCCTAGCTTGTTTTACAAATGCCTCTTGCCTATTTAGAAGAAATGCCGAATAAAAGCATTGGGTATTCTGTTGCAGGAAGAGGGCAAAGGCTTGTTTTCTTAAAGGATCAGTATGTATGAGCACACAAGCAGTTATGTTGTAGCAGGCTAACAGCATTTTTGTGTGTGTGTATGTAAACTTGTGAAATATGAGTTTAACTGATATTAAATACACAGCTTGTGGTAGTTATCTCGTGCATCTGAGGAACTATATGGCGGATAAATTTGTTAGTTTTCTCCATGTCTGTGTTGGGAGATGAACTGAACAGGCAGAGAGAAGCACCAGGGTGCAGTTGTTCTTTGTGGCTGTTGCACGAATGATGCAGTTCAGATTTGTCCTTTGCCATCTCCATTGTTTAAAGACGTGCAGGTGTCTCACCAGCCTTTGGAGAATGCTCCAGAGATGCCATGAGCCCTGCCTGACTCTGGGGATGACAGGAACCTGTAGCTACACTGGTTGTCAGGTGTAGTCCATCCCCTGCATGGTTTCAACTCCAAAGCCTGTTGTACGTGAAATCTTAATGATGGTAACTGCTTGGAGAGGGATTCCACTTCTGGATTACTTCCTCCTAAGAAAAGACAGGGAAGTGTCTTTAACTCCTGTTCTCTTGAGTAATGTCTTCCTCTGGGCAGGATGGACAGAGAAAATGGCATTTTGGACAGGTTATGAGCAAGTTGCTTGGCGGATTTCTGATCACCTTGTCCCTTCCCTGATTTACTGGCTTTTGAGGTGACAAAAGCATCTGTTATCTAGTCTTAGCTTTCATCAACTTGCCATAAATCTTGTGCTTTTCTGTACAGTAGGATGCAGAATGTTAGAATTCAGGCAATGTCAAATGTCTTGAATTTGGTAGTGTCAAAAGCTACAGTTTTATATGTCATGGCTTTGCTTTTTTCCTGGATGGGGAGAGATGTGTGAGTTGATGGTGTCTGTGAGCTAGGGCCACTTCTTTGGAAATGTGCAGGATTTGCACTAGCAATTTTACTCTTTTTTTTTTTAAAGAAACAGACTTTAAGTACCGCTGCAACAAGTGGCTTGATGGCTGACATTGCCTTTACTGAGATAACAAATACTCTTCTGTGGGTTTTTGCGTATTGTGTAATTGAAAAGCATCAGTAGATTGACCACAGTGTTTCTACAGTAAGGAATCTTGTTTCTATCTCTGCTGATTAACACGTTCTCCTCCTAGGGGAAGATGTGCTAGGTAATTTTATTACCTTGATGACACACAGAGTTCATTACACTGACCAACTTTTATTTTTCTCTTTTGGGTCTTGTTTTTTTTAAAAACTTGTAAGATAAAATTGCAAAATACTTACTAAGAATGACATGCCATGTAATGTTTTAATAATGTCTTTTTCACCCTTCTTTCTATACTTCTTGGAAATAAAATGAGAGTAGATTAACTTCTGGTACAGAGAAGTTTGCTCCAGTCCCTGCAGAGCTGTGCACAGCAATGTGTGTTTGCATGGTTTGCAGTCTGGATGCTATTCCAGAGATTGTCAGAGGTTTCCTTTGCTCCTCCACATAAAATTCTGTCTGAGATTAGGCACAATTCAGAATAAGGATGGGATTTGGAGAAAAGATGACTGTCATCTCCTGAAAGAATACAGAGAAATATTAGCAAACTAGAATGAAACTTTTTTTCAGCCCTAGGCTCCTCTTATCTTCCAAAGTCTTCCATTAACACATCTTAACATTCACACCCTTGTTATCCATGTACTCTGCACCATCCCTTTGTGCCCCACTCATGGCACATTCTTATAAGGTCACCTACGGCTTTCCCGTGTCCTGCCAACTCACAACCAGACCTTGGGCGCTTTTCTTTATTGACTGCTTCATTCAAGGTCACTGTTTATCATGTAGCAACGCCTTCTCGTGGTACAAGCAAAACAACCTTTTTGTTGACATCTTTCTGTCGACTCTTTCTGAGATGACCCAAGAGGTCTGCCTCAGGTTACTCTGACATGCATTGCACTTAGAAAAGTGTCATTGATGCACCTAGAGGTGAACATGTTTGTAAGAACTACAGAAGAATAGTGGTTGACTGTTTTAGGTACCTGTACAGGTAGCATGAGCAAACAGGTTCACAGGGTGCCCAAGTGTTGTAACTA
This sequence comes from Atrichornis clamosus, assembly GCA_013400975.1. Taxonomy (NCBI): domain Eukaryota; kingdom Metazoa; phylum Chordata; class Aves; order Passeriformes; family Menuridae; genus Atrichornis; species Atrichornis clamosus. Next base: position 165,640 of record WBMZ01005804.1, read on the forward strand.
AAGAATAAAAGTTCTGTGGTACTTGAATCCAAGTCAACTCTTCTATTTTCTGCACTTGAGCATACCTTCTCTTTTCCAGCTTCTGGAGAATTAAACAGTGCTAACTAAATACTCTAAATCTGACAATGAAATTTAAGTTAATTGTGTCTCATGTATCTTTGGTAGATCAGACTCCTAAAAGACATGGCATCACTACTGTTCAACCTCAATTTTGTAGGTTTTGTATATTGGCAAGTATTAAAGGATTGAGTTTCCTTCCAAATAAGAAAAGGAGTTACATCAAAATTTGCAAGGGCTAGAAGTGACTTTGTAATATTGTGTAGATGGTTAAAGTATATCTGTGCAGAGTAAGGCAATATATCTTTATATTATACATTTATAATATAATATATGTGATATATATGTATATTATATATATATATAAATATATAACATAAATTATGTTAGGTGGCCAAGAGTTTGCTTCTCAGTGGTAAACAGGACTTGAATTCCTCTTTGGATATAGTGTATATGCTATGATCTTGTAAAGCCTTTTTCATACATGAGGATTATTTATGTTCATAAGGCTTTAAAGGATCAGATCCTATCATCTAAGTTTTCAAGGTTTCATGACTTTTTACTGCTTGTTTTTTGGGGTAATTGCTGACAGAAGAGACCTAATGTAGTAGAAGCCAAAGTAAATAATAGAAAGCTACCTCGTGTTCCAGTTTTAAAACTCCTCTTTTAAAAAAGCGTATGGATCTGTGCAGGGAGGAGTATGGATCCATGCTCCTTTGAGGTGCTTAATTGCATATTAGTGGTCTGACATGTTTTCAAACCAGTACTCTGGAGTGTTGAAATCTTACTAGCTGTAGGGATTTGTAGTTTTGGAGGTGGAGAGGGGTCTACAAAGAGCCCATCAGCCCCTCTGCACAGCACTGCCCTTACACGAGGTCATCACTGCTGTCTTCCAGTTTGTGCTGAGCATTTGGGAGAAATAAGGCGTGGTCTTACATCTCTTATCTAAGTTGACTACTTGCTTTGTTTTCCAAGTAAGTTCTCGGGATTTTTTTTTTTTGCTTTGTTACCATTGCTGCATTTTTAAATGGAATAACATGAAAATAACAGGTATAATTTCCCCCTATATTCAGAGAAGCTTTCATAAATTTTATGAAGATTTCTTTTTATACCCATCCATATATGGCAAGGACATAAAATATCAGCAACTAGTATTATTTTCTGGATTGTTGGCAAAATTTATGGGGGGAATCTGCTCTAAACTGAAAGACAGCAGTTTGTAGTCTTTTCTGTACAACATACTGTCTCTTACTGACTATTTTGGCAGCACTTGTAATCTCCTCCTGCTTTGTAAAATATAAGATACAAACACACAGAAGGGAGCTTCCACACACGTTACTTATTGATCTATTAATATGATGGATTTTTTTGGTGTGTGTCCTTCTCTGAAGCATTAAAACCTCCTGTTTTGCTTTGATATTTCTGTAATTTCAAGCTGTGTTATGTGGAAGTTGGTAGCAGTGTTCAACGCCAAGGACTTGATTGGCAAGTTTTAGCTGTGAATAAATTTTCACAGCTGATCCATAAATCCCCAACAGACCATTAGGAGCTTCAGAGCGGCTCTGGCAAACTCCCCTACAATAATTGTAGTTTTAAGTTTGTTATATTTAGTTTTCTCACCTCTTAGCTGGATGCCAGGGGGACCTCACTAGAAGTAAACCAGCTCTGGATCTACTGTTTTCTCCAAGTTAGCAGTTTGCACAAATAGCACAGTGTGGGAGGAGGGCTTGCTGGTTGGCTTCTGGTGGACAAAGCAGAGACTGACCAAGGGCGTGACTTGTGACAAATGAACCCCAGACCCGGGTTAGACATTTCAGTAATTCGAGGAGACTTAGAGTACATAATTTTCACTCCTCCACCTCCAGCCCCTGTTCTTAAGAAATAACAAAACCATCAAGGGAGGCAGAAAAAATGCTTCTTCAAGCTTGAACACGACAGAGTTGTATATAACTGTGTGAGACAGAGAGGCAGCTCTTAATTTAAGTTCCGTGAGGTAATTGCACTTATTTATCTGTAGCAAAGCTGGCAGAGTAGCCAGCTTTTAGGAGTCAGCACTGCTCTAAGAACAGAACTGCATGGGTGGCAGAGGTGGGAGCAGCAGGCCTTGCTTTTTGGGTGCCAGGGTTTGATGGTAGCAATGCTGCTGGACCAGCTGGAAACCTGGCTTGGAGAACACACCCCCCTTACATGCAGTAAAGCCAGTGCTGTAGGGACTACATTGCATCTTCAATAAGTCCTGGAGAATATAAGAAGCTTATATGGTACTGCCAAACAGCCTAATAAAGCCAGAGGAGAGGTTCCTGTCATTCCCCTGGATTTAGATCCTGCTGGATGGGCTCTGGAAGGAAACTCAGACTTGACTGCTTGTTTGAGCAAATAATGAATATGTCTTGTGTTTCCTTCTGAAATCTGAATGCGTTGCCGAGGATGTACTTGCCACTTGGTGGAGTCTGGTGTATCACCGTGCTGAAGGGACAAGAGGGCTGTGTAGAAGGGAGCAGTGTGTCTGCATGGTAAACTCTTTCAAAGGAGTATTTTTCCTTTTCTAGAAGATAAAAAAATAAATTGAATCTCTCTACCTCTGCCACAGAAAACCAACCTCTCACGCCTATAACCCATGAATGATTTGTTTACATAGGAGGGTGAAAGAGAAGCATTACCTGAGCAATTTAAGAAAGGAAATGAAGAAGAATAGGTCTTTCAATTTTCAATTCATTTTTTTTAAATTTAGAGCAAGAAAAGCAGAAATTTCATTTATATTAAAAGCTCCTTCAAACAAAAATGTCTTCATGTTACAATTTTACTTTAGGATGATCAGAAGCTTTGTTGATTAGGGTCTTGTTAGGATAAGGATAGAGTAAGTAACTATAAATAGTGATATAGCAAGTGATGATCTCTCCCTATGAACTTTGTGTTGAACTTAAGCAGGAGAAAGTAAAAATATCAGCCAACAACCTTCTTGAAAGGAGTAATCTCTGATTAAAATAGAGGGATCTTCAGTAAAACAAAAGGAATTTGCCTTCTCTTCAGTCTTTAGGTTCAAGTGCTTTTACTTCATTTGATGCAAGGAGTCAAATGGAAGTTGTCATTCCTGTGGTGGAAATAGAGTGCTCTTGATGCCTGGGCCAGTTTTGGTATGTGACACTTAACCTAGAAATGTTAGGAGTGATAAGACTAAATGAGCTAATTTCACGTGTACAAATGAAATGCAGAGCATGCTTCTGCGAGGAGAAAAGACAGTGACTTTCTTCTGTAGAGCATAATGGAAAAAAAATGTTCAGAACTGTATGAAACGTCTAACATGAATTGGGATTGGGCTAGGTAGGATTGTGGGGAAAAGTACAGTAATTAAAAACGCAAAATTGTATAAAGATTAAACCAAAAAGGTATCAGTTAAATGAGTGTAAGCAAACTATGTATATCTTCCTAGGTTCACCTGTGTAAGTGTTGTGCTCTGCTTTATTTCCTCAAGAACTGAATGGATGGGAAGCAGGTCACTAAAAGGGACAGCATGGTCCTTCTATGCTTTTGGACACACAGTTCACTAAGGTAGTGGACTATAAATCAGAATGGCAGATCATCCTCACCTCGGAATTGCTGGCCAGCAGGATGTGAACTAACTTGCATTTCACTTCCCTGACAAATAAAATTTGCTAAAGCTCATTCACAGAAGTAGCTGGAGTGAATCAATGACCAGTATTAATGCATGTAGAAATTTATAGGTGGAGCCTCAGATGAATCCATAATTAAAGGCTAAAACATAAGAGGGAGTGGGTGATTCTAGAGTCTTGCTGCTGATTCTTGCTCTAAAATACAAGCAAGGGAATGCAAATGCAGAAGATGATGAGAGACTTTAGCAGGCTTGTTTCCACTGCAGGGTTAACTCAGACTCCTGCCTAGGTTTTAACCATTGTCATCTATCAAGAGAATTAGTTAAAAATGTACTTTTGTAACACCAGAGGATTTTGGGGAGAATCTGACATTCACTTGGATAACTGACACTTTGGGAAGAATATGCTGGAAAAATAATCTGCAAGTTGGTTAGCCTCCATTTCCACCATTCCCTGAAGTACAGAAAAATTCTCCATGTGATGCTATTGACCAGGAAGCGTTTCAGTCCTTCCCTGCTGTGAGAATTTGCCAGCCTGAAATAGTGTTGGATGGGCAGGAACCTGCTGTGGGGAAGCTTGTGCTTGGATTAGGTTGATCAGAGATATGTCAGGAAGATGAAGTGTCTGAGGGAGCCATACTCAGAGGGAGAATCTTTCTCTAAGTGGAAAAAGTCTATGTACTTCTCCCAGCTTCTTTGGGAGAGGCTAGGCATTATGCCAGCATTAAGTCAAACAACATTTCTTCCCTCCTGCACCCACCCACCTTTCTGGTTGGTGCTGACATTTTTTCCCCAACTCTTAATTAAAATGAGAATGAGGTTAAGGTGCAAACTCAATCATTTGCTTTTCCCTCCTCATGATAGAAAATTACAGTTTTAGTAAATGCAATAGGGGACTGATGGGAAAACTAAGTGTCTTTTCCTGTGTGGATGTTATTTACCTGTAAAGTCGCCAGGGCAGTCAGGACAGTCTCCAACTTGTGGAGTGAAGTGATTTGAAAGTGAAGTGATTTGAAGAAGCAAACCAGAACTTTTTCCTGATTGAAAGGGTGCCTAGGCTTATCTATGGCCACAACTGGATATTAATAGAACATACTGCATTTCCTTCACATAAAAATACGAAGGGCACTTTGCTGAGAAAAAATCCTGCTGTCCCTTTCTGTCTTTGGGACCAGCTCATCACCCAGCTAAAATTAACACATGAAGTCAGGCAGTTCTTGCTCTCTATTTTTAAACTGCTTCAGCATATGAATGTGAGTGTGAAATCTTTCTTTAGGCCTCTCTTAACTTAATTACTTACTTATTCAAAATATTCTCTTCTCAAATTGCTGAGCTATAATTATATTAATCTTTTCTGTTTCTGACACACTTTGGCTACTTGATGTTTGTTTAATTAGTTTTATGCTTAATTTGTAGTTCTGTAGTTATTTACAGTGATGGAAACCTTATGGTAAATGTTTAAAATCTATTTTGATATGTTAAATAATTAGCAAAGTAGATAAGGTGTTTGTATATCTGTTCCATATTTTCTTTGGGAAAATATCACGCAGAAGTGCACTTAAAAAAAGAAGTATTCAAATTAAATGAAAACAAATGTTTTGTTATTCTTTCATTTCTTCACATCTTTTGTTTTGTGCAAGGTTATTCCTATTTTATTTTGATTTTATGTCTTTTCTTTTGTTTGGGTGGAAGGAGTGATGTGATCCCAGAACAGGAGGTGCAGTGAACCTGCTTGTGAACCATAGATTTGTACTGTTTTTCTGCTGATTTGGGTATACTGAATTCTTCTTCCTGCATTTCAGCGAGTTTAAGAAAAATCCCTGCCTTTCAAAGTGAGCTGCCTGTGCTTGCATACAGCAATCCTGTTTGCCAGTGGTGCAGTCTCAGCCTGCAGAGGGTGTCCTTCCTCCTGCAAACCCTCCTCTCTCAGCTCAGCACCCACAACACACCGCCCGTGGACACGGTGTTCGGAACCCAGTGCTGCATCCAGAGGTACCAAGGCAAGAGGGTGTCACTGTTCCCTGAGGCACCTCTCCCTTGACTTCTTTGACTTTCAGCTGTTTGAAGCATGGGCTGTGTGACTGATTCCCAACTGATCCCTTTCATTGGAAAGGACACTCCTGAGAGAACACAGCGTTTCTTTGCGTTCTCTTTTGTGACTGGCTATTGATCCTAACCATAGTGCAAAATGGAAATATATACTCTTTCCTTCTCAGTGTTTGTCTGGTTCCTTTGCTTTTGTCAATGGGATGTAAGCTGTGATGTAGAAGATCTTGGGAAGTGTTTTCCTTGCAGTTTCCCATGTCTGGTCAAGCACTGATGAGGCTGCACAGTGCTGGGTCATTTGTGTTCTGTCAGGTAGATGAAGCTGGGTAAGGTGGTAAGTTTTGAAACCTTCGACATCCACATACTCCTGGAATGTCCATATGGGAGTCTATTTGCAGTCCTACCCTTGACAGCTAAATGAGTAAATGTCCTGCTGCAGACTGTCTTTAGGGTGATTGGTACCTGGGGATGGCAATAAGTGTGGTTACATCTGCCCAGGCAAATCCCACATGCTATTCTGACTGCTGTACTTTCACACATCTTCTGCTTACCAGAAATATCAGAGATTTCATAGATTTGGATATTAGATGACAGCACATTTGTATCACTGGTGAGAAACACGTTGCTATTCATGGTGTTTAGTGTCAGTATAGTTAGATAGCTAGACAGTGATGTTAAGTAACACAAACCTGGAGTCACAGTCTTTTGGACGCGTCTTCCCATGCCAGTCTTGTTGCTTGGAACAGTTTGCCCATTAATTTGTTCCAAGCTTCCACCCCCTCCCTGCCTTCTCCAGAAAACCCTTGGCAAACCATCTCTTCTGTAAATCCTCCTGCCTCGGCTGGCCACTGTTCCCTCTGTTCTTGCTCTCCTGTACTGCTGCCTGTTTTTTACTTAAGATTTAAAATTTGTCAGCACAAAGATTTATGTGAGCATATTACATCCTGTAAAGAAATACACGGACCCCTTATTCTTTGAGAAATGAAAAATTTAATTTTCAGACTTAAATACAGGCATGATGTTCACCTAGACAATTTTCTTTTAATAAGGTTTATTATATTGATAGACTGTCTTTTCTCCAACTGGAGGCTGTAGTCCAGTGTTAGAAATGCTAAACTAACAGTACCTGCAGAACTCGCTGCTGTCATCTTTGTCTGCATCTTCTGCTGCTGTTTAGCTTTCAAAACTGGTTGGTTTTGTATGTTTATCTTGTAAATGAATTAGTGAAACACATGCTTGACTAAAGTATTTTGGCAAAATCAGTGGGTTTTAATGGTGTTCACATACTTCTCTGCTTGAAATGAAGCCTGAAAAATTTATCCTCTGGAATGTTACATTATGTTTTGGCCACTGGAAATGAAGCACCTGACAGCATTAAGCTATCAGAAGGATTTCCAGTCATGGGCAAGCAGCCATTATATATATGTTGATCCACAGTAGGAGATCTGGACAGCTTTTGATTTACTAGTGCTCATCTGTTCAATATGAGCTGGCGATCAGCACAGCGGTTACCTTTAACGTTGATTGAAGAGTACTGAAAGGGAAAAGAGAATTTTATGCATGTAAATCTAGTAGAATTGCTGATTTTTCTTCTAGATAGTCTTAAAAGTGCATTTCTCAAGGTGGCAAAAAGAACTATTTTTGTAATGTCTATTCCTGTTTAAAAATATCTTACCATATTTATCTTATTTTAAAGCAGATACTTTAAATTCTCTAAAATCCTTTTAAGTAGATGGGGTTAAATAACTGGAGAATTAGAAACTGTATCTGTTTTTTAGCAGCTTGAGCATTTATCCATTTGTCTGAATGCTGCAGAGTTCACATGAACAGATTTATTATCTGAGCTAAACATGTGGTTTTAAAAAGACTATAAAAATTCTTATGTTTTTTCATTTTGTGGCTTTAAATAGTTGTAATAGCAGACTTTATTTGAAGAATTTGAAGCATTCTTCTTTTTATTTCCAAAAATGGCACATGAAATGTATTTATTTAAGTGGGTAGTAAAACTAGAGAGTCAGGTCATAAAGCAGTGTTCACTGAAATGTACAGAAATAATGGTAAGATTCCTGTCATGTGATTTGATAACAAAAGCAGAAAAAGTAATTTTCTTGTGTAGCACATCATGCAGGTGGAATAGACAACATAGCTCTATATTAATAATAGAGATGTATGTAATATATCAGCATTTTAATGTGTGCATGTGTTTTTTGATGTGTGTGTGTGTTTGTGCACTTATTAGCAGTTTTATTTATGTAAGGAGCTCCTGTTTTAGAAATTGTGCACAATTTTATCTATTAATATAACTAACCTTTCCCAATGTATTAATACTCCATTCTGGTCTCCCACACAGCTGCTGTGTCATCCAAAAAGTCCTGTGCTCCTTTCAGCAGGGAATTGTGTAAAATCAGTGTTAGAATTATGATGTATATGATAAATTATATTGTCTAAAAGATCACTTGGTTTCTTACCACATTTCTGGGGCAGCCTGAGTCAAAGCACTGATATGGTGGAAACTGACTTTCTATTTTCAGGGTGTGATTTTGGAAACAAATAATTTGCCTTTTCTATCAGTTGAGATTTCAGATTATAGCATGGCCTGTGACATGACCTAACTTTTACAGCAACTTCTAGAAAGTACTCCTTCTATAGGTTTTACCACATTTGTAATAGATTTATGACAAGGTTAGCCTGACCTGATTGTTTGGAGGGCTGGACATTGCGGAAGAGTGGAGATCGTTGTATGAATATAGCTTTGTATAGAGTGTGTGTGTTTATATATACACACATACGTCGATAGATATGCTTTCTTGAGCTGTGGATAATAACTGTGTTGCCTATCTCCTTAGGGATACTGAAGTTTTGAAAGTAAGATGGGAACAGCTGCCTGGGAAAGCCAGTCTAGAAGTTTCATTTACAGATCTCTCTGCAGGTTGCCCTGTTAAGGGCTTGGCTTTGTCTTCCTGGAAGAAAAATATCTTAAGGATCATGGTGGGATGTGTCAGCCCAGGGCTGTTTGTAAAGGTGATCCACTGTGAAACTAAACTGCTGGGTATTGTTGACCCTTGTTGGCTTTCAGCCACGGAACAAGTTTCACAGAAATGGATCTAAGTGGTGGTGTGTAGACTTTGCTTCTCATGTCAGAAGCGGTGCTAGTCCCTTGCTGGCAAGGAGCATGTCTGGCTTCTCTTGTAGCGAGAGCGAGCCCTGCAGCACATGTCTCGTGGGCCAGAAATAAGCTAGGATGCTGGACATTCCTAATGGGAAAAGTGGGTGACTCTAAAGGCAACTGTGACTATACAAAACACAATGTTTGCTGAGTTGCTCTCTGGTGCATTCTTGGGGCAGCATTTCTCTTCAGCGGCTGACCACAAGCAGTTTTTTCTGCCCCTGTCAGCACAGGAGTAGTGTATAGACCAGGAGTAACCTATAGCCCCTGTGACTGCAGTGGCTCTGCCCACTGTCAACCTGTCCCACCCGCTTCCTGAGCTGTGACCTAACTTTCTGTGTTCTTGCCTAATGCCATCACACTTTTGAATCTCACTACATACCTAATAGAAGGTGCTAACCAGGCACTGGGGAATCTTCAAATCACCTTGCTGGTCCTGGAGAGCTCTATCCCACTATGGTTTTTCTGAGCTAACTAACCCAGTGCAAGAATGGATTTAGCAAGAAAATTTACCAGTGGAGATTTGCATCGGTATATAATTGGTTAAGGATATAAGCTGAAAATCAAGTTTGTATTTAGGTATGGTTTTTATTAAGTACAATATCCTGCTTAGGATTTCAGTGACATATTTTACAAATCACTCTTCAGATACTCTTTCTGGAGCTCAAACAGTTACGTTATAAATGAAGAACGGATTCAGGAGGCTTCACAGTATTAGTGATTATATTGTAATGTTTTCCAGATGGTAGAACATGATGTAATCCATACTGCCCAGTTTGTTTCACTGCACTGGTTACTGTTATACCCAGTAAGTAACCAAGAGACTCTAGAAGCTCATCAGGCTGCTATGAACAATAGCTGGTTAATCCATATGTTCTTTATTACGTTATGAAAACTGCAGATTAACAAATCACTCGGTGAATGCAGGAAGATTGATTGCTACTCAAAGCTCTTCGAGAACTGGATATGCAACTCGGATTACCTTAGCTCAAGCTACACATTGGTGAATGAATTCCATTTTCCTCAGGGCTATGAAGTAGTCTACATCTGTTCAATTGCAAATTTCCCTAGCTGCACTGGTTAGTTTTGATTCCTCTTTGGAGAAGTGGCAGGAATATTTATTTGTTGCTGTTTACATTGATCTGAAATAAAATCACAGCATTAGCATCACTGGTTGTGTGGGCATGGTGGCTAAGGTCAAATTAATTGCAGCTTGCAGTTGCTCATAATTCTGCCAGTGTTCATGCAGTAATGTTGTTTACTAACTGGTGCTTTTATTAGGCTGACAGACCATCATTTGAATGGCAAACCCATCAAATTTAAGTAGGCACTTAACTCAGGATTTTCTCAGCATTAATTGAAGGCGCCGGGGGTACTGCGCAGAGACAGGTGCAGTATTGCTGTGAAGAGGGAGGATTTGAGGAGTACATGGGGAAGGAACACTCACGGTGTATCCTGACATCCAGCTGTGTGGGGTTTCTCACGTGAACCCACGTGCAAGGAGTGTTCAAGGGAGATTAGGGCTGGTGTAGGAGGTTTCAGTCTACTGGCAGTTATCCTGTAGAATGGGTTTTGTAGGTACTTCTTTAGGCTATCTTACCCTTCGGTTAAATCCAGAAAAATGGGATGGAGAGAAGAATAGCAAAAGAGACATAAATACATGGTATTAATTAGCTTCTGGAAAGGAGAAAATTTCCTGAGGTGGGTTTAGTATCTTGTGGTTGTCTCATCCGTGGAGCAGCTGCACATGGGTTACCATTGGCAGGTTCAGATCACTGGGTTAGTTGGTCTGATCTGGCCTAGCACTTTCTACTCTGTCTGTAGGCTTTCAGGCAAGAAGGGTTGGAAGGAGCTGAGAAACACTGGAAAGGAGCGTTTTCCAACACAGTTTTCATTTTGATGGTTGTGCTGCTTGCTTGTGTTGCTGTTTTACCCAGTGACTCCCTCATCTGGTTTTTATCATGCATGGCATTGATTAACTGGGAGCTGTTTTTATTTTTCCTTTTTCATGTCTCTGGGGAGTTCCACAATTCAGCATCAGAACAGCCCCTTGTAAGTAAGGAAGGAAAGAGGAGAGGTTTGCACGATGCACGTCTCATTTTACAGTTTCCTGATGATCTTCGCTTTGGCTTCTTGTAAGGAGCATTTGTTGTTCGTAGTCACTCAGCCGGGCTTATTTATTGACTCAGGTTGTCTTTGCTCACTGCAGGGTTGCTGGTGATTAATGTGCTTTGCCATTCTGTTTGCTACAGCTTGTCCTCTGAAACAAAATTAATGACAGAGGCTTTTGGAAATTGAAAGTAACAGAGACCTAATTACATTTTTCATTAAATATTCCTCGGAGCCCAGGGGAAGAGCTGTGATACTCAGTTTCACATAGCCTCTTTGCCTCCTTTTGCAAATAGTATGTGGAGAAGGGGCTCACCAGTGATTTAAGGACTGTGAGAGGGGACAGAGGAGGGGAGAAGTCCTGAAAGGATGGTGTTTTCATTCCCTTCTCCCACAGCCCTTCTCCCTTGCGTCCTCTACTTCTCAGCAACTTTTCCTTCAGGTTTTCTCTTACACAAGATCTCTTTAGCCTTCCTGATGTCCTGCCATGTCCTGATCTGCCATTCCCTAGTTTCTTCTCCTTTACTAAGCTTGCTTTGATTTTAGCTTTCTTTTTTTGTGTAACAATTGGCTGCTTCTTCCTCAACAGCTGAACTTTGTGTATAAAGCACAAAGCAGAAATATCCATTGCTTCTTTCTGTTTGCAAGAAATGACATGGAGAATCACAGCAGATTTGACACCTGGAAGGGGTTTGCTCAGAAATGCAGCCCACTAACTTGGTTTAAGATGATAGGAATGGAAATTCAGTACTTGTTTGACTGAGAGAGGCCAGAGATTTTCAAACTTGATAGAAAGAGAAAACTTTATGTTTTGGAAATGTAACATTTGTCAAAAGCCTGAAAATGCTCTATTAACAGTGGCTTTCTAGCACTACAGGGTCTCTACTCAAAAAAGAATTACCTTCCTGGAGAGGAGTAGGGAACCTTCTGTGATTCTAGGAACCCTTTCCCGTATTTTAAAGAGGCTATAAAACGAGTCGGGATCCTGCCTGGGAGGAGTTTTGGCATGCAGAGCGCTGCCGTAAGCACAGATTTTGTGTTGGCTCAGCGCACAGACTGCAGGTCTCGGAGCCGTAAGCGCAAAAGGTCAGGATCGCATTTAGCCCAGAACTATCCACTCTGTGATACACTATTAGTCATAGAAACTTGAGAAATTTGTTAAGATACCCTGAGTTTGATTTTGATATCTTGGGACAGTTTTTAAAATTCCATTACAGCTTAACAGTGATGCTCCCAATGGGAAAGTCAGTTGATCAAAAGACAATGTTTCTAAAAGATTTTACTCCTCTTCTGCTTTTTGTGAATTTACCATCATCTTCTAGTTTTAAAAGAAAAAAGTTATCTGTAGGTGTAAAAAATGTCTGTCTAGAAGTAAATTCTTTAGGCATAATATGGTTAAAATACTTTCACGCATCTATTCAATTGCAGGAGTAGTACAGTATTATTTTAGCACAAACAAGTTAAAAATTTTTTCAGATACAAGGAAGACTTTTTTTTTTAATGATGCAAATGTTCCTTTAACATTCTTAATTACATTTTTCTTCTCACCTCAGCCCTCAAATTATAATTAATTCAAATTAGGCATTTTTTGTTAATCAGTAGTGCAGTACCATATTTTGTCATTGTTTCTTAGGAGGTGTTTTTATCTAAATCTGCTATGTAAAACTGTAACTTTTATAGGAAAACTACAGAGCAAACCATAAATCACTTCTTCTGCATAAATCACTTTAGTAATTAAATGTCAGGTTGTGCATATTAACCTTACTCTTTTTCTATTTCAACGGGGAGGGTTTTATGAAGCAGTCACATGACATGGTCTGTTCAGTCTTTTATTCTACTTACAGAAAAAAAATTTGCAGAAATCATAGAACAGGATATCAAACTGTATTGTTTATTTTTTTTACCATTGATCATAGATAAGATCAAACCAATATACATTCAGAAGTCTTGTCCTATGAAGAGATCTTTTGAGTAGGTGAGAGGGGTGTGATGGGGCACTGCAGTGTGGATGGGACAAGCAAAACGGAAAATAACTCATTTTTATCCATCAGTCAACAATAACATACCATGGCACATCAGACTATTCTACTGTAAATAAATATTTTCTATTTAGATAGATTAAACAAAATATTGTCTCACATTTGTTCATATTGTAGCTCATTCTTGCTTACTATATCAGTGTATTTTTTCCTTCCAAGGCAACTGCAGAAATGTCCCATTCTTGTGCTTATTCTCTAGATATGTTGAGCACAGAAACTGAAATCATTACCTTGAGAAGCTGTTAGTTTATGAGTAAATTTTAAATTGTTTCCCATGCTTGTATATATATATATATATATATGTAGTGCAGAAGGAGAACACATGTTTTCATTTGTATCCTGTCAAGAAGATTGCGCGTCATTGAAAAAACCCTCTTCCAAAAGCAGGAGTTAATTTTTCTGGCAAAGGAAATCCCTGTGGGGTTAGAATCCCAGATTGGAGACAGGCAAGTCAAATTCCTTATCACTTCTAAACTAAACATATAATATTTAGTTTAGAATTTAGTTTAATTTATATAATGAAAGCTATTTAGGCATGTCTGAATCTCTGTGGTGCTATTTTGAATTATTTTTCAGAGCACATATAGGAAAAACCTTGTTTTTTTTTTTTTTTTTTTTTTTTTTTACACGAAGTGACTTTTTTTAGCTCAGGCTTGGAAATAACTCATTAATGTAATGTAATTAAATCTGTGAATACAAATCTTTTAAATATGAGGAAGTACACATTCAAGAACAAATTTAATGGAATAATGCTAATTTCATCTGGTTTAGTAGGAATTTTTGTTCCATTCTATATTCTGATACTTTGTCAAATGTGACTAGTTAAATACTACTGAATAATACCCATGCTTTCAGTTACTATTTACATTATTTCCCCCTTGATTTAATGAAATTTTGTTTTCTCTGCAACTACTCAATGCCTTAGAATTCCGTTATACCTGAAGGTTTTGAAAAGCAAATATTAGTTATTTTTGAAAGCTTTCTGATCTTGAATTTAAAACACACTGTGAAATTTATGTTCTTGTATAGTCTTGAAAAAGGATCTGTCAGTACTCAGTTTACAGACTCTAGAATATACAGTTTTAAGATAAAAGCAAGGATTTTCCTCAAAAAAGAATAAAGAAATTTCTCATGCAAAAGAGCCTTTCACTGGAAAAAATTTTTGTTCAGTTGGTTTGCTAAGAAATCTGCATGTCTCAGCTAAAAATCAGCCCACCACCTTTTTATTAATTCAATTGCATATCTCAGAATCTCGTGTATTTAATTTCATGATTAAATTATAAAATTCTGTGGTGCAGAAAGTGTGGATCTAAAATCAGCCTATTTGAATTAGGTGAAATGATTTGATTAATAATTGGGAACACCTTGTGGAACCTGGCAGATGATCATGTTGTCAATGCATTTACCTGGCGGTTGATCTAGAAATTGTAACTTACATTAACTCACAGACTTTCCTGACCTTAAGTTCTGTTTCAAGCACCCTGTTCCCTTTCAAAAGATAAATTTTCCACAGGTCAGTGCTTATCTGCCTGGCTTCCTGGATGACTGGGATTTAAGCTATACTGGCTTGGACAACACATGCAGTTGAAGCGTGTGAACTCACATGAGTGCTCAGCAAGAACATGGGGAATTACTGAATTTTTATCAGAGGAAAACAGACAAAATTTTATAAGAGGAAAAGCTCAAAAGCAAAGATAATGAATCAGAAAAGGTAGTGTATTCATTTAACTTGACGATATTGGTTTGTTAAAATTACATAGAAAAACATTTGGTAGTTAATGCTATTTCTTTCCTTGACAGATAGAAAGGAGAACACAGTGTATCTCACTGCAGTGTGTGGCTATCTGATCTTTTGTTAAGCATTTGTGCCTCCAATGTGTAATATTATTGTGTTGAGTCACAAAGGCAGAGGAAGGTCTGTGTTCTGGTTTAAATTTTTGGTGTGATTGGGGTGATGGTTTTTTTTGTGAAGACACCTATTGAAAGCATAATGTACAGACACAAGTCTAAGAGAAAGGACTTCAGGGTAGAATTTATTTTTCTTAATTGCTCCTATTGCCCTTTAAAAATATGCTTTTTCTCAATCATCGTTCAGAGTTGTTGTTCCCAAATGATTCCACGGCAGATATGGATGCTGTTAGTCTGAAGTGTTTAATGTGGTTCGCAAAAGGACTAAGAATGAGATAACTGTGGAAATGTTCTCTGCTGTTTTCAGATACAGACAATCTATTTTTGACCTAGAGACCAATATCAAGCCCTGAGTTTTTGTCAGGTCAAGGGAGTGGGCACTGATGGCCTTATCTCTTTTTTCCTTTGTTGACAACATATTCTTATCCTTCCTGGGTCCTGGGGTGACTGCTTGATAGTGCTGGTATTTAAAATACCTAGATAGGAGAAGTCACAAACTTTTTTCTATTTTTAAGGATGCTCACTAAAGTCAGTAGCAAGGCTCAGTGAGCTACAAGGCTGTGGGATGAGACTGGGGGAGAACACTGCTAGTGAGACCAGGAAGCCATAGGAAACCATGCTTTGCTAAACAGAGATCTATTAAAGGCATAAATTACTGTTACATAAGCATAAACAATTTGGAAGTATAAAATGTTCTATAACCACCTTAATTATTTTTTTTTTATTTAATAGGTGTACTTTCAGAGTAAGTGTATTTTTCTGGGTATTTGGGAATTTTTTTTAATTAAAAAGTTAATTCCTCTGTCTTTAAGAAAGGTCACTGCAAATGCATAGTGTTTTATTTAAAGAAAAGTTATTTGTGTGCATTTTAAAAAAGAATTTTTATTAGATAAGAAGTAAAACTTTATATATGCCTTCATAAAGGCAAGGCATTTAAGGAAGCTGTAAAACAATGAATAGAAGGAACATATCAAATTCTGTACAAACCATTAGAACGTATAGAGAA
The DNA here is from genome assembly GCA_013400975.1 of Atrichornis clamosus. Taxonomy (NCBI): domain Eukaryota; kingdom Metazoa; phylum Chordata; class Aves; order Passeriformes; family Menuridae; genus Atrichornis; species Atrichornis clamosus. The sequence continues at coordinate 181,581 of WBMZ01005804.1, forward strand.
GTGCTTTGTCTGTGCTATAGTGTGGTAGTGGGCAGATTCACTCACATTATTTTAAATGATGGGTTTTGTTTAACCATTTAGTGTTTTGGCTTGACACTGCCCCCTGCCCCAAATTCTTGGACCCTGCAGTGTTGAAAGAACAAAGCAGTTTAACTGCAGTTACTACTCCGTCTCTGTTTGGGGGTTAATAGCTAAGAGTTATTAACTTAGTTAAAAACTAAGAAACTGTATGTTTTACTGGCTTTATTTACATTGGGATTTAAAACTAGAACAAAATAATGTAAATAAACTGTAGCTGAAAATTTAGGAAATCTGCAGCTATAAATAATGTACAAGAAGAAAATCCCATTGGAGGTTGTGCATAGCTTATCATTGTTATATCACTATGGATAAATATTGGTGGTTTTGGCAAAATGATAGTTTTTCCTCTGTTTTCAGTCTCTCATATCATAGCAATTTCCTTTACTGAAAGGGAAGGAGCAACAAGAAAAACAATTTATTCAATGTAGGCATTTAACTGCGAATGGTTCTGTATCTAAACACACATTTGCAAAATTTAAGCAGAACTTTGAAGGAGGAAGTGAAGTGCATGAACTTCTGTGTTACCAGAAAAACAAAATGTTCTTTGTGTGTGTTCAGACTGTATAAAAATGGAATTATTAATAATCATTAAGTTGCCGCTGTCTCTTCAACTTAATCCTACCATGGAAAATACATTACAAGAATATTTTCCTCATGGAAAATGCAGAATACTCTTTTCAATGGTTATGGAAGTTATTTTATGCTAATTGTTGGCATGGTTACCGACATGAACAATTGTATATTTAGCAATAGTGGTAAATTAGAAATGAAATAGAAAATTAAGGTGGCCAATAATACGTATTTGAACTTGTGTTAGTGAAGCCTTACAGAAATTACCATTTAACATAGCATCTATATAGTTTTATTAGGCAAGGATGCAAATCTCTCTATGAGAAGAAAATACTTCTGTGAATGAAGGAAAACTGAAATTGATTCTAAAGAAATTCTTGATCAGAGAAAACATTGTCATCATAGAGGCAGATTACACAGTCTGGTAGCTCATTGATGAGGTCTGCCCTGAACATCTTCAATGTGTTAACTGCTTTATGTCTAAACGTTAGTTATCTGCAATATTAATCTCATGGGTTTGCGTGAACTGGTTTAAATGGTAAAATGGTAAAAACTGGTAAAATGGCTGGTATGAGTTTTCTGAAATTTAAATCAGTATTTCTGTACCAAATGAAAAAAAAAAGTGCTATAAATTGATATTGAGTAAGATTAAAAAGTGATTAGAAGAGCTGCACAGATATTACCTTGATATCGTACTTCTTACTTATATCACTATAGATAGTTTCTCAGTTACAGTATCAGGTGAAAAACAGAAATTAAGTTGAAACCACAGAGTTAATAGTAGCCTAATTATGCTCCTGTTTTTCCTGAACTGACAAAGATTTTCATATCCTTTAGGAGAAATTTGATGGTATATCTTATTAATTACTATTGTGATAAATGGCTTCTGTTGCAGTCATTCCCTCGAGTGATACTCCTGTATTAACTACAAACAGTCCTAGTTATAACTAAAAAGTCTGAATCAGACAATTTGGTCACTCCTTTTCCTGGGATTGTGTAATTCTGACTACATAGATTTATTAAATGCTCTTATAAAAATTGACACATTTAGCAGCATAGGTTGCTCTGAAGCAATCTCTAATCCTGTGGATTGTAAATGTAGATTAATCCCCAGTGTCTCCTCAGAGTAGATGAGTAGATACAAAGGTGTTTACCTGTTAAATAGTCTACTGTCTCTTTTTTCAGTGGATTGTATGTGGTTTCTATTTAGAGATCTGTGGAGTTGCCGAATGGAAGTCTCTGTCTTTTAGAGTGTCATTCGCCTGATTTGAAACTGTCAAAAAAAGGGAAAAAAATCTTAGAAGAAAAAAAAAAAAAGAAGAAAAAAATGAACTATTGTAAAGAATGAGTTGCTTTAGTCCCAGCCAGATCCTCTCCACCTCTCCAGTCAGAGAGTTGGGATTATTTCTTTAAGCCACCTATCTTCAAGGATTTAAACAGCCGAAATATTCTGCTTGAGTAGTAGAAATGGCTTAACATCTGCAACACATTGATATTTTCTATGTTAAAATTTGTCATGGTGACTTTTTAAATTTTCCAAACCCCAGCTTTTAGGCTCTTCATGTATCAAACAGGTAATACAAGTCAGCAGAGTGTCAGAACCGTGCTGAATGTAACAGATTTCTTTAGTCATATTTTGCTGTCCTTCACTTGGAGTTTGTTTTCTAAAGCAATGACCCGTATATTCTTATTTTAACTGGAGTGAAAGCTAAAACAGAGGTTACTTTTTTATTAGATCTTACTGCTGATCTTCAGTATGGTTTGAGTAAAATGTTTCCTGGTAAATGGAGTGGTAAAGAAAACTCATAATCTCATAGCTGCTGCAGCATTGCGTGTCCGAAAAATGAAGTTGGTAAACTATGAGCAAAACTTTTCAGTAGTGGCAGTGACCTGCTGTGTACAGCACTGGGAGCAAACCCGTGAAGGAGTTTAAGCTGCAAATTACTCATTTGCACAATATATCAAATACCACATTGATGGGACATGGGGTTTATTTTTCTTTTACAAATACTCCAAAGCCACTGTTAAAATACACTTAGTAAAATCAGAATGGAGTTATATTCCTTAGGAATAATTAGTTCTGGAACAGTTCTTTACATGTATCTTTTTACTCAGTGCATATATATTATACACATATAACTAAGCAAATCATGCCGATTTAGAACTCCAGTAAATTATCAAATTATCCAATAAATTATACCAATAAATATATCCTGTCTTATTACCACCAAAGAGCAGTAGGCAGCATGAACTCTACCGTTCCAGGAACATGTGAATACATTTTTTATTCCTTTTTGTATCTTCATCATATCTCGCAGTAAACTTGTACCAAAAAGCAGTATTTAAGAGACTCCTGTTCAACTCCCTCAGAATTTTAATTTTTTGTGCAAAGTTGCCAAAATCGTTTGGTTTGGGATTTTCTGTATGTTATTCATTAATCCTCTTGGTGCTTGAAAATTCCTCTTATAGAATTAGCAATTCTTTGTCTGAATCTTTGCTTCAGGAAACCTTTCAGGGAATCCTCCATATGCTCTTTGCTTCAGGAAACCTTTCAGGGAATCCTCCATATGCTCTCTGGTATCTAAGCAAAATAGGTGTTAATGTCCAGTATTAAGCTTTGTTAAAGAGCCCACAGAATGAATAAATGCTGTATTTCTCAATAAAATGCTAAAGAAAGAATGGGAATCTTGGCTTTGTTGAGCAGGCAAATTATCGCATTGCATCCAGTTAATGATTTCAAGTACTCCTTTATGAATAGTCGATATGTGACAATTTGGAGCCCAAGCCCAATGAATTCTCATCAACGCATCTTTGATCCTAGAGCTGTTATTCATGAAAATTTGTTCACTTGTATTTTTGTGCTTGAGAGAAAAACAAAGCAAAAATTGCCTTAAAATAAAGCAGCTGTTGAACCTGAGGAGATGTTGGTAACTTTGACCACTCATCGACCATTGCCCATGGAATTAGTGATCTTTTTTCCTTCATAACACAACTGGGGCAGAGAAACCCCGTTTTCTTTAGCGAGAATGCTTGGATGCCCTCCAGTCAACTGGGAACAAAGAGTTGTCTGTCAGGGTCTGGGGAGCCCCCACATCTGCTTTTTAAACAGGATGTGGGGAAGGGTAAAATCCTCTCCATTTGTGACGCTAACATGGCTTTGAGAACACCTGGAATTACTAGACCTGACATTTGAATCTTATCTCCGGAGCTGATTTCTGATAGACTAAGTGCCTTTAGGGGCCAAGTTTCTGTGTTGTGAGGGAGACTGGTGTTTGGGCAGATTTTCCACTGGAGTTTCTGGACCCTAAAATCTGTGCCCAGCTCTCCTTGGCAAAACTGTAAAATAATTTCAACAAGTAACTACTGGAGACTGTTTAGCCTGCTTCTAGCTTTTATTAGAAAAACAAAAAACCCTCCCCAAAACTCCACCCATAAAACAAAATAACAACAACAACAACAACAAAACTTTGAATAGTCTTTACTGTATTTAATTGTGCGTTCAGAATTTTGTGAGCAAAGGCATCAAATTTATGCCTCTATTTTTGTTAATCGCTTTCTGTTTTAGTTGATTTCATTTGTGTGAATGTTCAAAGAAGCAGAGAACATTAAACACCATTTAAGGAAGTTCCTTCTGTGCTTGAAAGAGTGCTAAAAAATACATGTGCATTTTCAGTAGAGCATCAAAGTGTTTCCCTGATCAATGTGCAGTGAAAATGGCCCAAGTACGTCATATTAGCAGTCGGCTTTTAGCAGACTGTATTTCAACAGTTTCTTAGATAATTGGCTAGAAGAAATATTTTGGTAGATAATTTGTGAAGGGAAAGTTGTTTCTTCTTCATATTAGTTTTTCATCTGTCTCTGTTTTCAACTAAATATGCTGGCGGTGAATTCTGTCAAAATTTTACTTAAGTGGTGCTGTTTAATTTTATTAAATTTAGTTTTAGTTTCTGTGGTTCATGTCAAAAAGATTTGTTTGGTATCTGTTATTTTATTTGTTTCATTTGCAGTGTGGAAACCATAATGGGCTACCATGTCCTGGCTCTAACACTGCTAGATTTAAGGAATAACAGCAACAAACCTTGTCTGGGAAACTTATAAAAGCTCAGCTTTCTATTTCAAAGATTGCTTTGAAATAGATTGCTTTTTTTCTTTTTTTTAAAATCAGTGGCCTAATTGCTTGCATTTAAAGTAGTGTAGAATTTCTTAATATAAAATTAACTAATCTGGTTCAGAATATGTTGCAATAAATTTTACAAAGCAATTGTAATAAAAAAATGTGTTTACAGTCATCCTTACTTCTGGAATTTTTAAGTTTGCAGGAAAGCTCTGAAAGCAAAGAGTTGATAGTCATAATTGTAGTTATGTGTTATTGAAACTAGTAGGTAAGTGTATTAATGTCAGCTTTTTGTATTCAATCCTTGTCGTTTATGATAACATATAATCTTAAAAGTTCATCAACTTGTGTTTGATGTTTTTGATATTGAAACCCCCCTGCAATTAAGGAGGTTATGCAGTACTTATTTAGGGATGATTGAGTGTGTTTATTCTTGTTATTTCATTTTTATAGTAAATCCCTAAAGTTAAGGATGCTTATGGGTATTTCAGTCAGCTGAGTTTCTGCTGGTTTTCTTGAGTACAAGTCTGAGTGATGTGTTCAGAGTTTTAAAATTTGTTTGGAAGACAGCTTTTGTTACTAAGAATGAATGTTAAATTTCATCTGTTGTATAATTGTCTTCTTAAAAAAATCTTTAAATAGACACAATTACAAAAGAGTTAATGTGTCAGATGGGTGTGTTACATCTTTCTTAACACAGAAGTCTGCAAAATACTGAAACTATAACACTGAACATGTCTACTTCATAAGTTCAAATAAAGACGATGATTAGAATCTTTGAAGGATTTGTTTAAAATTTAAAAAATAGAGAATATTTTAAATATAAAAAGTTAGGTGGTGGAAGGAAAATTCTGATGATATGATTAATCTTGCTGGCTCACAGTTTGCCTTCACTCTTTCTTCTGACAATCTTAATGCCATGTAATCCTTCATAATCTAAAACTGGTTATGCACTTCCTTTTACTGTGAAATAAAATGTCATCTAGAGGTAAAAAGAAAAGAAAGAGTAACAGTTATAAACAAAAAACTCAATGTAAATAACCGAGGTTTTTCTAATTACTTGTGAGAAAATATAGTTACTATAACTTTTAGAATAATTTTCCATTTGTGTACTGCTGGCAATCTATTCAAGAGTTAAGAAATCTGATTTTCTGCATCACTGTTCTGATAGGTTTGAGTTGCACATTCAGCTAGAAGTTGTTATGCTGTTGGCTCGTTGGAATAAAGTACAATGAAAGTTTCCCCAGATGTCGGCTGTTATAGTAGGAACATCTTGTTTAAAACTTCTCATTCTGTGTGAATTCTCTAAAAGAAATTTTTTTTAATGTTAGAAACTTGTTTTTAAAAAATAGTAACACCTGGCTTGAATTGATATTTTAAAATTTTTTTCAGTCAAATATTTTCAAACATTTTTTTAGTACATTTTAAGTATATTTCTGTATATTTCTAAGAGGCACAGTATAAGGAAAGTATAACAAATATGGAGGACCATTGAATGGTGGTAAGGGAAAAAACTTAATCTCTTGAATGAGACATTTCATCAGTATGTGAGGGTAGTTAAAATGTTACATAATTTCTGTTTCTCTGAAGTTAATATACTTACATTAATACTTCATAAATGAAGAAATTTTCTTGAAATCCTCACCAAGCTCAGTAAGTTCTGTGCTGTCCAGAGCATACAGGGAACAAATGCAAAAGCATTTTTACATTATAGTTAAAAGTCAGTATACTACAAAGTTTGAACAATTTAAGTTTTCATGTCAGAAAATTCTTTGATGTGTTTGGCATTAGATTTTTGTGGGGTCATGTATATAATAGATCATTACATAAATATTTTTAATTACCACTAGTCCACATTATAATACAGAAGTCAGTTAATGATTTTATTTAACTATTACAATGTTTTTAATGTTGCATTTTAAAATTCTAAAGGATATAAATTTGTTTTCCTTTGCATGTGTTTAAACATCTTAAAAGCAGTTTAGTTTTCTTTCAGTTGTATAACTGTACTTTTCCTTTATGGATCCATTTTTGTTCTTCTACCTTAGGGGAAAGTATTTCCCTAACAAAAATATCGTAGTGTGTTATCCGCACATTTTAAAAGGAACTGGAAATACAGAACCATTGTGTATATTACAAATTCCCTGTTTAGATATACACACATATATCGTACAATCTCTTCTTTCTTTTTTTTGGAGTTTAGGAGGCTTGAAACTAGCTGGCTTTTTTGGAAAATAACATTTGCATTAGATTCCTTTCAATTTTTGTATTCAGACCAATTATCCGTGCTTTCTTTTCAAGTACTTTTAAGGAACATGCAAAACAAAACTACCTGAGAATTATTTGGTAACTCCTGTAAGTCTGTGAAGAGTAATGACTGGAATATAGGGAGGATGAAATTACAGAAAGCGCAGTAATCTACCGTGATACTGCAAAACCTAATTAACAATGTAATCACTGAGTAAAAGCATGAGGATGTTATCTTTCCCACGATATTTAGGGCAGGAACAGTGTGGGTGCTAGGACAAGAGTGGGCAGTTGCAGCAAACCTGCTGTATTACCCACCTGGCCTTAGGCGTGGGGACTGCTCGTCGCTCGACCCACAGAGGCACCGCTTGCGCGGCCAGCGGCAGGACAGGCGGGGGTCCCGTGGCCACCCCGCAGCCAAAGCTGGCACCCTCGGTACTGCTACGGGGCCGAGAGCTCTCTGTGCCATTCCCCCGCGCACATCTGACAGCGGTGGGTGCCTCTACCTCAAAGACTTTGTGAAGGATTAGAGGGCTTTAGCGAGGATCGTGTGGTTTCGTTGCTCTGAGCTTTGGAAAACGCAGTTGTGGCTTACATGGGTAGAGGTTACAGCCCGGCTTGAAAAATGAGCTACAAGAGGTCCCCATAACACCATGAATTAAATAATGTGAGTTGAAGCACAAAAAAGAACAAGATAAAGGTGGAGGGAACAAAGGAGAGGAATAACATGGGCAAGTAAACTGGGCACGCAGAGTAGTTCTGGGAGTACTTGGGTTGCCTTGAGACAAGAGTAAACAATTTAAGTCATTTACCAGTATATATTTGGCTACTGGTAAGGCTCTGCAATGTCCTGTATCCTTTAAAATTTACATATTAATTAAAAATAGAACATATTGCTCTCTCCCATGTGAATGAACTGGGATACTCCCTGAGTGCAGTTTAAAAGATCAGTATTATAATTTAAGCCATAGAAAACACAGGTGCAGAGAACATAAATAAGATTGCACATGCTTTAGCCATTCCATATCATGAACTGTTTAATTATCCTTCTTTGCTTGTAACTGAATATAGCCAAACCAGGCTTGTGTTTATGAACAGCAATGGGTGATATTTCTTACAAGATTCCTTTATGAGATTGCCATATTAACTGACACTCTTGACCAAAAGTCATTTTATTACCTTCTAGTATGTCAAGATCAGAAGGTGATTTTTGTTCCACAGCTTGATATCAGATGAGACTAGTGCTGCACATGGGAATATTATTTGTGCTAAGATGTAAATGATTAAGTTTTATAGCAGAGAGTTAAGAAGGCTTGCACCTTTTCCTTTTTTAAATGGGCATGAAAAGCATCATCAATGGTAATAGTCATCTCTAAGAAACAAGCACCTGCCAGGAAACTTCACGGGGTAGGGAAAGACTGTGTGTGTTCAGGCCATGGTTTTTAGTGTAAAGCCCAGTTGGAAGTATTTGAGATTGGACATTTTTGTTGATTGCCACACAGCAAACTGATATGTCTGATTTGGATTCCCAGTGAATAAACATCTCTATCACCAAGCCTGCCTCAGCAAAGGGAGTCTGCATTACTTTGACCTCTGGAAAGAGTCAACATTGCCCATTGTGTGGGAGCTACGTGGGTTTACTTTATCTGATTCTGGCTGTGTTGCTGTTGCTTGGTGCATCAGTAGGATGCTGGTGGCCAGGATGGCTGTATTTTCCAAGACCTCTGGATTTCAGCTTTCTTGACAACTTGGATTATGTGTGGCTTTCAGTGGCCTTCTCAAGCTACTAAAATGGCCACATTTTGCTGTGAGTTTTCCCATCTTGGCCAGTTGCAATTGGGAGTTGTCCATAACTCACGTAAAAAGTGTTGGACAGAAAGCAAATATGAAGAGGAGTGCAACCCCCATTGAAACCAGTGGATCTCTGAAGTCAGTGTCAGAGTTGCAGTCAACTTGTTTGTTAGTAATTAAGAGTGACACTTGGGAAATAACCACCCACCAAAACAGACCTGCCATTACAAACAAGAAAAGAAATACCACCTTTTCTTGAAATTCACTATGTGGAAGAAACATATATGCTTTTATACACTTCTTTCAGTTTGAGAAGAAGCTAGGTTTTTTCAGGCCAGTGTTAGGCTGGAGAGAGGTTTGCAAAGAGGTCACCAGGCTGTTTGAAGAATTATTGTGACATTGCTGCAGTTAGTGGGTTTGTCATGTTGGGGCACTGGAGTGACAGTGTGGTTGATTGATCTCTTCCAGAAACCTCTGAACTCCGAGAATAAGTTTAGAGGTGATTATAGTATGCTCTATCATTTACATAACTTATCTATCAGTAACACTTCCCATATTGTCAAGTGTGTGTGTTTATATATATGCCTGCTGAAAGGATTGGGTTCAAAGGATAAACTCTGACAGTGATATGGACTCTATTTGACCTTGTCAAAAGGTAATTACCTCCTCTTTGGTTGTACTACTTTTCATAAAAGAAAAAGCAAACTGCATTAGCCACTTCCCCCTACACAGGCTATGCAGGACTTGTAAGAAAAGGGAGTGAGTCTGGTTATAGCCCTTAAGCTTTTGATGACAATCTGTTTTGCTTTTTGTTTATAAGCATTTTATCTAGCTAAAGACTTGACTCATGTTTAGGATAAAGGGCTGAAATAACAAGGATTTGGGTCACTGTTGATAGTCAGCAATGTCCCTAAGTGTGGCTTTTCAGTGGGTTTCATGCCATATTAATCACAAAGTCTGAGAGCAGTGGTGGGACCTGTCTCCTCACCATCAGTCCCCAGCCTGTGTGCTGGATGTGTCAGCACAATGCCACTGGCAGATGGAAGAGTTGCAGTAAATATGCACAGTTATGGTTTAAGTGAAAAAGCTGTGGGAAAGGAAATACATTAATCCACTGCGGCTGTTTCTGCTTTTAAGTAAGCCTCTGTATTAAATTGTGAGTTTTTCCTGGACTTACCCTTTAAATTTCTAGATTCCTTTCTTATTGGAGGAGGGAGTAGAATAAAAATTGAACTGAAGCATTAACCCTCCTCAAAAAAAACAGAAGCAATTGAAAATTAAATTAGGTTGTGCATGTGGAAAGAAGTCCTCTCCTTTGTGGCCTTTTTCCTGAACACACTTCAGGAAATCTTGGTTTAGCAGATCATAAAATACACACTGTGCATACCAGTGCATCATTTGTTTTGGTGGTGTTGTGGAAGTGATGTTTAGGAAGTGCTTTAAAGCCAGAAAAAATGGCATCCCTGAATCTGGGATGAGCTAAACTTGATGAACAATTGAGTATGAACTTGATATTTGAAAGTATGCTAAATGTTTGATCTTTTAATTTTTTGGGTTTTAGATACTTTTTCCCTACATAATCAGGAATTTCATGTCTGATTCTTTTTCTTTGATATTGGCAGTTTTAAGAACACTTAGCACATAATTGCTCAGTCCAAAAAGGAGAGAACATAAAAAATTTTACAAAACTTGTTTTTTTGTAATTCAAAAGTATTAATATAGTTTGGAAAATCCATTTGTGTCTCAGATGACTAATTTTTTAAATTCTTATGTCATCATTTTGTTAATTTTTCAGTTGCTACAATTTTTGTATTCTGAAAGGACTGGGTATGCTAAGAAGGGAATTTCATGTACCATACAAATGTGGAGGAAATTACCTTTTTCTCTCCCATTTCCCCTTCTCCGTTCATTGTAAATCACGTTTGAGGTGAATGAAAGCTTTATTCCTTACTTTTACAGAGATCCCTGCTCCGTGTGGCAGCGGTGCAGGATGCCATGGCGGCTGTTCCAGTGCAGTGTCTCCGCAGGGTTCTGAGGCAGGGGTTTAAGCTCCTGCTCTCTGCAGATGCACAGCTGCTGTTGTGGCATGTAGCACTGGTTTGTCCGTTTGATGTTGGTGTGGGTGTTGCTGCAGGGGCTGCTGACAAGTGGCTGTGCACTGAGGACATGGGTAGCAGGGGTCTAAACTTTCTCTGCAGAAGTGCTGTTAAAATTGAATAAAATGCCTGCTGGAAATGGGGTAGGAGCGGCAGAGGTAGGCACTGGTCCAAGCATAATGTATCTGCAAGCTGTGCCAGTTGCTTTTGGACCTTGTTGGGATAGATGAAGCTGTGATAGGACTCTGTGTTTTTACATCTCGACCCATTTCTTGTGCTCAAGCCAGTTTATTTTAAGCTATCTTGAAATATCTCTATGCTGCACCATAGTGGGTAATGTATGCAAAGCCATGCATCTCAGTGCTATCAGTTGCAAATTACTCTTCTGTTACATGGAAACCTTACAAGGAGAAAAAGATAAATTGATGTAAATAGTGTAAAACTCCAGCTAAACTGTTGCTGATTCTTGAATATTGGTCTCTTACTTTCCAGAAATTTTTGTGGAAGCTGAAAATACTCCAGGAAAAGGTGGACAGTTAAGGACACGTCTCAATTAAGCCATGGCTTATGTGTGTTCTGTTGTGTCAGTAGTTTCATATCCTTCTAAGAGCTTGTCAGTCTTCTTAAAAGGGTTTGATGTGAACAAAGTCAGGGCAGAAGCTGATGCGAAATATGTATTACACAGCCAAGTCATGCACAGTAAAATGGATAAAGCCACGTGCATATGTCCTAAGGGCGCCTCCTCACTGGTTAAATGTTATTTTTGTCGGGTCTGTCATGGTACTTAAATGCATGATGAGTTTTGTTCACCTACTTGTGGCTTTTCAACACTGGAAACATTGAAAAAATGCAATATTACCCTAATAAGCTAACACTCGGGAAAAACTGTAGCAATGTAGCAGAACTGTTTCTTTTTTTTTCTTTTTTTTTTTTTAATGTCACTGAAGTACATTGTCAGCAGAACAGCTTCAGCTCTCAAAGCAGCTTTTGTCCTTAGACAAAAATACTTTCCAGAGGAAAAATGTTTGCTGGCCAGCGCTAGCTCTAATGCAGATGGGGCACCTAATTCCCTTGTGAAGGAGACATTGTAGCCATGTAAAAAGAAGAGGACGCAGATGTTTTCCTTGTTCAGATCCTCTCCTCAGTTAATGCGGTACTATGCACCATGTGTGCACCGTGCCATGCGGATCCTGCAATTCCCAGAAAGTCTTTCTTTAAACATACACTGCAGCATTCCAGAGCTGTGGCGACACAGATGCCCATCACAACCTTTCTCCTTCATGCATCTTTTCTAGTGCTTGACCTGTGCCAGACACAGAAGGATCTTAGGAATTAAGTTTTTACAGATTAATTTCCCTTGCTGTTTCTTTTCTCATGTAGACTTTCTTTTTTGAATGAGTTGCATTTGTTTGTTGTTAGATAAAAGGTATTATTTCTTGTTCACAACCACAAGATTGCAATCCGAAGTTTCATTAATGTTTGCACAACTTTCTGCCATCATTGCATTTTGAGATGCAAAATGTGAATGAATCTCTTCTACCCCACAAGCTGACAGATTACTTTTCTTCTTAAGTGTTTAATTGTTCTGACTTGTCAAAGTGAGATACCCCAGATGTTTCCATCCTACCAGAGTAGGGGAGAAGTTTCCTTGACCTCAAGAAAACAGACTCAAGAACAACTTAATGTTTGGCTGGGGCAATAAGCTGTGGTTCCAGCCTCTGTCTGAGTGTTTTGTAAGCAGTGTCTCTAATGGAAATATCTGTTGGCAAATGTGGAGACTGAGAGGAAGGATTATACTATGTTACTGAGTCTATTTCAGCATCAAGGAAAGAAATTTATCTGCTGGGGTAACAAATTCCTCAGTTTGTTGTCTTTTAGAAAATAAGCTTCAACTTAATTACTTAAAAACATTTTAAAAGTACCTTCTGTTGCATCCGAGGAAGAGAACAAAGCAACCTTATACCATCTGTCTTTCTGATAAATGTCCCTACATAGACTACCAGAGGCCATGACGTTTCTCTTACCCCGTTTTGATAATCTGAAAATCTTCTGTGCTGGAGCATCTGCTCCAGGGCAGTAATGTAGGAACGTCAGACAAATTCTATGTTTCATTCCCTGGTGGATACATTAGCCAGCAAGTTATTCGATAAGCTTCTGTGAGAAAAAGGGGTTACAACAAACCCTAGTGGGATTTCTTCCCTAGGAATCAGAAAATTAGAAATACGTTAATGAGAGTGCATAAAGGTATTGATGAGTAGGATAAATGGGACTGACTCTTGACGTGATTATGTTATCTAAGAAAGAAATCTTACACTAATCTTCAGAAAGAGCATTGTAAGGCCACTCCTTAACCTCTGTATTTTCTATCAGATCCCAAGTTCTGCTGCACTTGAGCTGGAGAACTCCATTCTGCTGGGTTCATAGCAGCTTTTCTTGGGCTGTCCTGAAATTCAGGGCCTCATTGCATGATGGGATACACCTTCTAAATTTCGGGATCATCTGTTGTTTTGTTTTCAAAATACAACATCCCTCTACCATAGTTTTTCTTTCAAATGTTACTGTTTCTTTTAATATGAACATGTGGGAGTAGCACTATTTGTCTGATCAATCCCAAAAGCAGCAGGAGCTCTGCATGTTCACCTGCATAGCATTGAACCCCCTTTATCTTTAGCAGAGCAAAACTGAAAGCTTGAAAATGAGTTTGGGGGACAAGGGAGACGAGGATCTGATGTGCAGGAGATACAGATTACCCTACACATGCAAAAGTCATACTGCCAAAAGGGCTTTTAGTCTCTCAGACATGATGAGAGTCTGAGGAGATGTACATCAGCCAGTTGAACGTAATCTTTAACCAGCCAATTTCAATGTCTTACTATTGGTTATCTTGCTGTGTTTTAGCATGTTCATCAGAGGACTGTGAGGTTTTTAGCCTTCCTCTGAAGAACTGATTATTGCTGACAAACGCAACAGAAGGTTTATTCATCAGTAAGTGAATATTCATTGTAATGAGTGACATTAAGTATGCTGATTAAACAGTAGTGGCAATCAGTGAGTTCTAACAAAATCAGCACCAAGTGTCCTGTTTTTTCTCTTGATGAATCAGATCTCTGAAAACCTAATAGAACTCAATCTCTTTCTGAAGAGTTTCCCTGATTGTTTGTTATGATGTACCTCAAGGCATCAGTGACATCTTGCCCTTGTTCACCTCTCCTGTGCTCTGTTAATCTTCAGAAGCTCTCCAGAGCCTCAGGCATTGCTCTTCAGGGAGTTGTTCAAGCGTGCTGGAATGCAAAGTGACCTTCTCTATTAACTAATGCTATGGAGATCAGTTGAAATGCAGCAGAATATCCCAGCAATAAATCTGGCATCCTTAATTTCAATTACATGTATTTTTCTAAATCACTTGTGCAACCGTCATGAAGTTTGCGTGTGGCTCAGCACCGTAAGCTAATTCAAGAATTATAAACAAATCTTGATTTTCAAGGTTGTCTGCAGTTCAAGCTGCATTGTCAGCAACACGGATTTTGAAGATATTTAATGGTGTCAATAAGCGATTGAATGAAACAGCCTGAAATTTAATTCACTTGAAAGATTTTTTTAACAAATTTGACACAGCAAGAGCTTCATAGCACAAAAGTATGTGACAATGATGCATAATTATGTTGTTGCACAATCCAAAGTGTTTGCCAAGGAGTAGAGAACTATAATCTTCACAGAAGAGGGAGATAATTTGTTGTTAATCTATTTATTATTCCAGCAACTATTAAGAGCAAACATCAGATTATTTTGAGAGGTACATATGTATGTGAATATATGTAATACATAATTTCTCCCACATTCCATTCCAGGGCAAGATTATTATAATGTGCTGACTTTGGCACAGAATGTGAAATCATTTAGAAGATAAAGCCAGTGAAGAATGTGTCAGCTTGCTTTTTAAAGCAGTGTCGCTCTATGAAAAAACATGGCATGTGTTGTGTGCTCTGAACTAACGGGCTTTTTCCCGCAAGAATTTAAGATATAAAATTTCTGACTGGTCATTTTTTTCCTCTCAAATGATCCAAGTAGGAGCTCCTTGCTCGAGAGAGGCACTGGCTCTGCATCTCTCACTGCATTGCAGCTGAGATCTTTGAGTCGCTTTGGGCCAGGAGGCTGATCTGGAGGAGCTCTTTGCAGAGAAGCTGGGGTTCCTGGTTGTTTCAGCAGCATGTGTCTGGGTTCCCAGGGCGTCCAGCCTGGGATGGAGCAAGGAGCTGAGCCTTAGCTGCAGGCAGTGCATCAGGTTCCTGCCTCCACAAGTGCAAAATCCAGTCATGCACTGCCCAGTATCTTGCTAAGATCCAGCAGACCAGCCCCGATAGCCCTGTCCACAGCCAGCGCTCCCAGGGCTTGCCAGGTTGGCTGCTTGATGGTGGAGAACCAGACGCCCAACCCTGGAGACTGCAGACTGTAGTGGTCTGGCAGGATACCCCAGGATTACCTTCAGAGTTACTTTGAGATCAAATAATACTGAAAATGATAAAATATGAGTGGTGGATATTCAGTAACATACCCAGTTCTGAGGTCTGTGCTCTCAAGTTCTTTCTACTATCTTCTACAGAAGGGCTTGGTTTGTTTTCCAGATAACTTGCCTGCTATTTCTGGGAGGCTTCCTGAGGGGTTTTGACTGTGCAGGTCTCATTGGTGCTTCCCACTTGATGACCTGAGCAGCATGGAAAGCCTGTAACTCTGAGGGCAGCAAGTCCACTGTGTGTTTCTGTAGGCACAAAGATGGAAAGACACACTTGAGAGACACCACAAAGGTCACTGCTGCACTGTTCACTCAAGACCTTTATGGCCGATAGAGAAGGGTTAAATTTATTTGCCTGTTGGAGAGTAATACACAGTTGTCACTGATCATAAATTATCTAAACTGCAGGTGGTCTTTGGTAACGACAAACGCAGACTTTATGACCTATGTTCAAGCTAGTAAACACTTCAGTGCATCTCTGTGCTAGCTGGGCTAAAAATAGCCCCTAACCCCAGTGAAATCTGCTAAAGGATTTCTGTGTTTAAATAACATTTGTGGTTTTACTATCTCACTGCAAGAGAGAATGAGTAAGAGGGCGTGATCAAAATAAGTTAATTGCTTATGGAAAATAAGAAAATGTTAAGAGAGGAGTAATTACAGCAGCCATATGTGAAGGCTGATGGCCGACACTATAAAGATTTGTTTAGATTTGTGTCTTTAAATTATGGGAGTGCTAGAAGTAAGGAAGTAATATCCCTGCAACATCTGTAAAATCTCAGTCAGCAAGACTGCCATTTGCTTGAAATTGTTTCTCAGTGTTTAGATTAATTTTATCCTGCAGGATAGTTATTTTTATGTGATCATGATTCTAATTAACTATTAGAGATCTTAGGACTTCTGCGTATGGTTATGAATTGTAGCTGCAAGACAAAGAAATGCAACAAATCTTGGAATAGACAAGCAGTCCTCCTTTCCTAGCACTTTCTAGAAGTTGCAGTTATTTAACATATGCATTGTTTCAATCAGTGTCTAGATAAGCTTAAATGAGCAATGACCATCTCTGCTGTAGAGCACCGTTGATTTAACTTGTGGCAAGGCTTACTGAAGACACACCTCCTGCTAGTTAAGCCTGTGTACTAATCCAATTTGTTTAAGAAAATGCCAGAGTCGGGCCCTTGTTTTAGGTGGATTTGCTCTATTTCTGGCCTTCCTCTCTTTGCTCACCTCAATAACTGACAATCCAAACCAGCAAAACATAATTAAGCAGAAGTACTAAAGCACTTTGGAGTTCTTGAATAGAGAAGAGACTTTGCAGATTGAAGTACTAAAGGTTAATTATGGGGAGGCAAGACCAGCAATAGAAATCTTTAATGTGGTAAATCCAGATTGAGGTGATTTCTCAGCCTCTTACAGTGTTGCAAGACAGGGGGAGCTGAACAGCAAGAATTAGTTCTCTGTAAATTTGCATAGTACATGTCAAAACCTCTACATTTTGCTGTGACTGCTAGTCAGTAAGACATCATGAAGTATTTTGCCTGGAATCTCTTTTATAATTTCAATGGAAAGCTCTATCCCCATGCAAGCAAAGTTATTAGTGGAAGGGGCAGGATTCACTTGCATCTTTCTTCAGCAACATGCTGAGGCTGTTGCTTATCCACTGGTGGGAATGGGAAAGAAGAAGGAAAGTTACTGAAGATCAGCATGGTGAAGTGCTGACAGTATTTCCAAACAGTGGTGTTTGGGGGTTTTTTTTGCATTATTATGAATTAAAATTCATCAAATTGTTTGACCTGACAGGTAGGTTTGTCTAGTCACAACTCTTTATTGTGAAAACTCTGTAGCTGCTAAATGGGCATGGTATTCATTCCAGTGCCCAGCAGGAGTTCATGCTGTCCCTTTTAATTAGTGGTATAGGATGCCAATAGTTTTGGACAAGTGTGGTCCAGTGTCCTGCAGATCTCAGTAATCTATGCCTACCTTTATCCAGGGAGCTAAGTCATTATACTATAAAAGCAGAAAAAGCAATAAAAGCTTGTATAGAGTTGAGTTAATTTCATTTAATATATCATTCACTATGCCCTGATCTGAAAGAATATGTGCACATCTGCTCCAAGAAGGGAGGACATATAAGACAGGTTCTGGGAATAAAATAATTCCTGTATTTTTACCTTTGCAGGGTTTGGCTCTAGGTGTTGAACTACTCACAAATGGGTTTAAAGTAACCCAAAGAGAAGAAGGGAGGTATGGTGTTTCTATTGTAATGTTGGCTACAGAGAATTCTTTATAAGGCTTACTCATGCTAAACTATAGCACTCGGAGTAATTTCTCTTTCTATAACTACTCTGAATGGGGAAATGGAGGGATACAAAAATGTTCCTTACATTCTTTCTTTGATTTATGCTTTTTTCAGTGTACCAAGTTAGGCTCTGTGCTATGCTCTGTGTCTCGTAACAATCAGCTCCCGCTCCTCGTGTGGGTTTGTGCAATCCAGTTCTGCCAGGTCTGTCTTGACTCTTGGGAAGCAAAAAACAACTTGGCCGTCCACATGTAAATGTTGCAAACTGCAAATTACACAGGGGCAAGTGAATCTCTTTTTACATCTGTTTCTGTGAAAGGTTTGATATTCAAGTTTATTTATATCCTGCAGTCATTGCCAAATATATGATGTAATTTCCTAACTTGTGGCCTCATGACTACTTGCTGATGTTATTCTATTTCAGAAATAGCATGAATGAAATACAAACTTTGTACACCTAAAAGAAATCTTGTCTTGTCTGCTTCTCCCACCTGTTGTCTCTCTGTACCTATAGAAGATGCTGTTGCCATTGCTGGCTTTAGAGATCATGTGTTGAACTGGTGCTACAAGAACAGTTCTTGTATATATCATTCTGTGAGAAATACAAAATACCTTTTTGCTTTTGTGCTTATATGTATATATATTGTAGGTTCAGTGTTCACACACATCCCAAGACACTGGTGCACATGGTTTTAGCCGTTCACATGTTCACATGTGTTTCTCCAGTTGATGGGCTTACGCAATTTTAAATCCACTGCCCTTGTAAAAACAATAATTTTATGGTTTATGGCTGTGTGGCGTGTGCACAGTAGGCTAAGCTGATTGGTAACACCAAGGTTTCCCGTGAAGCTGGGGGGGATTGACAGCCACAGCTTGATGATGAAGACAGATGGAAATCTGCTGTGTCTGCAGGCGGTCATGCCCAGCGGGTCTTAATGCTGCAGCTATGTGAACACCAGTCACACAGCAAAGTCAAGGCCCCAAACCCTTGGTCCCTGGAACTGGTGGGATATGGAGGAATGAATTAGCTTTCCCTAAATGCCTTTTATTGTTAGGCTTCTTGGCTTGCTGCTTTGGAGAGCTAACGCAAAATGGTGATATTAAGATAAGCCAGGATTAGTGCAGGAGTCCCATGGAGGTGAGGAGTTAATCTAGATATATTCCTCCTGCTTCCCCCAGTGAAGATCTAAGCTACACCTACTTCACTTCTGTTGTTGATGCATTTGCTGAGTACGTGTCAGGTAAAACTGCTGTCACTTGACTTTGGTTGTGTGGAATGACTGTTACCTCCTCCCGTGAGCTGGGCTGGGGCAGGCAATGGCCAGGGTTAGTCAGTGGTTGGATTTGGTGGTGCATCGTGGTTGTCTCTTCCAAGGCACTGGGATCTGACCCGCCACTTTTAATCAACATGAAGAAATTTTCCTTTATTCCTCTGTGTCTTTATGACAGATAACCAGAGGCAACACATTTTTTCCAACCAAATATAGAAAAATTTTGTTTTGTGCCCATCACCCATCTGTAAGAACATTTAGAAAAATAGATAAGTTCTCATTTTCCTTTACATTTCACATATTTTTGTTTTTAGTTTTTCCTTTTCACCAGTTTTAAATCAAAGTATGGACCACGCCAGCAGGAAAATATGTGTTTAATTTCTTTATATTCACAATTTTTTTATCATACAGGTGCAGTTACACTAAGTATGTGACAGTATGATACAATTATTTACTTTTACACAGTAACATCCATGTTTTGGTAGCTGGCTTTAGTCTCTCCAACAGCATCTAATTTTAGGTTTGCAGTTTTGACCTTCTTAGCTTTTTCCTCTTACCTGCACAAGATGTCTCTAGACGTTAATAAGAAAAACAGTCCTGATTTTTGTCATAGTTCTGATCTATAACCAGAAGATAATTGCCAGGAGAAAGGAAGAAAAGTATACAGTACCTTATGAGCTGTTCCCTTATAAAACAACAAAACTCATCCTAATGACTAGAGCCCAAGCACAACTCTGGGCCAAGTTGCAGGGAGCTGCAGAGCTCTCTGCATGCAGCAGTCTGTACCTCACAAACTGAAAGGCAAAGCATGTCTGGACATTAGAAGAAGCAGATATGAAGGCACTGAATTAACATTTAATTTACTGAATTGGATGCTGTTGCTGAGTCAAATGTACAAACTGAGCTCAGCTTGCCGTGAGCAGCTTGATCCCCTAATACAAAATACGTGAGAGAGAAAATGCTCACATAGCTCTGATGGGCTGTGAGAGACTTGCAGGAGGGAACTGGTATTTTCAGTGGTTTTAAGAAGTGTGTGTTGCTGAACCCTTGGGGAACTATTTGTGTGACGAGTGTCATAAAGCACATGGGATGCTTCAATGATTGAATCAGTGCCAGGTCAGGCTCCTGTGACTGAACAGTGGTTTTGAGCTCTAGATGCAACTCTTGCAAGGGAGCTCACCAGCCCCAGTGGAAGCAGATTTACACAGGCCTAAACCAGAGCTCTGTTGTTGTGCTTTCTGTTTCCTGCCTTGCTCTATGGTGCCCATTCACTTCTCACACTTTCAAATGCTCTGGTATTTCATGTGTGTATGGTGTGATGCAGTTTACTGGGGGTGTACTCCGTGACTTCCCTCTCTGCTCATGTGCTCATCCAGACTCCTAGAAAGTATGAACACAAGAACAGAAATGAAGCTGGATGTTATAGTATTAAAGAATTGATGAGTAAGTCATATCCACTGAGTTTTGACTGCATAAGGATTAATTTGATAACCAAGGTCTGGAAAAGAATCCATTAAATAAAACCAGAGACTGATGGGAGCTAGCCTGTTGTATGGCTGTTTGTGGGAGGAGAAGGAAAGCAGATATGGAATATTTAAAAATGGGCCATTCAATATGCCAGAGCTCTGATGCAGCCAATAATAGCACACTTAGCATTGCTAAAAGCAGATAATAATCTTGTAATGCAAAAACCACAGCACACAATACCAGCTGAACCCATTTCAGACGTCATGAACAGGGATGCAGATGAATTGATCAAGGGAGTGAGATTTGGTGGTTGCCTAGGGACCAGTGAGCCTGACCTACTTCCCAAAATGGAGGCATATGCTGGTTTGGATGGCTAACACGCTGGTTTGGTGTTCCAGAAATGCTGAATTTTGTCACTCTGGGGAAAATCTTCTGAGCAAAGTTGATCGAGAAGGAAAAATTAGAAGTGAATAAATTAAATTGGGATTTTGTGAAGAAACACTTGCAACATATCTACTGCACTCTTCCCACTCAATAACCGAAAAATCAACAAGAGTGTTCTCTCTGAGAATTTAAAAATAAAATCCATGGTTGATGGAAAAATTTAGATGTTTCAGGGCAATGACACTAGAAAGGGCTGAAACTCAGTACCAGAAAAAGACTGTAAAGGAGCTAGAATTGATTAAAAAAAAAAAAAAAGCAGAGCTGTTCAATAAATATCTTGCTTTCCAATAAATGCTTCATTTTCTCTTTGGAAAAGAGCAGGATAACCTTGTTGTATCAGCAGGATACAGTATACTGAAGTCAATATTCAATGAGAATATGGTAATGTTTTTCCTAGTAGAACTGCACTAAAAATCAACCCATCTGGTTACCTGCATCAAAGAATCCAAAGACTTAGATCCATAAGTTCCCAGAGATTTTTGCCCAGAGAATTTAATAAAAAAATAATGGAATGTGGGATTACATTCAAATTGAAGAAGAAGAGATAACCGTTGAAAAATGATGAGTGGAGTGGTCTATGTAGCTGTAATGCAGTTAGTCTGATACAGGTAAGGGACAATATTACAGGAATTTTTGAGGTGAATACAATTGATAAAGACTGAAAGCTTAAAGAAGTGTAGTTATTTCAGTGTAATCTTCTGTTAAAAGTTAGCTGATTCTTTTTCCCCCAAGATTTTTGGTTTTGTTTGATAAAGGTAGGTAAATAGATAGTGAGGTTTCATGTTTGCCATTTTTTTTTTGTATGTCCCAGTCTGTTCATTTTTAGGGAAGAAACACATTATCTGTTCAGCAACTTCTAACTGTATTAAAAACCTCAAACTTAGAAATGTCCGAGAACCCCTGGCACTAGTGAATTTCCTTTAAATAGGGATCTTTTCGTAGAGACTTCGATCCAAACAGTTTGGAGTAAACCTAAATATTGTTCACTAGAAGCATTAAGATTACTGCACTTTTGAATAGCAAGTTTGTAACCTCAGTTTGTGCAGCAAGCTGGGCCCTTGTTAACACAACACGTTTTTAAGGCAAATCCAAAGTAGTGAGTTCAGGTTTGTTGGTCTCAGACAGGGGAGAACTTGCAGTGGTTTGATGATGCCGTGTGTAGGGCTGTCCACGTGCTAGTGAGCGGCCTGTGATGGGGTGTGATAAAGGTCACAAGTCTGTGAGTGCCTGCATCTTGTGCGTTCACTGTTGCATCAGAGGATTGTCTGTAGTTCTCTCTCAGGCTGAAGATATTTATGTTCCTTAGGGACATTGGCACTGGACAAGTGGACATTGTGTAAATACTGTATATGACTCAGCTGCTGTGTGTTATCTTTGATGTGGTGGAGGTTCATAACTTACTGGAGTGTGAAGAGATGTTTATCTAGCTCATTTTTTCATACTGAAAGATTAGCTTCTCCAAAGTGTGTCTGTACATGTCACCACGAAGATTTTTGCTTTCTTTTCCTGAACATTTTATCCTACATTGAGGGTGAAGCAAATACTTCTTTGCAGTAAATGTGTAAATATAATGCCATATTACAGAGCTTCATTGACATGTAGTGTCTGGGGCCTAAATCCACCAAAGAATTTCAGTATTTCTTATACTGGAAGTAAGAGAAGTGGTTATTTGATTTATTCCACTGCCTTAAATCCATCAGTAGCCCACTGAAAGTTAGATGTGTGCTTCAGTGGCCCAAAAGATTAGTGGGTAAGAATATAATGACATGATTATTGATTTTTTTTTTTAATTAAAGTGTATTGCAGCCTTTTCTTTGGCAAGTTTTCGGCTCTAATCATGGGTGATAATGCTACTTTGAAGATGCTGGAATATCTTTTGAGGGAGTTTTATAAAAATTTGACAAGGAAATCTTAAGTTTGTGTTCAGTTCAGCATTTTAGAAGGCAGATAGATGTTTGTAGGCTCTGAAACATCAGATTACAATTGATAAGGTTCCTCTGTGCTTCACCTAAAGCAAGTTACATTGAGCTTAAAGAGAGTCTTGGACTGAAATTGCTCTGGTGGTGTAGAGGAGCCTGTGCTTTTATTGAGGATGTAGATGTTGTGAAGCAGTGTGAAGCCAGAGGGCTTTGCCCTGGGCCCAGGAGGTGAAGTACTTACTGGTGGTAGACCACAGAAGTGAATTTTAATTCAGAGCTTTGAGACCTTTCACAAGTGCAACCTCCATGTTCTTGTTAGGCTTGAAAACACTGAGATTTTTTTGCATACCCCAATTCTTAATAAGGACTAAATTGGTAGACTTAAAGCAAGCTCTTCCACTTCCTTCTTCTAGTAATGCTATGAACATCTAAGGGATAATTTCCCCTTAACTTTTTCCCTGGGTTCAAGCAATTTCAGCTTGAGCAGATACTGCATTGCATCCAGCTCATCTGCATGGTGACTGGTGTCCATAGGAATCTTTCTCTTCTGTTTCTGCAGGAAATGGCTGCTCGGCCTCCCTGATGGGGTCTTTTTAAAGTAGAAAAGGTCAAATATGTGTACAGAGTACTTCAAAATTGCAGGAGAAATGAATCTGCAACATTATTCTGTTGAAGAAAAGTTGTGTTGTTGGTAAGCATGCTCCACTCCCGCAAGGAAGTCCCACGCTGGAACAGAGAGGGCACAAGGGCAGTATTGTTTGTGAGTCCTGGCAAAAATCTCTGTCCTTGCTGCCCCAGCACACTGGAGCAATGCAGAGGCAATTGCTTTATTGCAGCAGGCAAATTGCTTTTTGCAAGCAATTCAGCTGCTGCTCATGAGAAACAAGACTGCAGGAGCAGTTTGACTGACTTTCATATAAATGAAGCGTGTTCAGAGATGTTTCTGGGGGAGTTTTGAGTCACAAAGATTTCACACTTCTGCACTGCCCTGTTCAGATGCCAGGGTACTGATCTTGAATGCTAGCCCAAAATTCCCAGAGAGTCAGTGTTTAAGTGCAGGATGCAAGCTATGAGACCTCTACAGATGGCTGCAAGGTGGTTTTTTAAAACACTTTTGGGAATGTGAGAACTGGCACCAAAATTAGTTTGGAATGCAGTCCGTCAGAAAGATGTGATGTAAAACAGATTTCTTTGTGCTGTTGCAAGTTAGTACAATATTAATTTGATTTGATTAGTATCGTCATTAATTTGTAAAGAGAGATTGTTTTGTGGCTTCTCAGTGATTTTTATGAAAGTCTCTGAAACACAACAAGGCATAACAGTATTTTTGGAGATGAGCTTAATATGTATGCTGGATGTATGTGAAGAGAAGGCACTGAAAGGGCTGCCTTCCTCTCTGGTGTAAATTTTACAATTTCACTGGAAAAATGGCCACTTAACTGACTGTAAACTTAAACTTGATCAAAAAGCTGGGGTAGCAAACTTTTGTTCATTTTGGTGATGGTCCAGTTGGTGCCCTGGGTCAAACTTTCTATGAAAACCATTTCTTGGTGCAATTTTTATGGCTTCATGTGTCCTATAAATTATTAGGACCCATCTGTAGCTGTAACATTGTTTAGTGATTGTACCTTTTGTGAACTGGGACATGGAGTCTTTTAAAGCTTGAAACAGCACCTTTGGTAGAAGAGGTTAAATGAGGAACATTTGAGAACTTAAGGGAGATTCAGAGCTTTGCAAAGGCTTGTTGGCAGAAAGAGGATGCTGATCTGTGGCAGAAAATCTAAATCGAGATATATTTCTGTGTCCCAAAGTGTCATCCAAATCACATGCTGCAGCTTGTCTCTTTCCTGTTTGACATATTGTCAGCAACACCAAGTATGTTTTTTCCCTTCCTCACTCTCTGTGTGTCAACACATTTACAGCTGTGATTAAAAATCCACTGTTTAACATTTCATAAGTTTTTGGATTACCTTACACAGAAATAAGCCAGTCTTCCTCTGAGAGCACTGAACTGCGTGTACATCCCATTGCTTTTCCAAAATAAAAGAACTCTTGAGAATGAACCATGTGAAATAGTCATGTGTGCACACCTAGGGAAAAGGTTGGTGAAAAAGCTGAAGACACATAGCTGAGCGGGAATTTACTTCTACAGTATGTTGAAAAATGTCATAAATATATTCACAAATTGTTTAAATTCTTAAGGGAGGCCGGAGGGTTTCTAACATGGCAAGTGAAGATTTACTGCCATCTACTGTGCAGCTGAACACTGGTTATGCATAACACATAAAAAAAGTTATGAATTGGGTTAGTGTACGTTGTTTGGAAGGGGGATATGGATTTAAGTTATTATCGCAAACAGACGGTGGGGTTTGAAGTTCTGCCTGAGCAAGGCAGACGGTGGTGCAGAGCAGAATCCAGTGCATCAACTTTCGGACTGTGTGTGAGACCAAGTGGCCAGGCACGACCCTGGGCTGTCCCACAGGCCATTACAGCTACAGATGCCAGGGGTTTCTTCAAAGAGTACCTTCAAGTGCTAGAAGAACCCGCAGCTGTTTTTAATGGATCTGACTTTTATTATCTTCATAAGGTAGGTAATTATTCCTCAAAATACTACAGGTCGTACCTCTTAGCACCTTTGTGCTAAATAGACTCTTAACCAGAGGTAAGGATTTGTTAAACCACAGGTAGGGATTCCTTAAAATTTCTGCATGTTTTGTTAAGGTAAAAGGCAAAACACTGGCTGAGAAATAGTTGAAGTGTCTCAATGCCCTGGCAGGGAGGGGAGACTAGTAAGTAGATTCTTGTTAGTTACTGCCCTACCTGTAATGAGGAGACTTTAGAACTTCTCTCACACACCTTTTGCCATGATAGGTGACTTTTTACTCCAGTATAAGTCTCTACTTAGTGCATAACTGAATGGGCTTCTGAGCATTTACATCCTGAAGCTGGGGCTGTAGGTCCCTTCACGTGGGCCAGGAATGCAGCCCTTTGGATTACTGAATTCCTGTGCCACTCTCAGGCCAGATGTCTGTCTCCTTAAACCTGCTTCAGGCTCCGTCCTGCCTCCTCTTCATGCAGGCTTGTTCCAAAATTTGGAAGATGCAGCAGCCAGTTAGGTGTCTGTGCTGACTGCTGAATCCATACCAGCTTGGCTCGTGGAGAGAAGGAAGTGGGTGTTGAGACGTGGATGCTGCCATTCAGACTTTCCTTTCAGGATCTTTATTGTGCTTCCAACTTTTGCTGGACAAGTCCTTCCAATCTAAGAGAGAGATTAAATGGTCCTCCAGCATTAATGAATCTTTTCTTTACATCAAAACCATGTATTTCTTTTAAGAATTAATTAAGCCTAGAATTCAAATTGCAATTAAGGCAATTCTAAACAACAGGGAAGCTGTAATGAAATGGTCAAGTAACTTAGGCTGTTGTTAAATACTTTTCTCTCCCACACAGAAGTCTCAGGCCCTCTTTTCACATGTCTTCACCTATTTAGGTTCAATATTATTTGGGATCAAAGCCTAAAATTGAGTTTAATATATAGAAAAAAACCTGGTAGTTTATATTCTTGCAGTAGAAGGGTAGGAATCATTTAGGGAAGTAGTGGGAGGGCTTCTTCTGTCTTTTGCTTCTTGCAAGATTGTAATTTCTTCTGAAAAATTGTTATACCTAGGCTTGCAAATGACTCAGTGCAGTGCCTCACAGCATTTTGGCAGTGTGAGGAGTTTTAATTTTCTGCTGTATAAAATTCTTCTATTGTAGGATCTGTGATGCTGATCTTATTCCAGCTGTGTACTACCACAGCTCTACTGCATCTGGGCTTATGTCCTTTACTGTAACAGTGCAGAAAATTCTGATAGTAATAATGCTAATTACATCAGGAAGGAAAACAAACAGGGCTGCCATTAGCAAGGAGTCTTTTTTCATACTTCCAATACATCATCATAGAGCTGAAATTTCTTATTAAAAAGTCTGAAAAAAATTGCATCTCTCCTCTCACCCTTCCTACCGTGTTGTGCTGTCTATTTACCATAATTTTTCTAGCAGTTTGCTACAATTAGCGAAGATTTACAAAAGGATAAAAATGTCTGAGGCTGTTCCCATCTTTCTATAGAGAGTTGTATGTGTGAGTGTGATCTTTGTAGTCCAGTTCCTGAAACCCTGACAGATACTTGTGCATGACAGTTGTTAGTTTAATTTCTCTGAATTCACTCTCAAATTTCTTGATAGATCATCCCTGAGACCTGCATGTAAAGCATGTTAAAAAAAATCCCACTATTTCTAGAAGACAGATCCTGGTAGAGTGAAAAAGTATTTAGATCATTGTGAAGCATGGTGTGGAAAAATAGATTTTTCTGGCTTGTTTTAAGAGTTCTCCTCAGCTTTATCATAATTAAAGCTTTTCACTGTGGTATTGGAGTTCAGTGTGCAGTGACACATTATTACTACATATTATTATTTATTACATATTATTAATTATTATTATTGATTACATATCATTAATACTGTTTGTTCTTACTCCGTCAAAAGAACACCTCAGGGTGCCTACTATAAATGAGATCCTAAGATCATAGGAGGACTTGTGCATTTTTACTTATAACCATAAATGAACTAGGTGTACTAGAAGTGCCAATGTGTATTTTTTGCTGGACTACTTAATATTGTGCTACTTCTAAAAGTGCTACTTAAAATTGATGTGCATTTTTAATGGCATTTTGGGTTTTTATATTTGAAACACAGTAGTGTAGAATTTTTTCATTTGGAGGGAGGGATCTTACAGCATCTGCTTATCTTTTCACCCTTGTTGTGCACTCTGCTGCTCTAAAAACTGTGATTCCCTGGAGCAAATTGGAGTTGTAAGATCCAGATGTAGAAGAGGTACAAGGATTCTAATCCCAAAGGAATTTGGCTTTTTGGCAGTCGTTGTAGGCAGACAGGTGTGGATTACTTTGGAGCTGGCTTTAGGTCTGTCACTCGATAGGGCTGCTAATGAGCTGTTTTATGCTTCCTTGCTGTAGTGGATGATGTTGTAATTCCGAGGATAGAATCAGGTTTCCTTTAGGGAGTATTGTCCGCAGCTCCTCAAGAGCTCTCTGCACAGGATTTTTCATACAGCTCTAGTTAAAAGTCTCCTCTGATGCACACATATAGTTATTCATTTAGTAAATGGGAGTGCCCACCCACATACTGGTATGCTCAAACATAATGCAATGAATTACTTTCTCCATGCCTGATGGGAGGGAATTCCACAGCCTAATTGGCTGCACAGAGCACTGAGCAGGATCAGAGCATGGGGAATGCTGTCTTGCAAATGGCAAAATGCTCCTTTACAGTCAGATGCAGAGCGTGCCAAAGTCTGTAATGAGCCTGACCAAACGTTTACCAGTGCAAAGGTATAGAAGTTTTAGAATTACATTGAAAAATTTAATTTTGTCACTGTGGTGTGGCAGAATTGCATTGTAAATGCACTGAGGCTCCCATGTGACCAATAACAGCATCTTCTCAGATCTCAAATATGTTATAGCAAATGCCCAGAGGGGACTGAGCCTGTACTGCTGAGATCAATAAATATTTTCTCTTTTGCTGAAATGAATGATACTCAGGAATACAGCCTGCAGTGCTTTTTGTATTTACCTTTATTTTCCACTAAGTTTAAAGCTATGACAAAACATACTGGACATTAATTATTTCTTTTCTTTGTTTACTCAGAGTTTCAAAACCTGACCAAATATGTGCCATCTCTGAAATACAACTTTAGAAATAAATCAAAGATTTTGCACATTAAGTTGAAGGAAACTTTTTAAATAAAAATTTTTCTTAGTTTTTTACCATTTTTCACTCTTACACAATGGTGTTTTAAAAAGAGATGCCCAGCTACTTTCAAAGCAATAAACACTGGTGTTTTGTTTGTAATCTTTTACCTTGGGGCAAGAAAAAGCAATCAGTGAAAAGTTTAAAAGGCTTCACATTTTTTTTAGTGCAAACAAATATTAGTTAGAAAGCTTTTATGTGAGTAAATAGATTTCAGCTGTGAAAAAAGGAAGATCCAGTTTATTTAGAATACCCCCAAATCTGTCTGTATTCCTAACAGGGTTCCCCAGGTGTCTTCTGACTTCAGAGTGCAACCTTCTCTTGACATATTCTAGAATTTTTGTTTAAATTAAATATTTAAGTATCTCTGAGTAGGTGCCCACTGCTCTACTGCTCTGCTGCCACTTGCTGAGGAGAAAGATAATATTAGAAGATAGGATTAGAAGATGGAGGGAAAAGAGACCTTGGTTTTAGTGCAGAAGGCATTGCACTCATGAGGAGAGAGAGGCACAAGTGAGCAAGTGGGCTCCAAAGCCGATAAAGTGGGACAGAAAAAGCATTGTCACTGCTGTGAAGACTTTGAGGTTGAGGATTTGTAACAGAGCCTTCATGCCTTGGGAGCTACAGAACCATTTGAAGAGGAAGAATGTAAGTGCAGGAGCTCTGTCATGGGTGGAATGGGTGAGGGCCACGCACATCTTATGAAGGTGTGGGTCCTATTAATTTAGACAGGAGTTGCATGTTGACGTTCTAGCTGTAACCTGAAAAGAAAAATAGACAGGGATAGAAGAGCAGCAGAATTTGGCCACCAGATGCTGGAGGGAAGAGGAGACGATGCATAAGGATAGCAGGGTAGACAAGAGGACAAAGAGCAGGTGAAACTGCAAAAGAGAAGAGAGATGGTCAGAAGTGTGAGAACCTGTCAGGACATCAGGGTTCACCAGCAGTTTGCTCTTGCCTGGATATTTGTTGAGACTATTTTTAGGTCAGTTTAGAAATACGCACATTGATCTGATACCATTTTCTACCTGCTTTCTCTTGTACCCTTTATCCCTTGCACAATACGAATCAGTTAATTGGTTTTTCTCTCAATCCAGCGAAAGACATGGAGAAGGCAAGTGTATGGGCTCTCTGTTCCTCTTTTCCCTTTTTTTTTTCCTTTCCTCTTCTCTTAATACTCTGAAAAAGCTTTATCTTGGCTCCGTTACATTCTGAAGCCAGACATCCCCATCTAGTGGTTATTCCACCTTCACTCAGCGAGCACCAGTTTGGGGACAAGGATGCTCTGCACACGCACACAGCAGTAAGACCAGTTGTATCCCCTCTGTTTCCTCTGTGCTTTCCTTCCTCTTAAACGGCTGTGAGTACAGAATACAGTACTTAAATTTTCTTTTTCCGAAATGAAATTTTTTTATTGCTTCTTACAATTCTTATGTGGGAAATAATTAGCGGCTATATAGAAGGGAATTATTTTACAACTGCTTCTGGCACAGCAAATACACATGAAGATGTTTGTCATCATAACTGTATGCAGAAAATAAAGCAGGATTGGCTTGTTTGTTAACAATAAAATGACTAGCTAGTTACTAGACAGTACTTTGTGAATCAAGTTATTGCATTGAAGTCATTGAGACCTTGTAGCATGTGTGATAATGCAGAATAATATTTCTCTGGCATATAACCCTTTGTGGCCTTTCAGAGAAAAACATAATCACTAGTTTTTCTTGTGGGAGGCCTGCTCCCTGCAGGTTTCACCATAATTCCCTGTTATGTTGCTGATGGGCGTTGGTGGTGGCCATGAGCCAGGAGCAGTTCGAGGTTGGTGTCTGTCTGAGAGCTGCCCGGGCTGGGGCCGTAGTGCAGCCGTATGACCCCCCCTGGCTGCGAGGGAAGTGGTGCCAGCAAACGCAGTCCGGCTCTCACGACCTGGGATGGGGAGACATTCTCAGGACTGCTTGGAAGGGGAGAAAGAAGGGAATCCCCCTGTTATGCAAAGGCAAACTCAAGGTGTGCATCAGGTTGGGAAAGGCAAACCCCCAGCTCCTTCCTCACAGCCAGCCTCATATTGCTGTCTCCACCATGGGGACCCCTCCACCTGTGGGCAAAGAAATCTTTCATGAACTTGACTGCAGGAATGGAAGCAAAGTTTTCTATTTCTCCTCAATCTTTTAATTACATTTGTT
Organism: Atrichornis clamosus; assembly: GCA_013400975.1. NCBI lineage: Eukaryota > Metazoa > Chordata > Aves > Passeriformes > Menuridae > Atrichornis > Atrichornis clamosus. The sequence goes on from WBMZ01005804.1 coordinate 212,375, forward strand.
TCTCTTCTGGAAGGCCCTTTTACTTTCTCTATATAGATACATATTCAGAGATCACAAGATAATTTGTTGCATCCTCTCCGTCCCCTGAATTAAAAACTCCAGAGGTGCAGTCAGTATTTGCTTTATGTCAGGAAGGGCTAAAGTGCAGCCAGAGATTACAGCTGCCTGCAGGGTGTTCTTGGGTACTACCCACATCTTCCCCTGTGTGAGATGCAGTGCCTGTCACAGCACCTGGGAATAAATATTTTCTTGCTGTGTAAACTGAGTGCTGAGTTTCTGCCTTTGAAAATCTGTGCTGGTTTTTAAATGTCTGGGGGAAAAAAATTGCGCAGGGGCAGCTCCTGTTACTGATCAGGATCTGGGGGGAAAGAGGAAGAAGAAAGAGGCTGTTTATCCCTTCTTCTGCAGTGGGGGCACATCTTCAGAAGTGCCCAGCTGAGTACTGGGTGCAGAAGCCACGTCAGCTGAATTGCTCACCCGTGTTCATTGCTGAAGATGACGGTAAGAATATTCAGCTGAAATTCTGAGAATTTACTCCATTTCCATCTTCCTCAAATGAGTATTTTTAACATGTATTTTATATAGTAATTTTTCAGAAGATCTCTTTAGTGGAAGTGTCCTACCCAGGCACGTTCTGTTCCCATAGCAGAAACAAAACTGGCTCTACATTGCATCTGCTTTTATTTCATTTTATTTTTTTGTAATCTGTTACTGACTCTAGAGCCATTGGGTGGCAGTATCAGCCAGTGAGCACCCCCATTACTTGCTGAGCTAAACGCAAAAGTCTGGGTAGGAAAGATTAGAAATTACAAGTTTCTTAAGATAGAAAACATGCATTAGTTTGTATTTGAAGAGGCTGTCTTTAACTCCACCCTATATATGTTTTGAAAATCTTTTAAAATTAAGTATAATCTTTTTGCTCTAATTTCTTCAAGAACAGTAGTCTTCATCTGTAATATCAAGTTTGCTTTTTTTTTTTTTTTTTTTGGTTAAGTACCAATGAATGTAAAATTAATCCCATGCTACAGATAAGGGAAACTGCCACACCAGAACTCTGGTTGGTGCCCTTTAGGGTGTGCCTTTAGGGTGTGCTTGCACAGGGGCTTAGGTGCTGTCTGAGCTTGGTGTTTCCTGAGCTGTGCACACACATCAGGGTGACAGCACCTGGGATTCATGTCATACATGCATTTTCATTTTCCTTTTATTCACTTTTTGGTTAATACAAAGCTCTCTTGCATGTTCAGCTTTATGATTGGAAAATAGCATTTGTGGTGACCTACTATTTAATTCTACATTTGGAAGCAGCAGACTTTAAATATCAATGTATTTGTAATGACGTAAAATTTGCAAAGTTGACTAAGAGTTTTTGGGCTCTATTTCTAACTAAGCCTGTGTTTTCTGTAATAGACATTGTAGTTATTTTTATGATGGGGTATGGTGTCAGTTCCATTACAGGCATTTTCACAGAATTACTGTTCTTTGCATTCATGCTGTTAGCTCTCAGCACTCTCTCTGAAGTTCAAGGCTGGCAAGACTATGAAAGTTGCACGCAAATTTTAACTTGTTCGTAATATCCCTCACTTCACAAACCCCATCCTGTTCCCAAACAGGAACATTTTGAGTGGCACCAAAAAAAGCCCCATGGTCATGCTGTTCACATCTTGCTTTTAAATGCACCAGATAATGCCACTTGTTTAAGCTTAGTCATGTCTGGGGGAATGTCAGGAGTCTGCATCACATGAGCTGCTCCTCAGATTTCCCAGCCTGCATCAGCATGTTTTCCTGGGTAGAAGCAGAGTGGAGATGTTATTAAAACGCCTCATCCTAGATGTTAGTATTGATATTAAATCTCAGGCTTATTCCTGTGATTTTCATGCAATATTTCACATTTACATTCAGCTGATTTATGTGAAAATACTCTAGTATCTTTCTTTCCTTAAGGTGTATAGGTGTATGCATCAGACAGAAGAGCATGCATTCTAACTAGCGATCCTGTCTGTGTTCTTGTGGACACCCTCATTTCCTGTTTGACCTGTGGACTTACCACCTTAGGGCACCTTTGAGCCAACTTTAGATTAATTTTAAACACTTGTAGCCTTTCCATGATCTGTTTATAGACCTGGTGTTACTTGTCCTCTTTCCCTCCTTGGAGATCAGGAGGCCTAAAGGGCCGATGGCATGTCCTTGTTCATGCTCCTTCTCCTGAGCAAACACAGCATGCGATGGATGGGGAAGCACCCGATACAGTCTGGGTTTGTTCCCTACTGTCTCCTGCCTTTGTGGCACTGGTGATAGATGCACCATACCCGGAGATGCTCCAAACCGGGCAGATCATTGAGTCTTTCCTCTTCAGCAACACTTTAAGGTGCTCCAGAGCTGCTGTACTCACCTCACCAGCTGTGCAACACCTGGAGAGAGTGAGAGATAAGGAACCAAAAAGGCTGGCAGCACTGAAACCCTGGGTTGTCATATGCCTTGCCATCAGATGACTTGTGTTCAGGACAAAATCTGCTCAGTGTGTTCGAGTCTGCTCCAGAGCTCTGTTCCCAGGGTCTCTGATCCTGTTTCAAGAGTCAGGAGTTGATTGGCATTGCTTCCTAAGGCTTTGAGCCTGTGTTTTGTCTGTCCCATCTCTGCAGTCCCTCCCCCGTGGCGCACATGGAGTTGGATGCCCCACATGTGCCCATATAGGGAAGGGTGTAACTATCTTGTTGACATTGGCTAATCCAGACAGGCATGTGAAGGGGCAGCAGGGTGTGATGCTCACATGTGGCGTGGCAGATGGCACTTGGGACTGGCTGTCTCCATCACACCCCTCAAGACCGACATATAAGACAGGGAAAGAGTTTTTTTGCGTACCTCTGCATGCTCCTGACAGAGCTGCCGAAGAGCTGGGCTGTCATAGCCTCCTGTATTGAGCTACACTCATTCCTAGAGGAGAAAATTAATGAATCTTTCCTGTGCTGCAAATTAATGGCAGTTCTGCAGTAGTGCAATAGTTTTAACTTCTACGACATCAGTACTTTGCATTAGGTGAAAATAAGTGAACAGGACCAGATGTGCTGCAGTAAACACCACCCTGCATTGGTGAAAGCCTAGCTGACCACGTCCTTATCCAGGTGTATGGCCAAATGGGACAAAACTCAACTAAACGATTTGTTACCAAGTTTTCATCAATGACATCTAGGTACCCTCTAAGTTATCCGTATGCTAATGCTGGAGTGGGCACCAGAGCTTGTTGTGTGTATTATTTCCTTTCAAGCTCCAATGATGAACAAAGACTTTGCTTTTGGTAGACAAGTCAGAGGGTGAAAGCATCTGAAAATATTACTGACAGAGAGACCACAAGGCAGATCATAACTAGAAGACCTGACTGAAGGCTTACTAACTTTGATAAGAGACTTTAGGATTGATCTATTGTGCCGGAGGATTTTAGGTAATCCAATTAAGTAACTGAAAACCAATGTGCCTATGGAAATTGCTCAGGATCTCTTTATAATAGTGCTGAACACTTAACATTCTCTTCAGCTGCTGTCCCATCCCCCAGATTATTTTGTTGTGTGGGAATGGACCACTGCATTCAGTGTGGACTACAATACAAAACCTAGTAGAAATAACAGAAAAGTAGGAAAAACGTCATTAAAACTGTGCTCTGCCCTTAGATGGGAAGCAGCCAGCAGCAGTGCAGGAGACCAGCGTTTCTCTGCAGTGAGAAGTCTTCAGCCTATGTTAAATACATGGGCGACAGGGGATTTATTGGTCCTGCTTAAAGTATAACTATTTTCTCTGCTAAATTGTGTTTTCTGTGGAGCTAAAATACTTGTATTAGAGTATTTGATTAGAGCAGTACTTGAAGCAGCTGCAGAAGAGTTATGAATGCTGGACACATGAGCAAATCTCAGAGGTTTTCTTGGCTAGAAAGGACCACTAAACAATCAATTCTGTCCTTAGGTGCTAAACAGATGTCTCAATTTGTGTGACCCAGAGGGTCCTTTAGCCTCCCAAAATCAGGTTTTACAGCTCATCCCAGCAGGTCTGATTCCCAGGAGCAGTAGTGACCCTGACTCTGGCAGCAGCACCACACTGTAATATCAGTGGTATATATTGACAGCCAGATTTGAAGTCTCTGAAGCCTCACTCTCTACAGACACTTGAGCAACTAAAAAAAAAAATTGGAAGTACTGACATGGGTCTGTTTTAGTATCTAACAGTAGCTGCACTCATAATCTTAGAAGACTATGATGAGGTTTGTCATTGTTTCTTGATGTCATGTTAAAAAGTATTTATGAACTTTGAGTGGTTTTGCTAGTGGTTGTCCAAAAATGTCGATGTTCAGACACCCAAACATTTTGGAATCACAGTTCTGTGGAGTATTTCTGGTCTTCAATTTGTTAGTTTATTCAAGACATATGTTCAATTTTCCTGTCTGTCATAAAGAAGCTGTAGATGAAGTTATTTGATTCCAGTCTCAGTAAGGAATATGGTTTCCTGTCCTGGCCAAATCAGGCTGTAATGCTGGCTACAAAAAGAATTGAACCTCCCCTTTTTTAACTCATTTGTTTGAATATTGCTATATGGAGCAGGATGAGAGCTCAGGAGTAGTGACTGACTGCAAGTAAAAGCAGAGAAAATACGTGTGAAGTTTTCTGCATGCACTGTGAAGACAGCTTCTTAAGTGCTTTCCTGAGTGAAGAAGATAATGCTCTGCTTTACTGTATATTACTTTATAGAGGTTAAGATGCATGAAGCACACTCCATTTCAAAGAACTTATTTGATTGGTATAGAAACATGGGAATTCTTACAGCAGATCCAACCACTATTCTGTCTGCCAGCAGCTCATTTCTTGGGTATTATAGAAGCATGACTCTAAAGTTCATTTTTGTGGATATGGAAATAAGCTTTTTCCAAACCCCACCCTGTAGAAGGTGGTTTATGCCAAGAGATTTTCAGGCTCATGTTCCATCCAAATATCAGGATGCGTCCTTTATTCAATAATCTTCTCTGAGTGGGGATGCCCCCATATCTGGAGATCTTGGTCATTTTTTTTTCTAAATTCTGCTGCTTAAATATTCAAATTGATCTGTCACATTTCTGCTTGGCTTACATTGATGCATCTGACTTCTCAGGATGTTTGCCAAATGACGTACTGATGTTTTTTGTAACAGTAAGCCTATGATCCAGAAGCTCTGGATATAGGGGCAGAATCTGGAATTTTTTGTGCTTGCTGTAATAAAAAGAAATTTTTAAATGCTTGAAGACACACCAGAGCCCAGAAATTATGCTTAGGTGATTTATATTAAAAGATTGACCTCTGAAATACAAAGTCAAACCTAAACAATCACAAAGTAGTATGTTACAGAGCAAAATGTCCTGAAAAGCTGCATCACAGAATTTACAGCTCCTCGTTAAATATATTATTGCCTTTGACTCAATGATTTCTCTTCTCGTGTGCCAACTGCTCAGTAAAAATCTGTTCTCAGCTGCATTACTTCATCTATGCTTTTTCATTTTTCAATCCAAGCGGTCTGAATGATTTCTTTCCTTGCTCCCATTAATATTTAAAGACTGCCAGTGAGCCTTTCCCGTCTCACCAGCCCCTGGAAGCATCATATTACCTTAGCAGAGGGTGTCAGGCGGTCAGGGGACCTTGCATGTGCTGTAAAATTGGGTTTTGTGATGGGTATTGAGACTATCTGAAAACAATGAAGATGCTCCCAGCTGAAATTAAAACAGCTGAGACTTCACAGTCTTTGAAGAGTGTCCACTTTCAAAAGTAATGTTTACTTTTGATCACTTTTAATGTTGCAGAAAAAGCTAAAAAGGCACATAATAGTCAATGTTAACTGTTCTTTTCTGAATAGCAGGTGTTGTGGACAAGTAGGGAAAGCACTAGCTGCTAGTTTCTCTCTCTTTCTTTTTACCCCTAGCTCAGCAGATGAGGTGAGGACTTGACACAGGGATGAGACTTGTCAGATTGCCTGGAACACCGTGGTTTTGGGGCCCATTCTTTCCCTGGGTGTGAAGGCAAACTCAAGTATCTGATGACAGATGAAACTGCAGGTTGGAGGAAACCGTAGGACCGAGAGAGTGAATTTTACCCCTCTCCAGAGAGATCAGCAACCATGCAGCGTTTTCTGAAGTCAAACCGCCCGTGTTACTCGCCTTGCTTTCCTTCATCGTTGGCCTGCTCTGACTCGGTGGAAAAAATGCAAGTGTGTCTGCTGACACGGTGCAGTTGGCCGGCACCGCGACTGGGCCGGCAGCTGCGCGCAGGGAGGAGCCTGCAGCGCCCAGCCACATGAAGCCATATGCGGGCAGTGGTGGGGATTAGCTCTGCTCCTGGCCGGAAAGGTCCCCATGCGGTTCCCAGGCTGAGCTCACCATATGTGCTTCGCACGATTGTCCTGAGGTTGACATGAAGTTGAGAGTTCAGATTCGAGTGAAAGTTGGTTTGTGTTTCTTCACCCCATTTAATGTAACGCAGATGCAGAGCAGAACATGAGGGCGTCTGTGCTAGGGGAGAGATGTGACAGGCTGTAGAAAAGCCCTGTAGCTTTTACTAATTCCTTCTCCTTCCCTTGAATTTTACGCTGTTTCCTGATGGGAGTTGTATGTGTGAAGGAACCCCCTTAGACCACCTGTTAGGCGCCTTTCCCCTTTCAGTCACGGTCTTTGCCATCTCTTAAACATTGGAGGTTTTGTATTTGGAGAAAAGCCAGAAACATGAACAATAGTTTTCTCCTCTGGAAGGGTGGGGAGAGTTCTCTGACGTGGTGCAGAAATGAAGAAAGAAGGCAAGAAAAAAATTATAAAACATGGATGAAGATTCCTTCAGTGTCCACTTTGAGTGAGTGTGAAGTATTGCAGAATTATAATATTTTTTTTTAAAGGTAAGAGGTGTGTATTCACAGGTCAATTTAGTTTGTGGTTTGCCTTACTGCAAGGTAATTTTGGAAATGGCATCTTCCATAGAAGGATCATATCACACACAGAGTGCCAGTGCTATTGCGAAAGGTTTCCACACTAATGTTGGAAAAAGGAAGTTTAACAAGCTGTTGCTGTAAGGAACATCGTCTGATGGGCTGAAGAAGCTCATGTCCCTTTGGCAGAAATAGGAATATCTGCTTTATTTGGGTCTTTGGGTATGAGAGAACAGCTCATTTATTTCTTAATAATAGAATTTATTTCTTAGTTGGCATACTTACTATGGCATGTGAGAAGCACGGACAGGAAAAGTTTTTGTGTCTATGTTAATATTTTAACAATGTGAAATATGGGAAAGATCATTGATTTTGCCACCCAGATGTAAGGCATAATATATTTTGGTTTATGAAAGTGCAAAATTGGTTCTTGGAAAGCCTTGGTTTTCAAGGAAAAGATGGATCAGCAGTAAGAAGAAGCCTGCTGAGATAACTTGCCGAAGACTGCATTGCGGGTGTGTGGGCTCTGTGTTGCCTCTTGCCCTTGCTATAGAGTCCCAGCAGAACCTGTGGCACCGGCCAGTGCTTGTACGCTTTTGGGGCCGTGGATTAAAGCTGGATGATGACTTTTTGCTCAATGTTTCCGAGCAGGCACATAGCTGATCTGAGCAATATTATTGCTCGTGCTAACTTGAGCAATAGCCCAAATATCAACAGTGTCTTTCCTCAAACCTCAACTGTCCTTAGGAGGCAGCCAGCCCGAACACAGACAAATTGCTAAGAGGATAAAATGTGATGTACTTGAGTGTGTGTTTTAAGAAATTCTTAAAACTTCAGCTGGGTAATTCTTGTTGCCTTCCAGAGCAATGGCTTGCTTTGTAAAAGTTAGTTTCTCTCAGTCTTCATTAGTGAGCCGTGTTTTTCCCGCAGTTTGCCTAATTAGACTGTGACCCTCTTCCCAGTAGAATTCCGTGGCATTACGCTGTACAGAAACAGGATTTTGGTGCTGATACGTGAAGAGATCGAGAACATATGGCATAAACATCAACCGATACTGTTTGCCATCCACACTTGCTGCGTGTAATGCAACAAGACCGGCTCCTGGCGGCCACGTGATCTGCCTTCCAGTCCTCCATTTGGGGTGGGTTTTTTCTCATTCCCAAAGTTGTGACTTTCTGGAAGGAAGCTTGTAAATAATCGGGGTGCAGAGAGCAGGTAGAATGTCAGTGGGATGTTACTGGGAGGCATGTGTGCAACGCTGACATCGGCTCCTGGCCGCGCTTGCTCCGCACCAGCTCGCTGCTCCCGGCAGCCCTACATGTTGCAAGAAGGTAAGATCATGTCATGTCACCCGTGTCCTCCCACCGCCGCGCCGAAACGCCTGTGTCCCCCGTCTCCAGCAAGGAGGGACACTAATCTGCCAAGCTGAGTATCTTAGCGATCTATAAAACTAAATTTTGAAGTACAGCTCTTTTTGTAGCGAAAGGAAAAGGCAGGCAAGTGCAGCCCTGGCGGCAACAGCTAACTGGGTTTTCAGATTATAGATACGATCTGGTTTGTGCAGTAGCTTCTTACCGTGCTTAGCTTTTTGTAATAAAGGGCTTTTAGACTTTAAAAGACATTCCACACCCAATTGTATCCTATTGATTTGCCATGGTTAACCACCCTGTAATAAGCTTCATAGTCTGAGTGAGTAGGCACAAAGCAGAATTATATTAATGTTGTTTACAACCAGGGGGCAAAGAATTATTTGCGAAATATGAAGTCAAAATACCAAAATATTTCAAAGATGTTTGAATTTGGAAATGCTTTCATTATATTATGAATAGAGTTCCTTGGAATTAAAAAAAAAAAGAAGAATCAGAGCATTATTACTTTTTGTTTGCTTTGCCATTTTATTGTTTGAGGTTTTTTAATAACTGATACTTTATATTTTGAGAGTTTTCTTTTTCAGAAGTAAAGTCTGGTAAATAAATACAATAATTTTTAAAAATTACACATTTTTTTAAAAAAGCAATAGTAGTTGTAACTTTCTTAGACGTCTAAAAAACGTTTCTTAGATGTTCATACAAAAATTGAATCTGAGTCCTAGAGTGTTTTACCATTAAAAGGTGCATCAATAATAAAAAGTGTAACATCTACTGTGCAGGCCAGTGGGATAAATTAAAACCTATTTTTCCTCAGTCATGTAAACTTCTTAGACATTTAGACAACAACTACTGAGCAGATCATGTGAATTATAGAAAAAATGGACAAAACCATCAAGCAAAAATTAAGAGGAAATAAGGTAGTGCTTAACCAAAAAGTAGTGGCCGGCCGTCTCCATTGACAGTTCTGTCAGGACTGGGCAAATGCCCAGCTGAGTGTTGTGGATGGGTTAATATCTCCACACTTTTTCCTTCATCACAGCTGCCACATGCACTGCTCTGAAACCTGATATTTTTCATCAAAAACTGATTCTCTTTTTCTGTCTTAGTATACTAATCAATTTTACCATGCAGAGCTTGGAGCATATTAACTGCCAGTTACTCCTAATTAATACTGAAGGCAGACAGAAAGGGAGAACAAAATAATTGATGTTATTTAATACAAAATGCCTCTCCCAATTTTGTTTCCTTTGTGGAAAACTCTTTTGGTTCCTGTTCAAGGTTTAAACACCATCCTGTTTTATGTTTTGTTTCACAAGGTTGATTGAACGGCAGTTTATTATTCAAGACAATAAATTAAACTTCTCAAAGCCAAAGAGTTTCGGCAGTTCTGGCACAGGCTCTTTTCTGCCAGAAGAAACATGCTCAGGTCTGATTCATACAACTGTTGCCCTCTAACATAAGAAAATTAAAGAAAACCTTCCATATATCTTTTAAGATTCGCATTAAATTTCTTTAGCATAGAAATTGAAATGCATTAAAGAAAACAGTGAGCAATATTCATTGCAAAATAGATAATGAAAGCTTCTAGGCTAAAATATATTGCATATTACTTCTGTGTAACAGTATGAACATTATGACCTAGTATTAAAGGCTGATTTCAAAGAGATCATGGAAAGAGAGCTAACTTCTTTGATGTTTTATGCTTAAGTTAAATATAACCGAAAAGGGATACAAGAGTGTTGCTCTTGCTACAGTGAAATCAGGAAAGGCTTTGCAGCATGCTACAGTAACAGCTGAATTAGATTTGGGCTTCATAAGTTCATGTATATTTTATGTATACCCATAATGTGTGTGAGTATCTAAACAATAGGAATTTATGACATTTATGTTGTTTTAACATATGCATAAAAGGAAAACCAAAAAATAGGCCTAAGTAGGTAGTCATGTAATATATACATATCTTAGGAAATCCACAGAGGTTCTGGTTTTCTTATCATAAATCTGATTGAAAAATGACTGATGCTTTGGGCTTTTCAGTTGGGTTTTTTTTAATTTATTACTGTAAATTGCCAATGTTTCAACATCAGTGGTAAAGAGAAAGTAAATCATATCGGCCACTTCAGATAGGAGCTATTCCAGCATTTCTCCTCATGCACACTTGTGCTATGTTGGGTAGTAGCACGTAGTACGTAAACAGCTTCTAGGGGAAATGGCAATACTGGATTCATCATGAAATGATTGTGGTGCTTCTGTGTGACTTGTAGTCAGAAGCTGTTTCTTTTCGGCTGACCTAGGGTACAAACAGAAGAGCTCAGGTTTGCTTGTGATTTCTGTAGCCTTTGCCTTCTGTAGTGTTCTCCCAGAGACTTACTTTACTAATAGGCTTTTTCATTAAACTTTTCAAATGTATCATTGGGACTAATATTTAAACCATAAAAGGCGAGTTTAATTTTTTTTTTCCCCCACACATGGCAATCCTTTCTTTGAGCACAAATGAAGCTACTGCAGAAATAAAAATCCTTCTTAGTACTCTACGCTTTGCACAGTTATATGTCATTTTCCTGTCTACAAACTGAAGATATTACCTTGGTAAAAGGGCTTTTATATTGTCTTATGTTACTGTGAAATAGAAATGGCTTATTCAGATGAGGAATTATCTGCCTACCACATTATGGTTCCTACCTTCAACATACAAATGAAAACAGCTGTGCCCTCAGGCACTGCAAGGTATTGATACACTCAAACTTATTATTTGCATGCAGAAAGCACATTAGCAGAAGGTGTGGTGAGATATTACTGTAATATCTCTTGTAGTAAATACTATATGTCAAGGATTGTTTTGCAGTTGGGCATTTGTCTATGTGCTCATGTAAAAAGTCTTTAGAGGGTTTCTGACTTGTTTTCTTCTTTTCTAAAGGCTGCATTTTCTTTTTCTCATTACATTGAAATCAGCTTTCCAGATCCTTTCCCCCCAGAATTCTTTTATTTCCGAGGGGAGGCCGGGAGCAGCACTGGGAGCACCGAGCCGTGTGGCAGAGCCGCAGCACGGTCCTGGAGCAGGGGCGCATTTGAGGGAGTAGCTTACCTTGTTCCCGACGGGGTTACCTGGCTCTGCCAATGCTGATCCTTGTCCCTGCCCTTTTGCTCACCCTGTGGATTTGCATCACGGTCCATGCCACCTTTCCTCCTGCTTTGCACCCCCCAAAAGGCCTTCTGTGCTCCTTGGCCCCTGACAAGTCCCCAGGACACTCAACACCCTGACACTGCCATCTGCACAGGGCCCGCTGCTGTTGGGGTCATGAGTTATTGCGGACCCCAACACCCCTCCTTATCGGGTCCCTGCTGGGATGCTGGTTGGCAGCGGTAATCCAGCCTGGGAACTTTGCACAGTAAAGGGTATTTGAAGCCTAGTTGATAAGAGCTGTTGCAGGAGGGGTGCTGGGGTTGTAGGCACGGGCAGCATAACACTACCAGACTGTCACAGCACACCCTGAAAGCTCCACAAAACTGTGACACAATTTCGCTGCTAATTTAGAACCTTGCAACATGTTACTGAGGGCACTGATCTGGTGCTATAGCTATTTCTGACAGGTTTTAGTATACATTTGAAACACATTTTAAAAAATATATTTCTTTAACTTCAGTAAGTAAAGAATTACATTTCCTTGGGAAGCAGTTGCAGCTAGATGCTTGCAGTATAGCTAAAGGAATTAGTGTGGCTGCCTACTGAAATTTAAAATATAGGCCAGTGTTCCCTATGTGCGCTCTAATTCTCAGGGACATCTTTGACATACTGTGGCAGGTCATCAAAACCAAACAACATTTAAATATCATGAAAAAATATGATAATTTTCCCAACATTTGGAAATAATGGCATAGAGCCTTAGGTTTAGGTAGTACATTTGCTAGATTATGTCCCTTGCTTGAAAAGAGCTGAACTTTTCCTAACTAAATATTTATGGAGAGATGCGTTACATGAGGGAAAGCAGAAAAAAGTCCAGTATACAATCTGGAGTTCCACACAATATAAGAAGCATATTTTCAGGTTAAAACATGTACAGAGTAGCATGCACAGGAAGTGTGATGGCCGGCACAGACCTGGGTAGTGCCTGGTGTTGTTCTCGCGTTCTAAGTGCCAACTGTTTTCTATGGCACTGGATTCAGCATTTGAAAGCAACTAAATGAAATTGAAGCAAATGTTGTTGCAAAGAAGCCAGAACATATAGTTGATTTTAAACAACAGTCCTAGACAACTCTCCCAGGAGTATAGAGCAAGAGATGGTAATAAGAAATCAGTCTCACCAGGGATGATCCACCCTTTTATCGTTGCAACTGCAAATAGGAGAGTTGCTTGTTTTAAGCAGAAGTGACTGTCAGGGAGGAAAAAGCATGGTCTCTTAAGCACGCAAAGCAGAGCTGCAAGGTGGATAACACGTCCTTGAATTACTGGTGTTTGGAGAGCTAATGGAAAGTGCACCACAGTTCCCTAATTGGGAACAGTCCTTAAGTCTATTTCACGCTTTCATTGATGACTTGGGTGAGCAAAGTATCCATTAAATCTGCAGCTGGTGCCAAGAGGAGAGGATTTACAAGTGCTCTGAAGGCAGCATGGGAATTCAGAGTAATCCTGACAAAACGGATCTGACGTAACCTGGATGCAAGATTGATGAGGATAAAATGAAATGGTGACACAGCTAATCCATTGGACAGTCAAAAGAAGCAAGGACTGAGCTAGACTTTTTTGTGTGGGAAGTCAGACCAGCTGAGCTCCAGGCGTTCCTCCCAGCCAGCATCTCTGGGCAATAGCCCTTTAGAAAAGGGGCTGACTGTAACAGGGAACCTCAGGGCTGTGGAGTTATGAAGAAAAGCAATCAGATGAGGCATTACAAAAAAATGCAACACACAAAATGTGTAGAGAAAGGAGCTGGGAGGATTGTAGAGAAATTATGATAGCAGCTACAGGAAGGTAAGAGAAGCCCTTCTCTGTGTGCACGGGAAGACTGGTTTATGGTGTTAGCAGACAGCCACCACAGGCTTTTGAGGAGTTTTATAAAACTAAGGAGAGTTGAGAATTAATTATCCCTGGAGGTCATGGAACATCCACCAAAGAAGCTTCCTAAGAGCAGATTAAATAAATATGTCAAGAGTGGTTGAGTTCAGCTTGATCCCACCTCAGGATCCAGTCTAACCATCCCCCTAAGATCACTTCCAACTTTATGTCTGTGATCACAACGAACAGTTATCCAAGACAGAGCCACTGTGTTTTGCTGCTTTCCTTCTCAGTTAAAATTGCCTGTCAGAGAACATTTTGGCCTGAAACTTTCAAATGAGCAGAAGGGACTCTTGGTAAGAGGCAAGCACTTAAATCCCATTAGCTTTGTAAACCTCGGGGTTAGCGGCTCTGTGATAACATTTTACATTTCATCTTCCAGCTAACTGTTAGGTTGGATAATTGTCCAGATAAGAGTTTAGCACTGCCAAACATGCAAAACTCACTTGGCAAAGCACATGTATGCATTGGCTGATGTTTTATTTTCCTCTCTCAGTACTGTAATGGAAGGCTTTAGAAGTCGTTATTTGGGATAAGAAGGGTTTTACTTACAGCTTACACACGTATTAAAGTAGCTTAAGGTTTTTTGTGCTCCCCATCATTAGCTGAACTTACTGGGAAACCTGATCTGGTTTTTTTGTCATTTCTAACTGGAACTCGGGGGAAAAAAAGTTTGGTGGTAGATGATTTCAGATCTGAAATTATAAAGGTGGAGAGTTTTCTCCTTTCAGCAGTCTTCTAAGCTTTTCTGACCAATAAATTAATTTTACATTAACAAAAAGAAAATACTTCTCTTGGAGCTGAAGGGAAAATAAACAGTCATTTCGTACTGGCCAGAAACAGTCTAAGGATATAGGAAAAAATTCCTGTATCCTCTTTTTAACCAATGCTCCAGTCTTTGTTAGCATAAGTGCTGGATTTATTCAACAAGAAAAAGGGAACATAGACCTTGTATTATTAATGGGATCAGCAAAACAACATCACATAAAGTGTAGTTATAATAATTAATTATTATTGTAATTAATATATGTTGTTGAGATTGCTGAACTTTGTTTTTACTCCTACCAGTCTTTGCAATATGACACTGTAGTTTCCTTGTATTCAAGAGGCTGGGTTCTGTACTCACATACAAATATGTAATTTCAATGAAGTACTAGTTTTATTGGAAAACTAGGTGTACCCCTAATATCTTACCAATTTTGTCTATTAAACAGTTGATTTGTATTTTTTATTTGCTTTTTTAGTACAGCAGCAATTGTTTTGGATGAGTTTAGAGAAGGCAGTGCCATGTGTTTTGCATAAATAATACATTACAGGCAAGGGATGTTCACATTTCTGCATAACAGAATTTAATTGATTTTGTGCTTGGATAATTAGGAAATGGTTCTGTGTGATGTACTCAAGAGTCCTGGATTATAAATTTAAAGTTTGCTAACTATTAGAAGAATTGATTCAGAAGCAGCTTTATAAAAACCAGCATACTACTACAACCATTCAAATTTAATACTGTACTAGTGCAGAGTGATTATATATTTAGGATACATGGATATCTTAATGTCCTTTTCATATTAATTTGGATATTTTAACGCAATTAATACTGATAGCTTGGAAAAAATGTGCACATTTTGGAACAAAAAATCTTAGAAATTTCTCTTGCAAAAATTTTGACGAGTAGGTGTAATTATATGTAAAGGCAAATGTCACAGGGGAGGGAATATAAAAATCTTAGAAGATATGCAAGCTTCATGGACGATGCAAGAAAACAAATTCTGCACTGCTATGAATTAATCTTTTTTTAAGTGTTCAAATTCACACCCTATGCAGCATTTCAAATATTTATGAGTATAAATGTTCCTCAAGAAATAGTTGCAACTCCGATCATCACTTTATTAGTTCCGATTTTTTTATTTATTTCTAAATTTTGGAAGGTGTTGGGCTTAGTTTTCTCAATTAAAAATCAAGCTCCAGGTTGTTGGTCTGTTTTAATAGACATGTTTTGTGGTCAGCCTTTTCATCACTCTTGTAGACAGGATTGCTCAAATAATCCAGCCATCTAGATAGCTCACCTCCAACACTGTGTGTTTCTCACTGTTCCTGGATGCTATAATAAAGATTACAGGGATAGCAGGTGGGCTGAATTGATTTGTAGTGATATGACCTTGCCAGTGTTTGCAATTCCATTGTGAGTGCTGCAATATCAATGTACTGTCTCAGTACATTCAACTCCTGTCTCCCAGAGTTGTGTGAAAACTTTCCTGGACTATGGATTTCTTTGTCGAAACTGTGCGGAAGCACTCCTGCCTGCCATTATTTTAGTAAAGCAAAACCATTTCTGGTGTTCCTACTGGTGCTGGTGTAGGCCAGCTGTACAGTGGGTGTTAAATAAATAATTGCAGAGGACAACTTCTGTTTACTTTTTACATTGCTGACCTTATAATCGGGAATGTTTTGCACGGGATGGAGCTAACTTTGTCTGACGCAGGCTAATTCCCTGAGTGCTTGAAGGAGAATGAGAGCTTCATTCAGCTGCTTTCAGTCATCTTGTGGCAGAGACCCCCCACGAGCAGATGGGGGCTGCATTTTGGTAACCTGAGGATGAGCTGGGGGTGGGAGCAGTGTGTGTCCAAGTGTGGAATGGCACCCACAAAATGTCTTAGCTGAGTGTTATCTTCACTTCGTGTTTGCACTTTCCACTAGGTTAGTAAATCTGTACCAAGATTATTTACAAAATTATGTTATCAAATACATAAGCATTATGGTTGTAGAACAGAAAGAGAGAAAGAAACTTTAAAAGCTGTGCGCAATGGCCTAGTGTATCTCTTACGCCGTGTATTTCATAGCAGAACAGAAATCCTCGGATCTGGGTGTCTAAAAGGTGCTTTATACACAGCTCTTCTCTAACCTCCTATCTGCATATCTGCTTTTCCCACTGACCTATGAACAAGCGCTTCCTTCTTTGCCTTGGTTAGATGATCAAATAATCTGTTTCTGCTGTGGGAGGATAAACTCTGCAACCCGAAACACCCTGAAATCTGGAAATTCATAACAGACATGGATTTTGAGGCTGTGGCCATTCCGAAACATCTTGATGCATGGCAGCAACCCTCCTTATTAATTCTGTCCCTCTCTGAGTGAATTGGAGGCTATAGCTTCTTACAGCATTCATTTTTCTGCAGGTAAGGTTTCCTGCAGCCCCAGCCCTTTCCACTGCTGGCTTGCAATCCAGGGATAAAGCCGGCAGGAGCAGGGAGCTGGGTGCTGCCCGGCTCCACAGCAGGGCCCAAAGGCTGTTGGTCTGAGGTGGCTGGAGCAGCTCCCAGTGCAGCTGTTCAGGGCACTCCTGGCCTTGCCTTCCCCATGTCCAGCAGCAGATCCCCGGAGCGAGCGCAGAGCTGTGGAGAGCAATCTCCCAGGGCATTCCCAGCCGGGGCTGCTCTGGCAGGGCGCTACTTGTGTGCTGGGCGGGTTCTTGGAGACAGTGCTCCAAAGTTGGTCAAAAAATGAGGAGGCCGAAGCAGCTTCAGGGCTTGTGGCAGTGTCAAGTGAGATGGTTTCTCTGGACGGGGAGCCTGTGCCTGCATCCAGCAGGTAGCCACCAGAGCTGGGAAGTGGCTGCAGCTGTCGAGATAAGCACACTGCTGCGTAGGCTTGCTGCACAGTGGAATTAGATTGCTGGGAACAGGAGTCATCCATCTGTGGCTCCTGAGCTGAAAACATCGTATGCTGCTGGCTTTTCTTTTCATTTTAAGACCACCAGACAGTTCTTATTTACATGCTTTATAGAAGTTTTAAAAAGAGTTTTGCAGCTTACTTAATGAACAAAATAATCAGATATAAAATGAAACAATTGTGAGGACTGCAGCAACACACCAGATGCTGGTGGCACAATACAGCCCAGGCACAGGGTCACACCACATCCCTGGGTGGCAATGACAGTGTGTGTGCCACTGTGGCATCCCCTGCTTGCTGAGCCCTTCCCACCACATGGGCTCCTCATAGATTTTATGGGTCCTCAGGATCTCATGGGCTGGGGTTTCTGAGAGCCTCTCTGTTGTTTTGACTGTACTCATGCCCTGACTCTCATCCATAATCAAATTTACAGCAAACTGCATTATAAGTGCAAGTCAGAGAGTAAGAGATGGTGACCACATGGGAAAACAAAAGGCACCTCAGGTCTGAAGCTGAGCACTGGTGTCAGCTAGTGCTGGCAGGGAGTCATGTCATTACATAATGATGCACTTATCCAAACAACGTTTTGTATTTTGGGAGACAGATGTGCCTTGCAGTTGCTAGTGGAACGTTAAATATGAAACCCATTCATTTTCTCTTAGTCATACTTTGGATTTAAGCAGATGTTTTCCTAATTTGTGGTTTTCAAATGTAGCATGCTGACAAGACATTTATCATTAACTACAAGTTCATCCATGCAGTTTAGCAAATTGGCCGATTATTAACAGTGAGGGTTGCGTGGTGGTTGATGCATAGTTCCTGCTACTTTGAAAGGCCTCAATTGAAACTCAATACATTTTTACAATACAAATTAATTGAGCTTTGGACCACATCCCTGTTGTGTGAGTACTCTCTGCTCTCATCGTCAGAATGACCAGCCATTTGTCATGCACTGAGTAGCTGTGCTGCCTGTGAGCAGAGGTCCTGGTGATGGAAAGGGAAGGATAATATTTTTCTGATAGGGCATGAAAATGAGTGATGGTTTGGTAGTGGTTCTGTGAACTGGTGAGATGTTCTAAAGGTGCTTCCCGAAGCAAGAAACCACCATATGCCTGAAAAAAATCATCTATTTTCCCAGCTCTGGAATTCAGTCAGGCAATATAGCCATCATTTAGTCATCCCATGTATGAGACTTGAAGGACAACACTCAGTGCACCTCTCATTTCTAGAAAGTATGAAGACCTTGATTTTCACCAGCTGGCACTGCAGAAATTTTGACTTACATTCCAGCTGAACAGAGAATACTCTTCAGGACAGTCTGTAGTTGCTTCTGGCAGATCATTGACATTTTCCTCCTCTATACTTGCATCTGCTCAACAGGGAAACTACATACTTCGTTATAGAACAGGCTGCCGTGCAGATTAATAACATGAGAACTGTAAACAATTAAAATTAATGCATGTAGTATGTTTCATCTTGCTTTACGCAGCCAGATGTGCTAGCTGTCCAGTACCTACAGGGCTGGCTTTACAGTCACATTTGATGTCCTTTTATTTACATACCCCTGCTCTGTGGAAAAAGGGAATAATGGTGACATCACAAAATCAATCGGGAGCAGTGATGTCTCAGCAGGGAGGCTGGAGCTTGCATGAAGTGCAGAAAAGGAGAAAAATTGTAGATTTGGGGATGGTGTGGCAGGGCCTGTGTGGCCTCTGTTCCTGATCTGCATTAGAAGCATAAGTCCTAGGGGTTTTTAAAATGAGCTGAAGAAGGTCTGATCCAGAGGTTGATGAGGGATGCCATGAGGGTTTTAAAGTGAGATCTTTGTCATGGTTGTCTCCTGAGTAGCTTTTTGATTGAAAGTGATGCAGCGGCAGATATGGAAGAGAAGATGTCTTGCTGTGGATACGTTCTCAATCCCCCCCTTGCTTTCCCTGAGTTTAGATAAGCTAAACCTCTGGAAGTGGCTGCGTATCCTGTGCCAGGCTTTAACAGGAGGTGAGCATAGGTGGACGTGGGATGAATTTGGCTAACCCAGATCCTGATCCTTTGCAGCGCTGCCAAGCTCCTGGAGAAGAGTCCATTCTCTGTTGGTGCCCCGAGCCCCCTGCTCCCCTCTCCGGCGAGCCTGCAGCTGGCACAGCTCCAGGCCCAGCTCACGCTCCACAGGCTGAAGTTGGCTCAGACTGCCGTCACCAACAACCCGGCCGCTGCCACCGTCCTCAACCAGGTGCTCTCTAAAGTGGCCATGTCCCAGCCACTCTTCAACCAGCTGAGGCACCCCACGGTGATGAGTGCCCCGCAGGGCCATGCCGCAGGCCCGCCCCAGGGGCCTGGCATTGCCAGCACAAGGTTCCCCTCCAGTGGCATTGCCTTTCCTGCCCAGAGTCCGGCCTTAGCCAACCCGGGGAGTGGGCTGGGACCTGTTCAGGCCCAGGCCCCCAATGCCATAGTCATGAATCCCTTTGGAGGTGTCATGGCTTCAACTTCTGGCCAGCAACCCATGGTGGTGGGTCTCAACAAGGCAGGTGCCTCCACGTCCACTGCTGCAGGGGGCTTTTATGAGTACAACAAGCAAAACACTGTCACTGCCACCCCTCAGGCGTTCGCCTCGGAGGGGAACCAGTCCACCCAGCACAGCTTCCTCGCTGGTGGGACCCACACCGCTGCCTCAGCAGCAGGGCCACGCTACGAGGGCCACTTCGGGGCTCCCAGCCAGCTGCAGCACGAGGCAGCAGCAGCATTTCCCAAGGAGTCCTATGGGGCGGTGGCACAGCACGGGGCAGCACGGGCCTTCTCCAGCGACCTGCACACGAGCTCCCATCCGAAAGGAGATCCCAGCCCTGTCTTGCATGGCAGCAGTACAAGCAACCAGTGGGAAAATATTCCTAATTTCCCCAGCCAAAACAAGCCTGACCTCATGCCCGGCGACAGCCTGTGGCCGTCAGCAAGTCAGCAGCAGTATGAAATAAGAAACGAGCTGTACAACCCCGAAGAGCCGACACCTGACACAAAGTTCAGCGCAGCCACCCCCCCCGCCTTCGGCCGCCTCAACCACAGCGCGCAGAGCTTCGGCAGCCCTCGCATGAGGCAGAAGGAGGAGCGGAGTGGCGGCGCGCCCGACCTGCCCACCCGCTCCCTGCCGCCGCACCAGCTGGGTGACCTCCGTGGCGTGGCACCTCTCCACTTCCCCCACATCTGCGCCCTGTGCGACAAGAAGATCTTCGATCTGAAGGTGAGTGGTTTGAGGCTGTCCCTAAGGCACGGTTCAGACCCTTGAACAGGCTGCTAGGTGACTGATCTGGCCACTGGTTCCTGCAACCCCTCGCCATCAGGGTCCATCACTGCTGAGGTGTCCTGAGTGAAGCAGAAACAAAGGGCCATAGTTTTGCTGAGGATATCGTACATCTGTTTCATGGCAGTTACAGGGGCTTCGAGATCTGGTTTTGTTCCAAATCTCGCCGTGAAAGATGGTGAAATTACAACCCTGGCATGAAAAACGTGAGGTCTGAGCTGAGGTCGCAGCTCACCTCATGGGCCCAGAGTGAGGCAGGGAGGAGCTTGAAGCTGATCCCCCAATACTAAGCCAGTGTTGCAACCCCACGTCTGTAGTTTTATCTGCTTCTCCCTTTCTGATCCCAAAGGCTTCCCCCTGACAACCCTGTGGAAGCAGCTTGCTTAAACAAACCAGCACATCCTTTTGATAAAATTATTTTATTAATTCCTTGTTGGAATTTCCTTCTCCTGGTATCTCATATGAAAATTTAGGGCTCAATGTCCCCAGTGACTTTGACCTGGAAGTAAGAAGCTGCTCAGCACATGTGGTGCAGACTGTTCTTCCAGTTCTCTGTTCATACTGCCAAGGGAGCTCCAAATTCAACCTCAAGAAACAGCTTCCCAGCTTCCCAGACAGTGTGCTCTAGGTCACATTATAGAGGTCAGGTCTGGAGAAGGCCACTTATGTGGCCCTTGAGCCCCCACAGCCATCCATGGTTGTTCTGGCCTCCTGGTGAGCTCTGCTCAACAAGTTCTCGCGACCTTTTCCATCACATCACAGGACCAGTAGCTAACCACAAAGGCATGTGTTTTTATGCTTATGGTGACCTGACTATAAAACTACAACAGCATGTATGTAGGAAGGAAAATGGCCAGCAAATTAAATGGTACCTGATACCTGCACATGCCAGGGATTTGGGATATTTGAATATATTTGCTTTCATGTTTCACTTTTGTTTGTTTAGCAACTGCTTGCAAGAGGGTTTGCTGTGGTTATTCCAGCTTACAGGGCTGGGCTGGTCACCCCTGTCTAGGGCATGCTGGGAATTTCTTTTTTTAATTAAACATTTAAAAAGGGCAGGGGAAATGTCATTGCAGTGAGTTTCAGTGGATCTGTTAGTGTTTAATGCACTGCCTCAACTGGATTATAGAAATGTAAATAGCTAAATGTACTTTGACAAATGCTGCTGATCTATTGAAGTAATAAGCACTGGCCTGGCTGCCCTGAGTACTGAACACCTTCTTTGTAGACATTACAGGATTTGGGGGTGCTTAGCACCTTGCAGGATGAGCTCTTCAGCTAAAGTGAAGTAATTAATAGAAGTATACTGAATTTAAAGTTGATAGTGAGAAGTTCTCCTTCTGTAAAGTAGCTGATAATTTAACCTACAAACAATGAATCAGTAAGTGCATTGGATGAAGCTGCGCTTGGCTCCAACATCACACAGCTTGCTCTTCAGCATCTCAGTATTGTTCTCAGAATAAGGTAAACTGAATGGATGAATAATCTCTTATAAATTTGTCTCAGGATTTCTCCTGTGCTCATTGCCTCTTTGTTTCAACATAGGACTGGGATCAGCACATTAAGGGAAGTCTTCACATCCAAAAATGTATGGCTTTTTCAGATAAGTAAGTATTATTTTAGAGTCACTCTTCAAACTAAATTGTTAACAAAGCATCCCTTACTTCAGTAGTTTTCCACTGGGAATCTCCTGCCTAACAATTAAAGTTTAATATTTTTGGCACATTATGCATGTTCCTAAAGTTCTTTTCTTTCTTTTCCAGTACTGGTATCCGGTGTATGTTAAGCTCAGGAGATGGAACTTTGCATTTATCACCAAATAATGCAGCAGTTTTCAATCCGTCTGGTATCGAAGGTTGTATGTGCAATAGTTAACAACACTTCTTTTAATTGAAAGGGAAATCAGTCTCCGAGGAGAACTGGGCTTTTTAAATGAAATGTGATTAAAGTTTCCAAGGAAAAATTTTGAAAAGGTGTGCACAAAAAGGCTAAAAGTCAATACTGTGCCTTTCAAAGTATGAATTTATTTTTCTTTCAAATAATGACTTGTTTTCATAGTAGAACAAAACAGTGTATAATTTGGTGTAGAGACTATGAAATTACTTACTATGTAAATGGGACATTGCTTACTGAGAACATTAGTACAACTAGTATGAGTCAAGATTTTAATGAAATGTGTGTAATCCATTATTCAGATTATCCACCAAATGTTGGCGCATCCTTTATCACTACAGCTGCAAGACCATTTGGCCAGCCAGGTCCTACATTTTCTTCTCCTCCATCAGGGGTAAGAGTGAGTACCTAAGCAAATTGATGTCTGTGTTGAGATTCTTGTAGAAGCCACTTCTACTTACTGGAATTAAGACCCTGAAGGCTTTCTTTTAGACAATAATCTGAACATTCAGTCTGTTATTTCAACTTCCCTGCAGTTCTTTTATGCTTTTGATTTTGCTCAAATGTGAACTTGATTGTAGTTTTTGTTTTGGTTTGGTTTGCTTTTTTTCCAGTGTTAAAGGTTGTTTGCTTGTCAGGGAGATTTGGGGAGGTGGGTAAATGGGTTTGTGTGTGTTTTTCATTGACGTTTTTTCCCCAATTTCTGAATCTTTTTGACCCAGAAAGGTCAGCTTCAGATTGGAATGAAGATTTGGATTAGTTTTTAGCTACCCTCAGTATCAATCCCATCAAGCAGCCTTCTATCTCTCTGGTTATTTATTGGCAGCAATTGCTCTCTGCCTCTCCCACTCTGGAGTCCTTCTCCCAGGTAGCAACAGTGGCAAAGATAGTGGCTGCAGCTTTACTGGAGATCCCAGATCAGCTAATTATACTGGAATAACTATTCCTTAGTTTATTTTAGTGTAGTATTTATATCATCTGCTGTCACTGGTAGCCTTTCAGCAAGTTTGCTTTGGTAGAGCCTTCCATGGTTTAGCTTTATTAGTCCCTACTCTGCATTCAACACAGGTCTCCAGTTATATTGCTCTAATTCACACTTGAATTCCTAGCTCTATAATCAATGCTAGAAGAAAGAACCAACATTAAAAGTGGTTCTTACACTGACAAAGCAGAAAGATTTTAAGACGAAAGAAAAAAAGCAAATAAAAGCAAATCATATTCATAATGAAAATACAAAGTTGTTAGGGTTAAAATGAAACTCATCACTTATCAGAAAGATACTACTAGAGCTGGACTCACCAAGGACTTATGTTAGGGCATTCATGGAATAGCAGCCGTAATCCAGGGGTTCAAGTTTTCACCTTGTTAACTTTTGTGTATCTATCTCTCCTGATGTGGTCTCAGACACTCTGGAAAGCCAGGTTGAGTTGTGTCCCTGTGACACTCCAGTTCACATCAGGCATTGCTTACAGAAAGGTAACCCAGATTTCCTTAATCCAACCAATTTTCTACGGTGCAGTTTTACTGTGCAAGAGGTTATATGAAGGGGTTTCAGCTTCTGCCTGTCACAAACACTGTGTGTGCAGGCAAGCAAAGAGCAGAGCTGCTCATGACAGCTGCCTCCAAGGTCAGAGGTGGACTAGCAGTGGGTGCAGAGGAATGTTCCTTTTCATCATGTCTGTCAGCTTCGCAACAAATGAAATTACTGCTAATACCAGTGTCATTTCTCCTTAGAATCTGTCACTATTTATCATTTAAGCTGCCTGAAGAAGTCCTCCTTCTGAATGACCTGCAGTATTTTGAGACATAAAAGAAACAATAACTTTGATTTTCCTGGACCCTATAAATCCCTTTTTTCTTCAGAAGCTCATCGGATGAACAGGGAACTATATTAGAGGTGTTAAGACTGAGTTTGCCAGCTGTCGTTCACTCTGCAACCCAGGTGGCTTATAATTTATTACACCTTTGCACGGTAGTATTCACTTTCAGCTAAGCTGCTGCCATTTAACTGAGCAGTAGGAGATTACACTTGACCCTGCATGTAATCATAAACAAAGTGTTCAGATTTCTGGAAGAGCTTGCTCTGTGCTGTCCGTCTGCAAATAACTCTATCCCTCTTTAAAAGGCAAGTGCTACCAGTCTTCACTCGGGCATGGAGAGCCATTAGCACTGGAGGGATGAGACTGGCAGTTTCTTGTTATCTTTAGAAAAAATTCATGTGACGCTCAAGAAAGTTATAAAGAATTTGAAAAGCAAGAAACAAAAAAAAAAAATTTAAAAAACTGTAATAAAAAAAATCACCAAATTGGATTGGGGAAAAAGTATTGCAAATAATATGAGGTGCATTTCTTTGCTGTGCATCAATTTATTTTTTTTTTTAATAATAGTCATGCAGCTGCATTGGTAACCCCTGGTAGTCTTTAGTTGACAAGAAAGTTAACTTCGAAACTTATGAAAAATTACATTCAACACCTGACATGCAGCAGCTCCTCTGTCTTTCTGATTGTAGATATAGGAGGTGTACATTCCTTTTCAGGCTGTGATTTACTGCTCTATTTAATGAATGGATCCAATTTAACTGCAATCAGCTGACAAGATTATTGCTTGGTACAGCCCATTGACTTTTGGCATGAGTGTGTGACCACTTCCTAATCATGAACTACAGCAGGTTTATGGCATAGCACTTTAATTTAAGCCATTGCCAATTGTGGGGAAGTGGTAACGTCGTACAGTTGTTTGATTTAATGTACTGAGGAGTGTGTGTGGGAACGTAGGCTCTGGAACCAACACAGGGAAGAGCTGAGCCTTTCTAGTCCCACAGACTCTACATACCATCTTTTACCAGATCTAACAAAACAAGCAGAAGGTGGCTGGTGACCTGGGGTGTTCTTACACTGGGACTGCATTTGATGTTTCCTCTTCCTCCAGCTGTAGTTGTGTTCTGTTCTGTGCTACATGTTGCCTTGCCAGATGCGTGCAGACATCCCTACCTTTTCTGTTCAAGTGGAGTTGAGTTGCTTCATCAGGATCAGGTCTTTGTTTTTTTTCTGCTAGAGAAAATATCTTGCTTCTGGACTTTTGCACTTCTCTGACTTACCTTATGCCCCTGGATGGGCTCTGTGAGATGCAAGCTAAATAGCAGATCACTGTATAATACAGGGTCCTGATGCAGCAAAAATACACAAATGGTTAAGTGGTGAAGTCTGGAGGGAAGGCAACGGGATGAAGGTGTAAATGAGATAACATTAACTCTGTAACTTGTGAACTTGCTGACAAGCCAAACGCTGGCTCTGGTGAACTTGATCCCTCAAGATTACATGATTTGCATCTTCCCTTGAATGGCACAATTTTGACTGAAGGTAGAGTTACTTGTTCTGTAAAATCCTAACACAGAGGTAATAAATATGGAGGTAGTCTGGGAGGATTTAACCTGTGTGAGTGATGTTTTGCTTGTCATTAGCTGTGGTAAATTAACTTTTGCTCTGGGTATACCCTGATGCCTCTTTGCACAGGGAGTGTAGAGCCTGCTTTCCATGTCAGGGAGATGGGTGGCTCTTTTGGACCTGCCCCAGCACTCCACAATAGACCTCCACCCTTGGGAAGTGATCAGTGCTCCAGTGCTGTGTGCCTGTGCCAGCCCAGTTCGGGAGCTCTGCCTCTCTGCATGTCCAGTGGTCACTGTGTCCCTAGGGGAGAAGTCCCTCCTACTGTGTCTTGTTGCAATTAGAGGGGAAAGTGTAGTAGGTTTTCTAACCCCAGGTACAGCTGTGTGTCCTCTCACAAGTTAAATGGGGTCACTTTTACCCCGGCTCAGTCTGTTCCACCAGGGGAGAAGAAGGACTTGAATTCAGCCCCTGATGTCCTAAACACCTCTGTAGTCACCTAAACTGATTTCTAATATCTGTAAAATCAGCAGGGACTGCAGTGAGCAGTTAGTTTTTGCAGGAATGTCATTGATCCTGTTTAAAGGAGAGGATCTCTTTGCAAAGTCCAGGGATGGAGACTCCATTGCAACCTGCACTGCAGTTAAACATATCCCTTCCCACCTGTATTTCTAAACCAGGATGTTAAAATGAAAGTTTTTAAAGAAGAATATTTTTCCTTAATAGCAGGTGCACAGAGCAGAGCATTTGAATTTTTGCAGAAATGTAAGCTCTTATCTAGTGGATAGAATATCTAAGAAAAAAACATTGATTTGAGTTGGGTTTTTTCCCAGTTTCCCCAGAGGAAATCTACACTGGGTCGAGTTGTTCACATCTGCAATCTCCCTGAGGGAAGCTGCACAGAGAATGATGTCATTAACCTGGGCCTCCCATTTGGAAAGGTCACCAATTATATCCTCATGAAATCTACTAATCAGGTACTGTACATTTGGGGTTACCAGTGTTGACAACTATTGGCATAAAGACATATAGACATGAAGACAGAGTGTTTGGGGAAAATCTCTTATTTCGTAGTAGAAACTTAAATATATGAAGCCTGCTCTCAAAGGAAAAAAAAAAATTTAGTGGTCATTTAATTAGATAAGGACATAAACATGAACACAGACTTATAGTTCTTGCTTAAAAAACCCAGAAATCTCAATGAAGAAGAGTTGTAAAACTTTCAATAATTTTTTTTTTTAAGTGAATAGCTTGGCTGCCTTCTCCCAGCCATTTGTTAGCGTTACTTTCAGACTTCTCTTATCCTTTATGGTAGCTTAAGTCTACCCTAAGTAGTTTAAGTGGACCAGTGGTGTAAGCTGGTAAGAGTAGAATATCTTCTCTCACATACGTGCAGCAGACAAAATGGATGGATGTAGAATCCATGCCAGTGGACAATGTTTGATATTGTAATGTTTCAAAATCACAGAATCTTAGAATGTTTTGGGTTGGAAGGGACCATAAAGACCATCTAGTTCTAACCCCCTGCCGCGGGCAGGGACACTTTCCACTAGAAAAGATTGCTCAGAGCCCCATCCAACCTCGCCTTGAACACTGCCAACCAAAAAAAGATGAGATATAAGTAATTTTGTTTTTAACTAAACTGGTTTCTAAGGTCACATGTTGGCTTTAACAACTGGTTTGAAACCATTACTTGCAGTTAAAAGAAGGCTGAGAAATGGACTGTTACTGTTTCAGCTTGAGGCCTGCAAAACTACCCAGTTTTGTACTATCAAGACATTTTGCATGAGAAGAACCCAAAGGAAATTTATTGTACTGCCTTTTCTTT
Organism: Atrichornis clamosus; assembly: GCA_013400975.1. Lineage (NCBI taxonomy): Eukaryota > Metazoa > Chordata > Aves > Passeriformes > Menuridae > Atrichornis > Atrichornis clamosus. The sequence continues at coordinate 239,787 of WBMZ01005804.1, forward strand.
CTTGTACTTTGTATTTTTAATTACATAATAAAGTTCTCCCCCTTTCTGCTAGGCCTTTCTGGAAATGGCTTACAGTGAAGCAGCCCAAGCCATGGTACAGTACTACAAAGAAAAACCTGCTATGATAAATGATGACAAATTACTTATTAGGATGTCTAAAAGATACAAAGAACTGCAGCTGAAGGTAAGATGGTCAGTCCTGACTGAATTTTGTGAGTTTCCATCTCACATCCTGGAGAATACATCTAGAAAAATTCTTGCTTATTACTGATTTCTAATTAATGCTTTAATATTATGGAAAAAAAATTAAGAAAGATAAATTAATGAATGTGTGTCATTGATCTTCTATAATAGCTGCTTCCTCTTGTTCTAAATTTTAACTCTTAGAAGAGATCCCATTTTCTCTGGTTCTCTCACACCATTATTTCAAAAATCTCTTTTGAGCTTCCTTGTGAGCAGGCCTCCCACATTGCTTGGTCTAACAAAGGTCTAAAACACAGCCATGTGGCCATGTGTAAGATACAGCATGTCAGCAAAAATAAGATGGTCCTGTTCTTTTAGTCAGGCATTAAGCCTGAAACAATGCCTTTTTCACTGCTTCCGTGCTTGGGCCATAGTACAATCTTGACACCAAGCAGTGGTGACAAGACTAAACTGCACACTGATTTCTTTTTATTTCTTGTGGATGACCTAAATTAAAAAGCAAGACTTTTTTTAATTTTTTTTTTTTTTACATAGAGTCAAAACAGAGCGATAGTCTTTAGACTTTCTGTAGTGTGACACTTCTGTTGTGGACACCTGAATGGTGTCCAAAAATCACTGCTCTTGTGAGCTTATTTATAGAGGCTTATATACTGCCATGTAATGCTAAGAGAGTAATTTTATTTCATGGTGACTTGAACCAGAACTGGCAATGAAGAGCTTAAAAGCTCCATATTGTATTACGTAACACAGCACAAAGTTATTTTTTAAAACAACTCTGTAATGTTCCAATTTAAGAGGTTAAGGGGTGTTTTATGAGCCTTGAGGAAAAATCAGGAACTCAGATGGTTTGGTTTGACCTTTGGAAAAGTCTCTTTCTCTCCTGTATGTGTATAATAGTTTAAGGAGACTTAAAGGAGTTGCCAAAGTTTGTAAACCGGGGCAGTCTTTCTTAGTGTGGTACAATGAGGGGTTCAGATGTTAAGTGGTAGAGATGCTGCATCTTGACAGAGAGGCAGGAGTTATCCAGGAGAGTATGATAGTTTTCCTAGATTCCAGGAGGATTTTTCTGCTCTTCCAGTGCCAGTTTTTCAGGTCATGGATTATTTTGCTCTGCACAAGAAAGAAAGCAAACAAATAAACAAAAGGGGAAATATGCATGATTACAAGCTGCTGAGTTCCTGCATGATTATGTTCCTCAGCTGTGTGTACTCCAAATGTTTGAGGAACTGCATGCACTCCAGCCTCTGTAGAGCATCCTACATATGAGTAATCAACACTCCAGTATACATCTTGTGTGAAGCTTGTCGGAAGCTCTCCTTGTCTAAACATAATCTTTTAGAGCTATCCTCCAGAATGAGTAACTCTGAGATGAAGAGAAAGCAGTCCTTTCCTTGAGGATCAGAGATAGGCTGCTATACATATTTAATTCGGTATTAGAAAAATAGTCTGTTTTGTTTCCTCTTAGATCCAGTTCCTATAAAAAATTCTCTACAGTGATTGTGTAACAAGGAAGGACAAGCTAGTTTTCAAAGCCTGTTATAGTAGCCAAGTATGAGGAGAGAGTGCTACAACGTAATGGAGCAAATTTGCCCTTTGTATCATTTTACTGCTTTGATCATGCCATTGAGAAGCCCAGTGTAGAAGAGAGTGTAACCACAACACTGAAACGAAATATTGCTAGTAATAGTGTAATTGAATAATGCATGGATACTGTTTCTTGAAGGACAAATCACGGATATCAGTTGGAAAGTAGAGCAGCAGGCTAAACAGTGTCTTTGTTTTATTAGAAACCAGGTAAGAATGTGGCTGCTATAATCCAGGACATCCACTCGCAGAGGGAGAGGGACCTGCTGCGTGAAGTGGACAGGTAAAGTTTCTCCATAGTTTGGAATTGGAAGTCTGTAAACCTACAAGCAGAAGATGCATTATTTGTGTGCTTCCCTCTCTTATTTCATTGGCTTTCCTAATCTGGATTTCACTTATAAAATACTAAATATTTTTATATGGCTCAATAGTAGGTACAGGGTCTGTATAATGAGATCAGATTGAAACTGTGCACATTATGAAAATAACTTTTTCTTACTGATGACATCTCAGAAAATTTGTCTGGCATGTGAAGAGCACAAAAATGAAGCTGTTCCACTCTCCTCCTTTTTGAGTGAAAAGTGTAAAGGCTGGGGTGCTTTGAGACCAAGTGGAAAGGAGCCAGTTCAGATTAAAATGTATTTGGGTAAATTTCTGATCTTTCTGACTTCTGGACCTTTCAGCAAAATTGGAGAGGAATCACAATCCTAAAACATCTCTTTTAAACAGGTGGCCTTTGTCACTTTTGTCTCAGAGATGCCCTAGCTGAGTGAGTATTAAGGGTACATACATTAGGGTCATTGTAAAGGTATTAACATATTACAAGCTTTTAATGCTAAACCCCTAAGAGACGCTTTCAAGAATGAATGAATATATTCTTGACATTTCTGTGGGGATTTAGTTAAGCTCTGTGGCTATGACACTGCCTTTTCTCCTGTTCACTGTTTGCAGCTGTGCAGTGCATGTGTGTGAAAGGCCTGGGCTCTCAGGTTCTCAGTCCCCAGGGCAGTCCCCATGAGCTTCCAGTGTACAAGAACTTGGTAGACATCAGTGGTCAGCCAGTTACAGCTGCCTTTTCCCTCTGCAGCAGGTATGGCACGGAGAGGCCCCGCTCCCGCAGCCCCATAAGCCGCTCACTGTCACCTCGATCCCACACACCCAGCTTTACTTCCTGCAGTTCACCACACAGCCCGATGGGGACCAGCAGGACCGACTGGGGAAATGGGAGAGAGGCATGGGATCAGTCTCCATATTCTCGACGGGAAGAGGAAAGAGATAGCAGAGAATGGCGGGAGAATGGGGATGAGAAGAGGGACAGGACTGACACGTGGGTACATGAGAGGAAACACTATTCCCGACAACTGGACAAGTTTGATGTGGATGAACGGCTTGAAGGAGGCAGAGGACACCGAGAAAAATACTTAAGGACTGGTTCCCCTGGGTCCCTTCACCCTTTATCTGGCTACAAGAACAGGGAAGATGACTATTACCGAAAATCCTCTAAGTCAAAATCTGACAAGTTTCAGAGGCAGCTGCAGGATTTACCTGGGAGATCTAAGAGAAAGGAAGAGGCAAAGTTAAGGGAACGCAGACATTCTTACAGCGAGGACACTTCCAGGGAGGAGCCAGCTGAACAGAAGCACAGCAAAACATCTGAGGGCTCCAGGCAAAAACAGAGTGATAAGAATAAGGTGAAGAAAGCTGAAAAAGACCAAGAAGATGTTACTGCTGAAGGCAGTGATGAGAAGGAAACCAAACCTCCTGAAAATGAGGTAAATAGCTATCTAAAAGTATATGTAAGAAGAAGTGTAAAAAAGTGTATGTAAGAAGAAGGTAAATGTATTTTCTGAAATATCTTAGAGAGTTTGTCGTGGGTGTGATGCTGGTAACATGAAAAGTTTTTCCATGATAAAACCAGGGAATGTAGTCAGAGAAGAGGTCTTGGGAAGTCATCTTGTCCACGTTTTTGCCCAGACCACACAGATCTATTACACCATGGTGGTGTTGGGCACACGGACGTTATCATCCTGTGTCTAGCACAGAACCTTTGGGTAACCAGTGAGGGGATGGGGACAGACAACAGCAAACAAAACCGAGTGACAGTCTGCTATTTGCAGGTAGGTTGTGTGTGAAGGGGCAATTGTCCTCCTGCTAAGTCTGTGCAGAATACCCCATAGCTGCCCTCTCTGCATCCATCACCTCCTTCTACCGACAGTGATGGGGATTGAGTTATCTGGGAATTAAGAGATACTTTACAGAGACACACAGTATTTATAGGACAATACAGGGAACTGGTTGTTATATTACTACAATGGGGAATGAACTTTTAATGAGGAACACTTTCTTTCTGGATAACTCAACAGAGCAATTGGTTTCAATTAATTTTATGTCCTTACCCTCAGCTGGGGCAGGGATAATTCACACTACTCCCTTCAGTGTGCTGGCAGGAATCTCTTCCCATGGCAGAAGCACTGAATCAGCTCACCTATAAAATTATGGGATCTCTGGAGGAATACTTCCAGTTGTAAAGTGGCAATGTTTGTGGGTTTGATGCTCCACTGGGAAAAAGTAGGAGGGGAAACAGATCAAGATGCCTCATTTGCTCAATCCCAGTACAGCCCATACTCATATCCCCACCCTTTGGGGATCTGGTTACTGGCTCTTGGCTACCGTGCCTCCCCCGGAGTCTCCTAGGGATACACTGGTGCCATCCACCCCCGGTTCTGCTGGCACAGGAGGCTGCAGAGCTGCTTGGCTGACCAGGGCTCCAACTCTTGCTTGTGCCTTTGTGCTGCCAGGGCCATTGTCGGTTGTTTCCAGCTGACCTTGCATTCCTTCTTCTCCTGTGGGGACAAAGTTGGTGGAAATCTCTAGGTTTGTAACTCACTAGTCTGTAACCAGCAGCAGCACTACCTCATGCCATAGATATATGTGTTTGTACTGCCTTTTATCACCTTTCTCCTTTGGCTGGTATTTCACTATGATGTATGGTTCCTTGGGAGATGTCAGAGAGAAATGTCAGACAGCATCCTAAATCATACTCCTCTGCATGTTTTCAAGTTATTTTACGGTGGCTTTGCTAAAGACATACCTCTCTGGGGACTACTGCTAGTAATTTATTTTAAAAGGAGGAAATAGTTTTGAATGTCTTGAACTCACGCTTTTGATTTGCTCCTCTTTTACTAAGTATCAGGTAGTACTGTGGTTTTTGTTCTTTCAAAGTATGAACTGGGCAAGCAATTGCATTTTCAACTGATCCGACATCAATAAACAAAACAGTCAAGGTCTTCTGCAGAGTTTTAACACTGCAGCTCTCCCTACCACATCTGAGCCAACATACCAGATGTGGGTAGAGAACTGAGGAGAGGAGGCTGGAAACTTTAATGAATTGACATTCTTCCCCACCTGTCTTTTAGCCAATTCTCTGATATAAATTACACCTCTAATTTTGTTTAAAATTCTTTTTCTTAATTCTTATTTGTGCAGCTCTGCTAAAGGAATTTAATTGTTGAGTCTTTTTCCACAGCTTAGTTGACTTGCATAAACTTTAGAAATAAAGCATGTGACCTTGTGAGTGACTTTGCTTTTCTAAACCCAGAATAGAAACATACTAGAGCACCACTGTGTTGCTATACGTGTATATGTATTTGTTTTAGCTTGAAAAAGAGGAGCAAGTTCCAGAGAAGAGCTCACCTTCAGATAATAAACAAGGAAAAGAATCTGGAGAGATTCTGGAACACACAAGAAAAGAGAAGGTTGGTGATACGTTTTTGGTGCAGCTTCTATGATGGAATGATTGAAACCCCGGGTTTGGTAGCACATTCTCCCAAATGAAACATTCACCCCCCATGAAAAAACATGTAAAGGGATTGGAGAAGGAGGTTGTCTAAATTAATTTGCCTTATCTTGACCCCTGCTTTAAGGGACAGCTTTTCCTTAAGTCTCCAGAGCTCTTTTTTTAGTTACTCTTTGCCCATGTACATTGCTTCACATACGTAGCCCTTGGCAGTGGCAGCTGTAAGGAATGTATGCCCAAGTGATCTGTGTAACTTCACAAACCCTGCCCAAAAATAGGAGATGCAGTCAGCTTGTGGAGAAAGAGGGGACTATGATGAATACTTTTTAGAACTATGATAGCCTTATGAACTATAGATAGTAGTCTCCTGATTGTTTCTGGTTTTAATTAAATAATGTCTTTACAGCACCCCTATTGCTGCATCGCGATCGGGGAGAGCAATGTCCTTGGAATTCCTCCAGCTTCATATCTGTAGGGTCATGGGTTGATGGTCAGATATGGAAGATATTGATATCTGTTGCTGTAGAAAACTGATCTCCTGGCAAGAGCAGTGCCAACTCACAGAGTTTTCATGCTGTTTTAGGATTCTAGGAGGGGAAGTGTGGGAATGGCCAAACAGGAGGAGAATATAGATTATTAATAGATTATGTGTACGCAAGGAGTCTGGGAGTTGAAATCTAAGCTGCAAGTGTGTCTTAGAAGTAAGATATACCTTTTAATTCTAAGACTCCTTAAGTCCAGTAGCAGTGCCTGAGTCCTAGAAGTCTGTAACTGCATGTGTGAGGTATTTCAGAATATGTGCCTTGGAGTATATCTGTACACCTGCTTTTTTCTAAGGGTTAGGCCAGTGGCTACCAGCACAGTCGCTGGTAGAGGGATCTTGCTGGAGGAAGGAAATGACTGCATAAGAAAGCGATGTTTTCTCAGTCACCATACAAATTTAAAGGACCTAGTCCAGCAAACTGACAATCACAGTGGCTCAAATGGCATTCAGTATATTTTCATTGCACTGAGATTGTGGTAGAAGAAGGGGAGAGGTTCATTTCCTTGGGGATCACATAGTAGCATAAGTTGCATAATAAAGTATAACAGGTTGTGCCTTGCTCTACTGCTTACAAAAAAGTAAAAGCAGGGGACTCTAGAGACTGTAATTCCCAAGGCAGTTACAGGAACTCCACAAAGTGAAGTCTATGTGATAATTCAACAGAGATTGCTTGTCTTTTTGTATAAGGTTTAAAATCACAACACCAAAGCATATCACTCTTCAAAAGTAAAACACAAGAGGGGTTAGGCATGGCCATATCAAAGTTCTTCCTGGTTTTAAGGTCCACTTTTTAACAGCAATGATCTATAATCACCAATCTCTCAAATGTTTTACAACTTTGTGACAGGACCGAGACTGGGAGAGTGGAAGTGAAATAGAAGGTGAGACCTGGTATCCTGCTAACATGGAGGAATTAGTGACAGTAGATGAAGTGGGAGAAGATGATTTAATAATGGAGCCTGATATAACTGAGCTTGAAGAAATAGTACCAGTTGATCAAAAAAATAAAGCTGCTTCAGAAATGTGTCCCTGTATGTCAACCGTGTTAGAACTGAAAAACGATCACAGCCACTTAACCAGGAGTGAAGACAAATTTGCCCATAAATCTTTAGAAACAAACTTCAGAACAGCAAAGGGCAGTGCAGCTTCTAGCTGCTGTCAGGAAGATGATGAGGATGATGATGATGATGATGCTGTAACTGAAGCATCAAGCCTAAATCTGGACCCTGAACAGAAGCCAGAGGAATTGAAAGAAGACCAATCTGCTAAGGAGTCTGATCCCCAGCAGAAGGAAGGAAAAATTGATCAGAGCTCTGACACTCATTTAGAGCCTGAAGATCACCATATACCTTCTGTTCATCTGAAAGAAGAGACTCTCCAGCTCTCTGATACATTTATAGATGATTACAAACAGATGGGATCACAAGGAGCTGAGAGCAGAGAAGTTACGGAAATGCTTGTTAAAAATGCTGGTGAAGAAACAAGACATGGAAGCCAAGAGTGTCCTGAGGCCAAGGGTAACTACTGCTTTTTTTCCCTTCAGCCCACAGAGAGCCCTGCATGTTTTCTCTGAGGGTAGACTGAAATTTATTGCTAACGAGAATAAGTGTTGTTAATAGTATCAAGCCTTGTCCTTGGAGCAGCTCAGTAAAAGAACCTCCGTGCCTTTGGCCAAGCGAAACCATTAGAGCCTCTTAGCTGAATAGTGTAAAGGAAATATGATAAGCAGCTTGCAAGCTTTCTGAAAGGCATAAGCTGCTATAATTGTCATGTCAAGGTTCACATGAGTTTAGCTGAAGTCTTTCAGTGCCATGCTAAATTTATTTTGAATTGTCAATGAAATGAGTGACGGTCTCTGAAGGTCAACAGAAAAGTATCTGTAATGTCTGGCTGGCTCCTGGACAAGGTGGGTATTCTTACACACTGTACTGAACCATTAGTAGCATGGATATCATCCACAGATTGTTACTTCTCAGTCTCTGTTCATGCAAATACATGCCTGTTGTGAGGACTTGCCTTATCGTGTCCTGTTATCTACTGTATGCTGCCTTTAATAGAATTGATAGGATGTGCTGTGAGATAACGTCAATAATCATAGCTACCTATTAATATTTTAGCTGTCAGAAAAAGAGGGATCTTGAGGGTCTGAAAGTGAGTTCCTTGTCACACTTAGAAATTATACTTGAGCAAATGGGCTGTGCATAATGAGATGAAGAGCAAAACAACATAGATTGTGTTGGCCAGAAATGCTCTATTTTAGTTGCTACCAGAGCCCATGTGATGGACAAGGGGCTGTGAAAAGAAACTGATGAAAGATTTGTGAGGGTGCAATGCTGGAAACATTTAATGTGAATGTCTGATTTTGAGCTAACTTCTTCCTCCAGAACAGATTTGAAACTCATTGGTTTTCAATACTTACCTGTTTGGCCTGAAGACACCTTGCTAGACTTTGCATATTTGGACGTAATGTTGCTGTGCAAACTCTCTGGGACTGGGAATGGCAACGTTGGCTCCCTTGGGCTTCCCGGGCAGCCAGCTGATGAAAGAGTTGGGTGTCTCAAGAGCATATTTACTACTGTTTTCAGTATCTCAGCTTCCAGCTTGTCAGCAGGGAGCCTGGAAGCTCCAGGGCAGCTCATGCTTCCCAGGTTTCTGACATGGACTTGTTATCTGGGATCTGCCATCCAAGGCTCTAGGCCCTCTGCAAATGCAGCTGCCAGCTCAGAAGCACAGAAATCAACTTAAGTGGTACTTAGGTTGTCACAAAGGCTCTGGGTGTCTTAAGAGCAGCTTACCAGCTTACTGGGGGTTTTCCACGTTCTCTACTGCAGACTTGGAAACTTGGGATGGGCTTAAAGTTACCTTGAAAGCCGATCTGTTAGGATTTTATATTATTTTCTTTTAAATCATATAATAGACATACTTAAAACAGTGAAGAAAAAATACTTCACATAGCCAGAAACTGCAGATCTTTGAACTACAGATTTGAGAGACAGGAAGGGTTTGGTTTGGGCAAAATATGTTTGTTTTATGAGAAAATATATCCCTTATCTAGGTGAAATTCGCAATGCAATAGAAATGTTGTCAGGATAAGGGAAGTAGTTCTGTGATGTAAGGACTGAAGAAGAGGAATCAGACCAGTTTATCTGTAATTCTGTTGCTCTGTGATAGCAAATGTCTCTGTTTTTAAATACAAGTGATTAATGTGATGGGAATCATAGGAAGGGAGAGCATCTATTCTTTTGGCTGACTATATCTGCCCCAGCAAAGCAATCCAGTGTGTTCCACGTCTTGAATCTCCTGCTATGTCCATTAATGTTGGTCAGCAGGGACCAACCATCCCATCCCTACAATTCAGGAACCAAAGTTTTTTAGTGGCTGAGACCTGTAAAGCAGGAACTGTCCCTTGGAGGGGTGAGGATGGGAGAAGAGTGGCTCCAGGGAGAAGATGACAATGATGGTGCAGGGATCCTACAAAAGCCTACAGAGGATTGGGTATTTGCTCTCACCAGATCGTGCTGCCCCCACCACCTCAGCAGCCCCTGTGTCAGCCCAGCTCCATCACTGGTCATGCAGTAACGTGGGGTTACAAAGCTGCAGTCAGACCATGCTTCTGCCAGAGATGTGTAATGTTATAGCTCTATTTAGAGATTAAAATACAAAAACCCCCTCCAAACACAACACTGAAATAGAAATAGAAAAAGATCTACTGGGGGAATCGGTGTGACTGCACAGTGGAGTACAGCTGTTGGAGTTGCACTAAACAGGTCTCTGATTTGAATGGAAAAGCATTTTTTTCCAGATTTTACTTCATTTATAGATCCACTCAGAAAGTGTTCCCAAGAAGTTTACAAACGTCTCTGTAATAAACTGTTTCCATTCAATACATTTATTCATTTGTTAAGCAAATTCTAGGTACTTGGAAATGAGATCTCTGGAATACCCGGAGGTGGAGTCTAAACAGAGGCACTCTGCACCAGGCTGGGAACAAGAGGACGTCTTCGCCGAGCTCAGCATTCCCCTGGGTACGTTGGGCCGCCCACTGCAATACCCAGGGCTTACAACAAGATGTCACTTTAAGGCTACTTGCTATATTTATTTTTCAGAACAGATGTGAGGAGTGAAGGAACTGGGTATATGACAGAGGAGTGGCTGTTGAAAGAAACAGGCTTTTTATTATAGATCATTGTTAATACATTCCAAATGAACGGCAAAAGGCAGCTGATGAGATGAAATAAGTTCCCTTGGACTATGTATGAAATACATATGAAAAAATACTTTGTAATTTTAAAGTCTTTGACATAAAAGTATAAGCAAAAGTATTGGTTTTACTGTGTAAATACTGATTATGAGTAAAACACGTGCAAGAAGTACATCCTCAAAAGCAATCTGTGTAACTTAAGAATGAATTTACTGCTAATAAGTACTACTGCTTTTCTAGCCCTTGAGATTACAGAGTGAAGTTTTCAGTCAATATTATGAAAAGGTATATTTAAAAATGTGTATATCTAAGAAAGAAAAGAAATGTGTGTTTTCAATGCACAGGATTTTAAAGTACAGCTCAGTATTGCAAAATTAGAAATCAGAGAAATGAATCCAGGACTCAGTCTTCCTATTCCTGTCATTTAACTAAATAGCACCTTTTTTCTTTGAAAACAAGTTTACTGTGGGAGGGGTAGGGTTTCAACTGACATTTTAATGTAATTCAGAATTTCTCAATAGGTGTGGAATTTGTGGTGCCTAGAACTGGATTTTACTGCAAGCTCTGTGGACTCTTCTACACAAACGAAGAGACAGCAAAGACAAGTCACTGCAGGAGTACCGTTCACTACAAAAATCTTCAGGTAAAAACACACCTGAAGCTACCCAACAATGAGCTCATGGGGTGCATTGTGTGTAAGGTAGATAATGCAATAAAAAATTAGTTTTTGTTCTGTGGACAGAATTCAGTAGTTCCAAACATTAACATGCTAATTTCTCACTCTCAAGATACTTGAAATCAACTTCTCGATCATAAGTGAAATGGGCCCAGGTGATAACTTGATCTCATCTACGTTTGGTCCTTGTCACTAGCACAGCACGCAACTCAGACCTTTATTTCTCTGGAGGGTCCCAGATGTTTCTGTCACTGGGATTGAGCCCAGTAGCAGCCTTTATTATGCTTTAATGTCAGGAGCATTAAACGTGCCACTAGTTTGCTAATGTTGCCAGGCCTATTTCTGTGCTAGTGTGGATTTCTCAGCGTGTTTCAGCTCGCAGCTCCCTGTGACCCACGGGCTCTCCGAGGCATTTCCCGTGCCCCGCCGAAATGCCCTCCCGTGTGCAGAGCCGCGCGCGCCTCAGCCGCGCAGAGCACGGGTGCATGATCTCGCTGGGGATATGCAGAAGCATGCCAGTACTTGCACGGGCTCCACAAGAATATAACAAAGGCACGTCAGCACTTGATAACAGCACGCAGAGACCACGTGTGCCTGCAGCTCCATCAAAGACCCGGCCATCGTCACTTTTCAGATGCACCATCGATAGCATTGATCGTGACAGTGTGAGCATTGCATTGTTTATGGCTCCTCAGAGGAGGTGGCCGTGGCTCTCACCCCCAGTCCCTGCCCATGAGCAGGGTGTGTGTACTGCAGACACACTTGTGCTGGCATTTTCATACTCTCAGCAATAGTCACGAAGAGCAAAGCAGAGTTGCTCCTTTTTTCTCTGTTCCTTCCCTCTGCCCACAGTAAATGCTGTAACTCTGCTTCTCTTCAAGTAGTAGCTCTCTTTCCTTAGCTGGTAGTAGGCATTGACTTTTCTATGGACACTCACAGTCAAATAATTTCTCTGGGAGAATTTTCTTCTTGACTTTCTGAAGTTGCATAGCTGTAATCATACAAAGGCCTCTGGCTTCCAAAGGCTGAGCCTTCAGAGCTGTGATGCTTGCTCATAATGGAGCCTCCAAGTTCAAGCTTGAAAAACAAGTGCCCAGTTTGCATGCCTTTTTTTGCTTCATACAAAATAATCCAGAGGGATTCACCAGAGATGGCACCACTCAGGGCAGGCTGTGTATCCTGTGCAAGTCTGTCCCAAAGAAACTGATACTAAAGCAAAGATTGCAATTCCTGCCCCTGCCCCTGGATCTGGTTCCATGTGAAGAAGAGGGATTCTTTTTTTTAGTTATTTTCTAAGTTATCTTGTTAAAGTTATAAGAAAAAAAGGTCCAACTAAAACTGACTTAGTGCGAAAATAACCCCTTTTTCTCCATGTTAAGACATTTCCCATGAGTACTGTGGTAGATATCTAACACTGACTCAAGATAAAAGAACAAAGACTATAAAAGCTGTTAAAATTAAATCTGTCAAATGTGGTAATAAAACCAGGCTGTTGTGTCGAGCCATACCTCTTATCTTATTAAATACAGGAAGTAAATGTCTTGTCCAACTTTTGCTTGCTCAAGTGGAAACTTAGCAAATTTCAAATCATTGTTCTGTGTTGCTAGAACCCTTTAAGTTGCAATAATGCTCATTTATGCACTCTGCAAGAAATATCAGTCTTCTCCTGTGATGATGCAAGTTAATGAGCATATCCACCAATGCAGGAACTAGAAACTCTGACTCTGACTGTAGTGGAGCTATGGGAGTGCTGCTGCAGGCTCTGTTTCTGTTCTCCTTCCTGAATGCCAAATGCCATCATCCAGTGACAAAAGTGTCCCAAATGCTCTCACAGCTTTGAGGCTTAGAGATGATTTGCTACTTGTTGTCAGTCATGTGATCTCCTTGAGCCACATCCAAAATATATGTTCAGTGTTTGGATCTGAATGCAAAACTAAACAGTTTGTTTGCCAGTTTTCTTCCAAATGACTTGTTTATATGGTGACAATTTTGTCTTGAATTAAAATAGTTTCATCTAAGTATGATGCCCCTTGAATAACAGCAATCACTGATTAAAAAATCAACTGTTTCTTTGTCAGCCTTGCAGACTATTTGCAATTCTCTTCATCTTAATAAATTATTTTCTCAGGTGGTATTTGTATTTACAGATCCACTGCCTTTTCCACATCCAAAAGACCCATCATTTGGCCATCCCTCCCACCACTACCACAAAAAGCTGTCACCATTCATCTGGTGGAAGCTACCTTGGCAACTTAGTGCAGTATTTCATCCTGTTTTCCACTCGCTTTATGCAATATTTGTCAAAACTTGTATTTAAATGAAAAAAACCACCCATTTTTTGCTTGACTGCCATTTTGCTATAGTTAATCTGAATCTATGAGCTTCAAAGCTGGTGTTTGTGGTACTCATGATAGCTGACAACGTCAGCTAATGGTGGTGAATAAAACTCAGTCTTGTTTTGGTCGGTGATCATTGAAAGCCCAAAAGGTGTGAGTTATCTGATCCAGTGACAAGTGTTTGTGATTTATTACAGTTCATGGTGTACAGAACATGTCTCCCAGACTTTATGGACCCTATATCTCCATATACTACTGTAATATTTACTCTGGCTTTCTGCCACATGGAATTTTGCACCCAGAGATCAAGACTGAGGGTTGTGTAATTTCCACAGCCAAATCTCTATATTCAGAGTAAAAGAGTGCAGTTGTCACTTTGTCCTGGGTATGTCTATTCATTACCATTCTGAGTCCCTTTCAGATGTACTTCTTACATTCAAAATTTGTATTTACGTGAGAGAAGGTGGCGGTTCTAACACAGCCCTTAGTATTTTACATCCATTTTTCATTTAATCTCTCCCCCATGGATGCCAAAGAGTAAACTGTACTCTGGGTGAATCCTGCAAGTAGATAAAATTTTGCAGTGATGTGAGAGGGTCTTTTAAAAATAAATCAGAATGAGTAATTAGCTAAAAAAGGAGTTTTATGAACCTAATAATGTGCAGGTCGGTTTTTCTTGCATGTGATGTTTGTGTAAGTCATTAATAAGAATATATCTATGTTATTATGTGGGAATTTCCCATGTGTGTCTACACAAGCTGCTGCTGAAGAAGCTTCTTTCCATCCATTTCTATGTCTGCTGACCTTGAATAAATACTTTTAGCACTATTTTGAGACCCACACCCATTCATCATCCATTTTGTGTGCAGCTCTGCCAACTAAGAGCACAGCCAAAAGGCTGCAAGCCTCACTGGCCATGTGTGTTCTTTTAAGTCCCACTGAGCACTTAAAGCAGTGAAAGGCTTTATCTCAGAGAAACACAATAAATGTAAATACTCCAGTCAAGCTGCTAAATTGTGTTAATTATTACTGAGTGTGATTATTCCATTAAAACAAAATGTTCTTGTACAAAAGGTATATCTCTGAACTGAACATGCTGAAAATGTAATATATGAACTATAAATTGTGACTCTGAAATCACATCTATTTTCTGACACACCAGAACTTTCCTCACAAAATTCAGTTGACTCAATGGAGTTAGTTCCTGCCCTATAGCACAGGGGAGTAGAGAAAAGGTGAGGTCGAGTTGCACAGACTGATGGGGAGTAGAGTCCTCCTGGTTCTGTCACCAGTTCCCCCTGTGGCACAGAGTAAACCACTGAACTTCTGAGGCTCTTTGTTTATTCAGGTAGTTTGCCTGACACAGCCATATTTCCTGGCTTGAGTTTTCACCAAAATTTGGCTTCCATGTGCTTTCCTTCCTCTTGGGATGCTGGAAGAGTGAGAGCTCTGAAAAGGCATAAAGAATCCCATGTTGAATATTTTCAGTTTTGGTAACAATGCTTTGGTTTTTTATGTGATTGCAGAAGTATCTATCCCAGCTTGCAGAAGAGAGCCTGAAAGTGAAGGAAGAAGGCAGCCCTCTGCCTCAGGATGACACTGGCATTGTTCCTCACTTTGCAAAGAAAAAACTATGATGCAGATGAACTGGAAGAGCTGTAATGAGTGAATGCTGATATTTTATTTTTTTTTAATTTCTATGATAGAACTGTCAATTTGCACTGTACAGAGGAGGGGAAATAAAGAGCATGTTCCATGCATCTATGCCCAGAGTGCCATTAAAAACCAAAATGCCTGAAACTGTTTCCCACGGTGAAGCAATGCTGGCATATCTGTTAGAAGTGGAGCAATTCTTTCTCACACTCTGCGTTCTGGGAGTGGTTTCCTAGATTAAATCAGAATTCTCAGGGATTCTCAAAGTTTTAATTCTGATGTAACACATCAGGTCAGGTGGAGTACTTAGAAGCACTCAGCATCCTCCAGTGGACGCTGGAAGGAAAGGAGATGTGACTATAAATAGGCTTTAATGTTGCTTAAAATATCTTCAGCCATTTCACTCATTGCCCCAGTGAGAAGTAGGATTTGCATAGGATATCTAGAGCCATTGTGCTAAAACTAGTCAGTAGATGGCATAATGTAAACCCCATCAGCATCCACCTCCATGTCTTAGAGCTTGGTGAAATGATAAAATGTTTGTGTTGTCAAGCACTGACTGTACACCGCTGGTGTTGTATGAATTCCAAGGGAGCCACAGTCTGTCCCAGGGACCTCAGAGCCTGAACCCAGCACTGCAAGAGCAGTTCAAATGCACGTGCTGACAGCCAGCCTGCTCTGGTTTCAGCGTTTTCCATGGTGTGGTCAGGATGTTCTCCGGGGACCGTTGTGTTTGAAACTCTTCTTTTTGATAATTCTAAAGGGTGCCAACTTTGAGTCTTACAGACTTGAAACTCTCGTGAGAGGCTTTTTAAAGTGCCACATGTTTGGACCATGTCTCTTTTAGACATTTCATTCAAGATCCTTGCTTTTGGGGTCTTTTTGTTTTCTTTAAAGCTTGCTTTTCCTCTGCTTGGCAACATTGAATTTTCCTGGTTTTCATGGAAAGATGCCAGACTTTTAATATTGTTTTTGTATTTTATTTCCCTGAATTTTTTAAGGTGAATACAACAAATGATGGCTCACTGAGTGCTGTACTGAGAACACAGGATGCACCAGCAGCTCTGGCATTATTATGAGCTATTGTTTCTGCACAGTTGTTGCTTAGTATTTTGCAGAGTCCCTTTGAAATGCACTGTACAAGTTTCTGGTTCATTTCAATAGGGCTTTGTGTACTAAAGTGAATACGCATGCAAACCATTGCCAGAATTGATCCCAGAGTTTATAAAATGGCCCATGCAATCTGGACAGATGGGGATTTGCAGCCGCATTTCCATTCTTTCCCTGACTCTAATATTCATCACAGGATGTTCTGTAAAAATTGCTGGTACTGGATGTCCTGTTTAGACGTTGTGCAGAGGAAACAGTTTCCCAGAAGGTTCTAGCTATCCCTTAGAATGACAGGGATGTTGCACAATACTGCCAAGTGGCTAAATTGCCAAAACTGCTTCCACCAAAGTATTTGTTCCATTATGTCTTGTGCCAGCAGCCATGCTCGTTCTCTGAAGTACCCTGTAGCCAGGCGGTGTCTCAGAGTTGCCACTGTTGTTGTTGCCTGAAGCCCTGTTCCATTTCATGACCTGTTCTTTCCACTCATTTTTACCAGAGGTAGGTTCAGATTTCATATTTGGAATTCCTGCTTCTTGCAAGTTGAGGGATTCTTTGCATCCCAGATTCAGACAGGGCCTATCCAAAAGACAAGGGGAAATGAAAAACATTACAGCCTAAATCCTCCAGACTTGAAGTATGTTAAGACTTGGGTCCATCTGTCATTTAAAACAGCCAGTTTTGTTTTGTAGGTTTTTTTGGTTGGTTTTTTGGTTTTGGTTTTTTGGTTTTTTTCACTATGGAAAAGAAAAAAACCACCAATATTGCAAGCCAGGTATTTTTCCTTCAAGGGTTGGGTTTTTCTGTGACTGTTTGTTTTTCACATTGCAGTGAAATTTGAGCACAGGGCTATTAGGACAAGAGCTTGTATTGCAGGCTGTAAGATGACGAAAATGGCAGTAAAGATTGTGCAATTGTCTTCTAAAGTGCAGCTCTCAAGCTGGTCATGTATCATCTGAATATGAAGTTCCCTTCATGCCCTTCAGCACAAACTGAGCACAAGGGAAGGAAATCACTACAAATGCAAGTATCAAATCTTTGAAGCTAACCCTGCTATCAACCTGATGCTCTCACCAACCTAATGGGAGCTTGTTAGACCATGTGGTTAAGCTTAATTGGATGTGAGACATAGCTGACTGTATATCAAAGTCATATGCCTCCAGCAACTTTATCCCCAGGTAACCTCAAATGAGAAAAGTATCACTGTTATTATTCTTTATTTGTATTGCAGTAGAAGCTACAGGTCCACTGCCTTTATTATAGGCAAGGCACAAATCCACAACAAAGACTTTCCCAGGCCAAAGAGCTTTAAATCACACTTTCTGAAAACAGACAACAGGTGGATACAGGCAGGCAGGGAAAGCAGCAGGTAACCATGAGATTTTGACTGGCAGCAGAAGAATAATTAAAATGAGTGTTTACCCAGGGGCTTATTTTTGGATTTATGGGAGGTGATTCAAACTACTTTCCCCCTCCTCTGGTTCTGAACCAGGTTCACTCCCATTATTCACAGCTTGCATTTAACCTCCTTTTTTTTCCTGGACAGCTGCATTAGGAATGCAAAATCACTTCTTGACACAGTGGGTCTGGGTATCCTTCAGTCCCCAATCCCTTAAGCTTCAGTCTCTAAAGGTGGAGCCCTGGCTGAGGCTCAGCAGGAGCTGTCCTGGCTCCAGACACCTTGTTTGGGTCACGGGTACAGGCCCTTGCTTGCCACCGAGGAAGGAGGAGGCTCTAGATGGCATCTCTGCCCTATGTGGTTTCCTCTTCTGCAGGGAGATGACTCAGGTGAGAGATGCAGGTGCAGAGCCCAGCCCCACAGACGTGATCAGAGCCAGACATTTGTAGAGGTGGTTTGGACACCCCCTCCCTTTGGGCTCTGTCCTGACCAAACAGCAATCTGCAAAATCCTGGGAACAGCCAAACGGGCAGTTCCCCTTCTGAGAAGGTCTTTTCTCCCCTAAACCTCAATACTGGACAGCAGTTAAAAGCAATCCCAAGTCTCAAATGGCTCCTAATGTAACACTATCAGTTATCAGTTCCCATTATCAGTTCTCAGCCCGATGCACTTTGAGATCAGAGATAATCTCCTTCCCTCTCCAACAGGCCATCATGCAATGCTGACAGGCACTCAACTTCTCTCTACTACCTATTCTGCTGAGGAAGAATTCTGCTCTAGGCAGCCCCTTACCTTCCTCAGCTTGTGTAAAAATGCGTTGTTTCTTTTGGTTTATTTTATTTAAAATCTTTACTTTTTTTTAGTGGGCATAATTCATCATCACTATACTCCACGCTGTTTATTTATAAATATATATATATATATATATATAGCACAAAGCAGGCTCAGGTCTAGCCAAACAAATATCGATATTTACAAAGGAGCTTCCTTAATATATCCAAGCCATTTCAACACATGTCAACCAAAGATTGCACTTTTTTAATAGGGATTGTTTTTCTCATCTTTGTGAAATCTGTATTGATCTCAAATAGTCTTTAATGTCAATCTGAAACCTACTTTCTTTGAAGAAAAATATGAAAGAATTAAACATTTGCCCCCATAAGATTAGACAAAGTTTCATATTGGCTTTAACACTAAGTTAGTGTTAGGCTGGTTATATTCAGGGTTTTTTTCTATTCTCTAAAAATAAGGCTGTGATTTGTTGAATTATACTTGAACTGGACCAGATGTACTATTTATTGAGCTTATATAATCTTGTTAATTTAAGTTTTGGTTTGTAAACAGTTGAAATTTGTTAGTACTTGTTTAATTATGTAGGAACTGTCACCAATATCAACTGATCTGTGTAACTGATTGCAAAGTGTTTCAATTTGTGTTTCTTAAAAAGAAAGATTTTAATAAAGAGAATTATAAAGCATATACGTTGGTGGGCAATTGTCCCAGAAACAACATGCTTCTAGCTTCCCAGGGGATCTATTAAAAATCAAAATTAATGAAAGATAGGTTAGGGAGTAAGAATGAAGCAGGGGGACAAAAGGTTTGCTTTTAAATATAATTTCTACAAGTTGTGGTTCTTGCCAGGAAGCTCCCGCTGTACAGATTGCGAGTGATTGCCATCATCTGGTGCTGGAGTTGAAGTGAGCACATCTCAGCAGTTCACTCTGTAATTATTATTAATTGTTATTACCCACTCCTCCTGTCCCTCTAGATATGTCCTCACTTTCCTTTTTATTTCCGAATGAACTGGGCAAGCTGTCTGTTTCCACAGGATTTTGCTGTTTCTATCCAGGTTGCCTTCTCAGCCGTCTGAAAGCACCAGATAAAATCTTCCCAAGCCAGGCACTTTCTCTACCTCCTCTCAGCCTAAGTCCCCTAAGTTTGCCCAATTACTCTGTTTCCCTTGTGCTCTCCCTCTGCCTTTCCTGATTTTTGTTCTTTTCAGCAGACTGTCCTCCCTGGTGCCCCCCAGGTGTCCAGAGCCCTTTCCCACTCCGTGGCCTTCTCCCTGCTCACCTCCATTGCCTCCAAACGGAGCTCCTGGGAGGAAATACTCGGCCTCAGTCAGGGTGATGTAAAGACATGCTTGTACTAAGTATTTAAAGAATGCAATCAGGACAAAAGTGGAGGGGAGTCTTTACCACCAGATTTGATGAATTCATTCAGTGGAAACACTGGGAGAAAACTGAGATGAGGCAGTGTCCGGTCCATGTGCAAGGCAGGGCATAGGGCACTATCAAAGCATGAGTTACACCTCCACTCTGGGAGGGAAATGGATTCTGTCTTCCCCCCTAAATGTCTGGGGAAGTGGGTCATGGGCAGAAAGGCAGGAAGGCAGTTTTCTGACTCTGCAGATCATTAAATCAGTGCCTTTTAAGTAACTGTTTTGCAGGTGAGGCACACATGTAATGTATTTTAAGCACAAATGATTTTGGTTCTTCTGTCCTGGATGTATTGAAACCTTCATTCAAGTGATACCATCTCACTGGAGCTATTTCCTGAGCTAGGAAATCAGGCAAATGACATCATATATTAAAAAAAAAAAAAAAATCCAAACTGTGCTGTTCAAACAATGTTTCAAGTCCAGGTTTTGTCACGCTTAATATTCTTGGTGGAAAGGGCAACTCAGGTCAGGAGAACTTCACAGGTGAAGAAAACACCAGCTTGGCCTTTTGACACAAGGCAGCGGCCTCACTTGGACAGCCAGGCTGTCATCCAGCCACCCACCTGCCCTGCAGAGCAGACCAGGTCAGGGCTGTCCCAAAACAGGAGCCCTCCCTGGGAGGCTGACCAGGAGGGAGGGCAGGGGCATGCAGGGGGCTGGGGGTGGTGCTGCCTGCTTTGGGCCAGGCTGATGGGGGCTGGGCTGGTGGGCACTGCCCTGGCACATCAGCCAGGCTGAGGGGCGCTGTGTGGAGCAGCCTCCCCCTCCTGCATCGAGGCACCCTGGGACCGGGCTGTGTTTGTGCAGGTGGCAGCGAGGGCAGCCCCAGAGAACAGGTTTGCCTTGGCTTACTTTCCTACATCCGACTCCACCAGTCTCACCACTTATCTGTGTCAATAGGTCGAGCTCTCCTCATGTGCTTGGCTCACCTGATGCGATGCTGCAACGTGAAGCCATGGGAGCATGAAGCATGTATTTGTGGAGGAAAAGTTCCCCTGGTTGTGGACAAGAGAGGGATGGGACACAGACCAGGGATTCTCCCTAAAACATCTTAGTGGAACTAGGTAATGCAGCAGTGGAACACAAAAGAAATACCCATAAGGATCAGCACTTGATGGCATGAAGCTGTGTCAGGGGAGGTTTAGGTTGGATATTAGGAAAAAGTTCTTCAGCCAGAGGGTGGTTGGACACTGGGACAGGCTCCTCAGGGAAATGGACACAGCAGCAACCTAGAGTTGAAGAAGCATTTGGATAACAGCACATGGTGAGAATTTTGGGGTTGTCCAGGAGTTGGACTCGATGATCCTTGTGGGTTCCTTCCAACTCAGAATATTCTGTGATTCTGTGATTCTCATTGCAGGGCCTGAGCTGGCCTTACTGACCTGGTGATCAGGAATCCTTCTCAGCTCTCCTGCCATGTCCCACCTCCCCTTTGCTTATCTTCAGCAGAGTTACAGTGCATTACAGCCCTGGCAATCTGGCCCCAAATTTTATGGAACACCCTGGCTTGTACTAACCTGACATATTCATGGCACCAGGGGTACCTGACTTTCCAGATGCTGAAGTGAAAGAAACAGAGGTAGTTTCCATTTCTTCCTTCCTACCTGTCCCCTTTCACTGCCAACATGAGGGTCAGTAGGGCCCTGGTGGGTGTCCTGGGGGCTTGGGAGCAGGGAGGGGAGCAGTGGGGCCACCAGAATCCATCTTCCATGCTGTGAAGATGGTTTTCTTAGGGCTCATCTGCACACAATTGCATCAGCCTTCTGCAGGGTGAGATTTCTAATCAGATGCCCAAAGCCAGTAGCTCTCTCCTTTCAGTTCACATCAGGCCTGCTCTGGTTAAAGGGCTGTCTGTCAGAAGCAGCACTCAGCTACCTGAAGTAGCTTCCTTTAAACTGAAATAGGAGCATACATCAATTTTTCATTAACTGGGTCAGACCTCAATGAGTGGGCATGTCCAAAAGCTTTTTGTGAACTAGAAAGCTGTGTAGGGCATGCTGAATTCAGCCTATTAAATGTTTAAATAATTGCCAGGCAGAGTCTTGGACACTATTCCTCAAGGTAAGACAGTAAATATCAGCAGCACAGCCCTGGGTCAGAAGGCAGCTTTCTTAGCCTAATTTCTTCCTTGTGCCTTAGAAACAAAGGCTCTTGTTTAAAAGGTATCCTCCCCTTGTTCCTGAGCCTTGTTTGAGGACATGCATATTAGTTCACTTTCCTTAAACACTGTCTTGCTGTCTTTAGAGAACACAGGAAGCCTGTTTTGTTTGTGGTTTTCTTCTCTGGCTGGGCTGTTTTTGCATTGCAGCTGGTTTATCTTTGGCAGATAGCAACGTGTTCTTGGCAGAAAACTTTCACCTTGAGCTCAGGGGGTGTAGCCACACCATGTTTTGCACACCTGTGGCGGGTAACTAGGAAAATTTTGCCTCTTTGTGTCAGTGCTGGGATGTCAAAACCAGTTTCACAGCAGTACTATTAGTGCATGGTAGAGGTCCTGGCTCCCAAGGCGTGGGCACATTGGAGGGCAGGGGGTGTGTGCGTGTGCAGGAGCAAGGCTTGTGCTGCCTTGCATGGACTTTAGCATCGAGCAGCTGGCAATCAGACATACTTCACCAACATTACAATCACAAGTAAAGTTGTTTTGGTGTGTGCTCGTGTTTCTAACCTCCTTGTCTACCTGGCTCACTGTTACTTCCCAGAACACCCTGTCTGTAGGGGGAAGCTCTGGTGACGCGCTTGCCAAGACACGGCTGCACCAAGGCCTTCACAGGGACTGGTGTCAGTGTTCCCCGAGGTGTCCTCGCCACCACGTGCAGGGTCTCTGGAAAGAAGGCAGGTCTTAAATAGGTGTGCTCAACTGCAGAGTAAAAAGAAAGAACACTGAGACCAACTGCAAGAGCAGCCCAGCTCTGTCCTGATGCTGATGGGGATCAGCACCACTCCAGCTGAGCTATTCCAGTGCCTGATTGCAATTGGGAAAGATTAACTCAGGTATGCAGGATATGCTGGATATTAGTCTTCCAAGATATCAGCAAGGCATGCAGCATGCTGTAAATGATCCCAGAAGCCTTCTCTTTCCTCTTCTCTCACAAATTAGCCTGGGGGTGGGGGACAAGGGGTATTTTAGTGAGACAGGGTAGGGATTTGCCATTGGATATTCCCCTCCTGTGCCAGGCACAGAAGGCAGCCCACCTGCCACAGGGGCACAGAGACCTGGCAGTGCCTTGTGTGACTGATGCCAGGCTGTGTATGAAATGGACCCAAGAGGTCTGAAATAAATGGGTAGGACTGTGTTCATGGGTATTTCCCACCAGCAAGCTGATGTCCTTGTGACTGCACGTTCACAGGCTGTGAGTTACGTGCTCCTCTGCTTTTCTCTTCCTGCAAAGGCAGGTGCTGATTCACGAGCTGCTCCTGTTGTTCAGCCATCAGCAAGTCTCTTCCCAGACCCCTTCTGTGTGGTCTGATCTCAAAACCAGCAGTGAGAGTCTGGCTGAATTGAAAATTACTTGAACCCTAAGGTAAGTTAAATACCTGTTTAAAACAGCAGCAAATGCAAGCAGTGTGAGGAAGCGCTGGGCTCTGCCAGCCCGATGAAATGAGAAAAGAAACCTGAAGTGAAAGAAAGCCCTCAGAAATATTGTTTGGATACATTCCTTCTAGGAGTGCTCCATCTCTCTGCACTCAGGGCATGTTCACACCACAGCGAGGAATGGCATGAACTCACTTTCATTAATCACTTCTTGTCAGCCAGGCAAAGTGGGAAGTAAATTCTGTTTGCTGAAAGCACGATGCAGGTGGTCCGTGGAGTGGCTCAGCAGGAGCAGGGAGGTGTGAGCAGGGAGTTGGGGTGGGTCAGCTGGTACCCGAACTAGAGCCACTGTGGTGTCTTGATTGCTTGTGATTGTGTGAACGAGCCTGAAGATGCAGACAGGATAAAGCAGAGTGATGCTTACAAGGTTTTTGAAGCTCACATCTGCTCTTATTCGGTCCTGGAGGCTTTCGGCAAAGACCACCCACTGAAACAAAGAATCACTTTCCTAAAATGCAAGGGACCAAGTCATGTATTCAACCTCTTTCAATGCCCTTCTGTGATCTTGGGGAGCCTTTGAATTCCTCTTTACCTATGAGAGTTTTACTACAGTGCAAAATGAGTTCCCAGAGCAAAAAAGAAACTCCTATTCCCAGGGGATATGGGGTGTTGAGGCTTCAGGTAATGCTTTGAGGTGAGTTGTCACACGTTGCTAAAATAATCTTTTCCCACCACTTTTTTCATGTCAGCATTTCTAGAGCTCCAGTGCAATGTGGCTGCTGTTGTTATGTAAGGATTTATGAATGGATGCAAAGTTCAAAGGCATATTGGCAACCCCAAGTCCCAAAAAGCCAGGAGTCAGCCCAAGCCCTGCCCCATTTCTCAAGACAAAACTGTTTGCCAACTATTTCTTTTCTTAACTTTTTTTTTTTTAATTAGCCCACAAACTTGAGGATCTCTTTATTCACCTCCCAGGATTTTTGAGCTTTTAGGTTGCACTAGTTTCATGGTTTCAAATCTTCCTCCACAAACCTTGAGGGCTAGGGACATACTTTGTTTATAAATGAAATCTAAAATTCCCTTGTTTCAAGGAGCTGGGATTTTAGGATATAATCCCCACAGCCTATAAATTGTGATAAAATCACAGGAGTTGCCAGCAGTGCACAGAGTCTTCTCTGTAACAGAAGGTATTGGACTGCAGGGAGCTGCAGGCATCACTAGGTACTGTCATTTTAGTGAGTCAAATAAAAATAATACTGTGGTTAAACATGAGCTCTGCAGGCCTAACTAAAGAAGATAACCTCATCTCTTTCTAGCTGCACTGCTTCACAAAAGCAGTGCCTTTGTAATCCCTGGATTAATGTTCACACTCAAGCACTCTGCCCCAGAAGCCTCTGCATCCCTGGCAGAGTGCATTTAAAAGGATAAAGCCTATCTGGGATGCAGAGGAGGCTGGTGCCAGGCAGGCATCTTCTGGGACACGTGGCTATGGCTGCTTCCAAACCAGGAGCATTTCAACCCAAGAAATCCTCCTTTCTTCCTTCCCACTCTTGACTGTTGCTTCAATTTCAGTGTCGTGCTGCCTTTCACGTAGCCCCCCTCAGCCTGAATCAGGTCCCTATTGTCTGTGTTGTCAACACAGCTGGTTAAATCCCTTCCCCCAAATACCCCTGCTTTCCAGAAAGCTCCTGCCTGCAAGGCCCAGACACTGTTCCGAGTTTGCAGCTTTCTGTCAGGTCCTGGGCTGAGCTCAGATTCCTGTTTGGACCAGCATGAGGTCAAAACGGAAACGAACTCAGGAAAATGCTCCACTCGAGCAAAGCCTGATGCTCCCTGACTGTGTGCTGGAGGCTGCTGCAGCCTGAGACTGACGGGCAATGCAGAGCAAAGCGAATGATTAGCATTATTAAAAATGCTTTGCAATTATACAGCACCTTTTCATCTAAAGATTTCAAAGCTTCGTAGCACTCTCTCAAAGTTACTTATTATCCCTGGTGTTTAGCAGAGTCAGGAAACGCAGGAAAGCAGCTAAGTGACTTGCCTTAGGTCATGCAGTGAGCCGGCGTCAGAGGTGGGAACTCAGCCCTGAAGTGCTGACTCTGTGGCTCATGCCCCAACGTGAAGACACACCCCACCTTCTCCTGGAGTGAGAGTGCCAGGCCAGCTCCTTGGGGTGGGCAGTGATGGGGAAGCACTCAGCCCACCCAGAGGGTCAGCACAGTCTGGGCAGTGCCCTGGAGACACCTGGCTGGGAGCAGCAACCACCATTCCTAAGCCCTGCTCCATTCCCCAGGAATCCTGTGCAAACGGCTGAGGGGCTGTCGTGGGATCTGTTATGCCTGAGGCTGCGGTCCAGCTTGCCTCAGCATGGTGTGGGTGAGTGCAGCCAGTGACCTGGAGGGTCTGGAGGGCAAGGTGTGGCCCCTGGGCTGGGCACGGCCACTGCAGCCCCACCTGCAGCACGATCCCTCCAGCCCACTGGCCATACGCACATGGCAAGGTCACAAGGATCTTCCCTGACAGGGGACAACTGAGCCTTGATACCCTGGAACACACTATTGAGGACCACAGGTGCTTTTTCTCATATCAGCACTGCAGCCAGGCTGCCACTCTCCCACTAGCCAAGCCCTGGCGAAGGTGCAGCAGCCCTGGCTCCCTCCAGAGCAGGTGGTCCAAGCCTGCCAAGGAGCCTGGATATACCTTCAGACACCTGCCAGGAGATCAGGAGATGTTACGCTCTCTGGCTGGCTCAGTAGGCTGTGCTGTGGGAGGGACTGGATGCCAAACCTTTGTGCCTTGCAGCAAGAGAGCAGAAAATGTCAAGTCTTTGTACAATGACGGTTTTCTGGCTTAAGACCAGTGGCAGGACTTTGGGACAATGTCCTGTTTTCGGGGAGGAAAGTCAGAAAGAGGGAGAGGCGAGATGGAGAAAAAAGCAGATGTGAAGTGGGGTGAAGGGCAGGGAGACCTTTAGACCTCACTGGTCAGGAGAAGGCCTTGGCTGAGTCTCTTGGCCCTGCTGAGGTAAAATACCTTGTTGGTGTTTACCAGAAAAGGTGATTGGCACAGTTATATTTGTAAGGTAAAAAAAAATTTCTAAAAAGACCAACTAATCTACTTCTGCTCCTCCACTGAGCTACTTATTTTTACCCTAGAACTAGTAGGAAAATCCACTTTGGTCAAATTTTTTCTTGAAGACTTGAGATGCTGCAGGTTCTTTAGTCATAAACAGTACCCTGTTCAAAATATTATATCCCTTTTACAAAGGCAGGCGTGACTGATACAGCTTCAGAATTTCAAAGGGTGAATTTAAATAAATAACAGGAGCTAATCCATATAGTCAGCTTTCCTTAGGAGCTTGGGGATTTACATGTCTAAACTTTACTGCGATCCAGTCCAAGGGATAAAACTCCAGTTAACTAGAAGCATAACTTCACAGGAGATAAAACCCAGGCAAGGGGAAAAGCTTAAAGACAGAGACTGCAGTTCAATGAACTTAAACCTCAGAAACGATACATAGAATGAGAAGTCATTACAAGGAATCATTATAAAAAGCAAAAGAACCAATCGGGTATAAAAGCTACGTCTCAAAAGTGAGTTGAAGTTTTGTCTTTTAAAGGCCATTTACAAAAAATGGGGAAAAGATTTTCCTGGTTACATATGGCTGAAGAAAACAGGAGGAAAAAGAGATTATATGGGATAAAGATTAATGTGTATTTGGTATGTGAACCTGAACTCACACTTTGCTTTAACTTTTGCTGAGGATGTTAATCATGTGGCTGCAGATGTGAGGGAAAATAGGATGGGGGTATGGAAATGGTCATGGCCAGGATAGAAGCAAATCTCAGGGCTGCTTCCTGCACTGAAGGCAGAGGAACGGGCTAATCCACATGCCAGAGCTCTGGAAGAACTGGCCTGATGTCTTTAACAGGTCCCTCAGCCGGGGACAGGAGCACAGAGAACCTGTACAGAAGAAGTGAACTGGTCTGGACAAGAACAGGCATGAAGGCTTCAGCTTAATAGTACATGGGCAGTTTCAGAAAAAAATGGTGAAGGAAGGCTAGGAAAAGAGAAGGAGGTAAATGGCATGAGATGAAATGGGTTTATCAAACTCATTTATCTTTCTTGGGTAAGACAAGCTGCAAGCCATTTGCTTAGTGAAGGAAATGAGGTGAATCTCACCTCTCTGGACAAATTGCACATTTAATATGGTGCCATGTGGAAAGTTCTTAAGTAAAGAGAGAAGTGATTTAGCACAAGGTATAAAACCCTTAAAGACCTGCTGTAAGAGCAGCGCAGGGCTATCAGGCTGGAGGGCAGGTACCAGGGGAGTGTTAAACATCACTGCAGATCTGGCAAAGTGCTTTTGTAAATGAGCTTGGCACTAATGTTACTGGAGAACTGGTGAAATTGCTGATGACAGAAAATGTGAAGCAACCTCCGGACAAAGGAGGCTTGAGATATTACACAGAACAAGGTAGATAGCAGAAAGTGGCAGTCATAGGCACAAATGACCAAAGCCTTTCCTACAAGCTACCTGGCCGCTCATACTCTGATCACTGAGAAACTGTCTTGCCAACAGGGAAAACAGGAAGTGAGAAATGCAGTCCTGGAAGGCAGCAGCAGAGGTGCAGCCCAGGCTGCAGTGAAGGCTGGAGTGAGCTTGAGGAGAGCCTATCGCTTCATTTTGCAAAGCATGAGGCTTTCTCTGCATAAATACTCCCAGGAAGGGAAGAGAGAAGAGCTGATGGTGCTAAGGGCCAGTGCTGGTACAGAATAAATGATCAAAAAGAGGTATCAGACATTTTGATCAGAAGGTGGTTACTAACCACTTGACAATGTGGTTCTGCAATAGCCTCCCCACCGCAGTTGTGCATGCAAAATATTAAATCACCTTGAGGATGGAACTCGGCAAGTTTACGATAAGGGTTATATCACACGGTGCCTTTGATAGGAGACCTGATAGCACAGAAGTTCCTGCCAGTCCTAAGCAAAAAGGCAAATGTTCTGTAACCCTCTGTCCATATAAATACAGAGCATGTGATTATATACACACAAGAAGCAGGCACATGATTTATTAGTCACAGGACCTCAGCCTGTCAAATAATAATTACAAGGCAATAACACACCTTGTTTAAATAAATGTCTCTCTAAGATTCTCCCACAGTAAACCAGTAAAAAGGGACAATTATTCTGAGGTAGAGGTGGCATTTGGTGTTTCTGGTTGTTAGCTTTTAAATGAACTCACTGTCTGGAACTCTTACATCAAGTACTCCCATTTTTCTGCACATTTCACAAGCTCAACCCTTTCCAGTAAAGCGTCTTTTCAGATGCGTGATTGCCCTTTGTTAAGGCAAGAACGAACAGATGACAACGGCAGCACAGAGGAGACATGCCTGGAACAGTTTTACAGAGCAAACCCAGTGCTGCTGCTGCCAGGAGGGTGTACTCCGAACCGTGAACGAGGGAGGCTTCTTGTGCAATGTGAGGGGCAAGTCCTGGAAAGCCACGATAGAGACAGGAGGGCAGTGGTTCGGGAAAGTGTTTATCCAAAGCCGTGGCAATGGGTGACACGTCAGTCTCCACGCTCAGGCAAACGCAATACGATCCCCGTCCACCTCCCAGGAGTGCCCAGCCCCGACAGGCGCTGCGCACCCAGGTCTGCAGCACGGCCCCGTTCCCAGCCCACGGATGGAGCTGCACGAGGATGTTCAAAAGCAACTCTAATTACCGAGCATTAAAAAAAGTGAAGGCGTGTTTTAGTACCCTTTCAACCTGGAGCTGACGCTGCCTGATGAAGAACGGGATTGCTGTGCTTGCAGTTCATTTTACGAAGGCACCTTTGCAGAAGATGCAAAAATAAAAGTAGTCTGAAGGAAAATAAAGCAGAAGGCCAAGAGACAGGCAGTTGAACAGA
This sequence comes from Atrichornis clamosus, assembly GCA_013400975.1. Taxonomy (NCBI): domain Eukaryota; kingdom Metazoa; phylum Chordata; class Aves; order Passeriformes; family Menuridae; genus Atrichornis; species Atrichornis clamosus. The sequence continues at coordinate 268,957 of WBMZ01005804.1, forward strand.
GCAGATTGATTTAACAGATATGATACGTTTTTGCTATCTGCATTATGTGTGGAAATTTTTATTCCAAGTGACACAGTAACAGACTCGACTGTAATCAAACAGCACTGCAGAGGTGTCAGGAGCACAGATGCTGCCTATCGAAAATATTTAAAACAGAAAGTAAAACTTTGAGAAATCCTTGGTGGGGAACGCAAGGGAAATGCTCCGTGATGTTTCTAACCTAAGGCAACTTCTCTCTGCTTTTCACTGCTTTGGTGCGGGAGGTCGGAAGACCAACGTGAGTCAGCCTAGCGACAACTCAGATAAAGCTTGGTGAGAAGGAAAGGCCGGCAGCAGACTGGCCAGGGCAGCCCGGAGACACGCGGTGTCTATTGTGCACTAGACATCGGACGGGGGGAAGGGCTGCTCCACGCGTTTTGGGGAACTCCAGCCAATGGATTCCTCCCCTGGGTGTTACGGGAGGGCTTGGCCAGCATGTGAGAAAGGGAGGGGAGAGTTTGAAAACAACCCACCAGGCTCTAAGGAAGGAAGGCAGCTAGAAAGTGACCTGCTCGCCTCCGTGCAAGCATTTTGCTCCAGGTGATCTGCGACTGTAGGGGTGGAAGCGCAGGAGGGGCCGGGCGGCTGTGGCGGGTCCCCGCTGGTCGCGGGTCGGCGCGGCACAGGTAACCCGGGGTGCAGGTGTCGGGCAGCTGAACGCCCCTCACAAGCTGCCTCGAGCTGCGGATCCACCAGGAACGGTCCAAAGCGTTTCTTTGGGTTTATGATTTTTTTTTTTTTCTATGGGAGGAGGAATTCTGTTATTTTGTTTTTATGGCGATTCTGGTGGTATGTTTGTTGTAAATATAACTGGAGGAGAGAGGGTAGGAGGGAGCGAGCAGGTCTCTACAGCTCAGAGGTTAGCACGTAGTCAGATGTCTTCTGGTTATTGCAGGCAGTTCTGAGGTTAGAAAAACAAAAAGAGTGATGTCTTTTAGTAGGCTGGTTGATACAATGGAAAAATACAAAAGATCTTTCATGCACATCAGCTCTTTTTCAGGTCACAGTGCTTTAGAAATCAGAAAATATGTGCAGATGAGATTTTCAGTGATTGACAATCCAGCTGCTAATAGAGACATTAAGCAGAAGAAAGAAAAAAACACACAATTTTTTTGTCTGGAGGTGTGCCGGATGGTTTGTGGGTTTTCATCTTCTTTTGACTACTGACCCAGCTTTTAGGCCTCTTGGAAGTGATCCAGTCCTAAATTTTACCAGAAAAACCTCTAGCAGTTTTCCACAGTGCTTTAAAATGCGTAAGGGGCATGATGTGGTATTTTGTGGCATGTTCTCTTGTGCGGGTTCTGGTTACTGTTTCAGTCTCTCTGTTACCTCTTTCCTCTTTACTGAAAAATCTCTTTAAAGCCCCACTCTGCCTTGCAGGGGAGGCTGAATTCCATGATCTATGTTAATAGCTGGAATCTATTTTCCAAATCTCGGTGATGACACTGTAGTGGCTTGCTTGGTACACGCTAGTCAGTGGAGGTGCAAAGAGCAAACTAGGAACTATTTTTTGATTGATGGGGAAACAACATCTTGTGGGGCTTCCTCTAGGTTGTGTGTGAAAAAAGTCTTGTGTGAGCATGTTGGACTGTTCTGACTTGAAAAAGTCTGCAATTTGGTGTCTTCATGAGCAAGAAAGGTTTTCTTTCTGCCATTTATCTGATGGGGAAAGTATCATAAAAACATGGCAATGGTGCTGCACATTCTTTTAACAGATAATTGTTGTTTTAAATCCTAAACCTAGTTTGGATGATTTATGCAGAGCTAGGCTGGTAAGTGAATTCAGAGGCTCTTACACAAGGGAACTTTGGCTCTTATTTCAGTCATAAGTACACCGGTTTGGAGTAAAATTATACTGGAAAAATATGTAATAATGCTACAAAAGTCAAGTCACAATCTGTTAACTGAGGTTTCTCTTGCTGGCAGCTGGAAAACTGCAATGCCCAAGTACCAAAGTAGAAGGGATCTGTATTTGCTTCCCTCATGGCTTGGGCTCTCCGGAGTGACAAATTAGGGAGAGAAAACAAAGGGTTAGCTGAGTTTTTAGGAAGGACCCGAATGGAGGCAAAAAACATGACAATGAGAGGAGACTGTCAGCTCTAATTAGGTGTCTGGCCTCAGGCAGTTCGTATGGAGTAAACAGGGTAAATGTAAACTAAAAAAAGGTGGAAAGTTTGGAAGGCTGTGGACACGGTTTGGCTGTCAATCCTAAACCTGCCGTACGTTAAGGGTTTCAGCAGCGAAGGTGGCTGCAGCACCTCTTCCCGCGATTGCCTGAGCAGCAGGAATCCCATCGGCCAGCTCTGGGGCAGCTGCGGTGCTTCCCAGCAGCCCTGCCCAAAACCCTGTTCCGGGCTGAGGAAAAGGAGGAGAGGAGGGGGCAAAAGGCCTGAACTCCCCTTGTTAGCAGAGAGAAACACACAAAGAGGAGGTAATATGTTATTTTTCTGATGGTTTTGCTTTAGAAAAGGAAAAAAAAAAGACTTTCAATTAAGGAGTAAGACAGCACGTTGAGGAGGAGGCAGGCACAGCTGCCCGCGTTTCCGCGGCTGCCCCGGTGCAAACACCCAGCACCCCCAGGCGGGGCGTGAGGAGCCGTTCCCCCACATCCCGGGGTCTGCTGCTTCACACCTGCCCTATGAAAAGACTGAGGCGACGCTACCCCGGTACGGGCGCACCGGGCACACAGGGCAGTGTCTCACAGGGAAACGGAGGGCACTGGTCAGGTGCGCCTCAGCCCCCTGCTCCCCTCCCCGCACGAATGGCTCCTTCCCGCTCCCCCTCCCCCCGCCGACCCACCCGCGATGGTCTCGCCCTCCCCGCTCTCCCCCTGCCTTCCCTCGAAGGCGAACGAGCGTCGGACCCCGCCCGCCGCCGTCCCCGCCCGCCGATTGGCTGCGGCGCGGGCGGGAGGCAGCCAATGGCCGCGGCGCGGGTGGCCGTGTCGCTGGGGTAGAAAACATAGGCAGGCAGGGGACGGGCGCGCGCGCGCGCGCGGGGGAGGGGACGGGCGGCGG